>CM041638.1:21386719-21563582 GCA_023333625.1 Bothriochloa decipiens
CCCCCTTCTTTCACCGCCAACAACGATGCGGTCATGCATCAACTTCTCCAACGGCCGAAGCCAAGAGCCCACGGCTCCAACATGTTTTAAGAAGCAAGTTTTATCTTCATTAAGCGATAGAGCACTAGCAACCTAAAACCTAACAACTAATACCCCCATAAGATAACTTTGGGTAAAGTGGCTAGTAAGTCCTATGGTTTGCCGATTTAGGACACATGCAGTGAATTTAGTTAAACATGAATAGGCGCAATATGTTCAAAAGAATGCCTGCACTTGCCTTAAATCCAAAGTCTAGCTGCTCTTCTGGCCTCCAGCTTCAACTGCACTTGTCGGTCCTCTGCTTAGTCTTCGGCGTTAACAAACCGCTCTTCGTCTAGTCGCAGCAACCAAACAACACAAACAAACACACAAAAAGACAAGACTAAGAACAATACATCAATCAAAAGGAGAACTAAAAACAGAACGGTCTAAATGGCCAAACTCGGTGCTACGATCGTAAGAGCGCGAGAACGACAAACGATGGATCTATCATTAAAGAAAACATGGCTATCGAGTACTTGCAACAAGCACAGATACAAACTTTAAGATTGATACATTTACTAAAGCAAGATGCAGAACATGTAAGAAAGACATAAAGTCAAATCAGTTGGATGATGTTGAAATATAAAGCAAGGTTAAACATTAGTAATACTCTATTTATAAGCAATTATGTTATCTAAGCCAATTAAACATTCATAATTTATAAAGCTTAGAACATGCGAGAGCATTAAAGAAAACATCATATGCTTAAAGATTAATTTAAGAAGGACATAAACGACAAGACATGTTGATATTAAACATAGAGCATTTATGATTCAAGGTTGAACTAAGCATGCCATTAACGAAAAGACATTATTGCTGATATAAAACATATTAGCATTAAAGACCGATGTGAAAGTAAACTAAGTCAAACACTAACATGATCCAACTTATAAGCATGTGAGAACCACTATAAGAAACATAATAAGTTTCAATGTAAAACTACACAAGGCATAATTAATAAAGAAGCATGTAAATTGGTACTAGTCATATTGACAGGCATGTACGAACACTCCAGGTATAAACCTAAAATTACTTTTATACAAGAGAGCATAAATTAATTAAACAAGATAGACACATGATGTGACAAATATTATTCATAACAAGCAACATACGTCGACACATTCGTAAAGCAACGAGAACGGAAAATGTAACCCTAGGTTACTTTTAATTAGAAGACTATTAAATAGTTATCAAAAAAATATATTCATAAATTAGATACATGATAAATTTTACTACTCCTGCGTAGATCGCGACGATACGAAACTAACGCAACTGGAATCACTCAAATCGGAGTTAAAACGGTGAAACGGCGGGGATTAAACGATCGATGGCGTAACTGTAAATAAATCGCTTGGTAGCAAAGTCGTAAATACCTCGTCTTCTACCTCTGTCCATCTTCCTCTCCAGGTCATGGCCATGGCAGCCATGCTGCTGCTCGCGCCGGGTGAAGGGCCTCGGTCCTGGCCTGCTGGGGCCAGCGGTGGCCTGCTACGGCCTGCTACGGCCGGCGGCGGCTCGCTGCGCCCTGCTACGGCCGGCTGCGGTGGCCAGATGCGGCCTGCAACGGCCGGTGGCGGCCAGATGAGGCCTGCTATGGCCGGCGGCGGCGCGTGGGAGAGGGAGGACCACGGCCCTCGGCCGGGACTTGATCGGCCATCAGCGGCCGACTGTGGCCGGCGACGGCTGGCTTTGGCCGGAGGCGGCTGGCTGTGGGCGGCTGCGGCTGGCTGTGGGCGGCTGTGCGCGGCTTGGGTTTGCCAAGGGGCATCGGCACACGGGCTAGCCCTATTTATAGGTCGGCGGTGAACCGGTGGGGCTAAAGCTGTTGGGCTTGGCCCGTTGGGCCGGCGGCGGCTACTTATGGCTGCTAGTGGCCGAACTGGGCCGGCTATGTCCGGCCAGAGTTGGCCATGGCTGGCTGGATGTGGCCACAGGTGGCTGTAGCTGGCCGTGGTTGGCCAGATTAGGCTGTGTGAGGCCATGTGTGGCCCAGGCTAGATAGGAGCTGGCCAAATCAAGTTAAGAGCTGATGGCCAAGTTTGGCCACTGCTGACCGGCTGCGGTTACTGCTTGCCTGGCCAGGGTGGTCGTGGCCGGCTAGGGCTGGCCAGGACTGGCCAGTTAAGGTTAGGAGAGGCCAGATCAAGTTAGATCGGGCCAGGATAGGCTAGGGTAAGCCTGGGATGACTGGAGCTTGATAGGGGATGGTGTCTAGTTAGAGCGGTGGCCAAACACTACAGAGGAAAAAGAAAACTCTCTCTCTCTCTAAGCAAGAGAAAGGATTTTTCTAAAAACGTTTTTCCAAAACCTTATCAAGGCAAACTTGGGTTTCCGAAGCTTTATTTTTAAATTCGAAGAAAACCTAGACGTGACTTGCTCGAGGTTTAGAAAATTCTTTTTCACACCAACAAAACCAAGCAAAGCACCAAGCACAAACCCATTCCATTATTTTCTAAAAAAATATATAGAAAAGCACATTTTATTTAGCGCTTTCTAATAACAACCCAAAATGTAAATTTTTAGGGTGTTATAAAAATCACATAATCTAACACAAGGGATAGCATCTAGCGACAGATCATAAATTTAGAAACTCTACAAAACTTGTTTTGAATTTTTCTAATTTTTGTACAATTTCTAATGAATTTCCGATGTTCTACAACCAATAAAAGAACGTGAGCTTCTTCAGGCAATGAGCATCGTGGCCAGCAGCAGGCCAGGCGCTCACGCGGCCAAGGCCCAAGCAAGGGCGCACGACACACGGCCTAGCCAGGTTTCCCATGGAACAATTGCAGAAACCACCTTCCCCCCGAGGTTCCTCTCCTTCACCAACGAGGTCACTGTGTTTCATTCCCCAAATCGAACGACAGGTGACCACATCGGCGGCCACGCCGGCCCAGCTCGACCCCAATAGAGGAAGAGGAAAGACGCGGGAGCATCCCCAGGCTACGGCGAACACGCCAGGCAACCCGGCCAACAGCTAGGCGGGGCGTGGCGGTCTGGCCACGCGCGCGCACGCATCGACGACGGCGTACGCGGCAGCCGCTGCCACAGCGGTGACCGGCGGCTCAGCAAGGCCTCTAGAAGGCGAGGGAAAGACACTGAAGCTTACCAAACTCCTCACGGCTTGACCAGCGAACGAACGAACCGGAGAGGAAGATTTTTGCGAGAGAGCGAAGAGAGATTACCGTCGCGATTTTATACGAAGCGGCGTGACTGGCCATGGTCCGGCGGTCCGACGGGGGTGCGTCCTCCTCCACTGCAGCCACAGCGACAGCACAGGCGCAAGGCATGGGGGCGGCGCTGTGTAGAGGCATGGTGGCGGCCCTGCTCGCGGTACCCGCACGGGCGTTTCCCCTGGCGCGCGGAAAAGCCGGGCACGGCAAAGACCCCCGCGGGAGTCACGGCATGGGCAGCTCCTTTACGCGCGTACCCGCGCGATTTCGTTAGGCGCCGAATTCGCGGCTACCCAGCGGAGACCCCGGGCGACGATGGATCGAGGCCTGGGAGCAGCAAGGGGCAGACTTAACTGGCACCGGCACGTGAGACGCACGCGCAGACGATGCCCAGAACCAGAGCTGAACTCTTTCTCATTCAGAGTATCCGACCAACGACGTCCAGGTTTCTGAAGCAGAGCTCTACTCTTTCTTATTCAGAAACTCTGCTCAGACTCCAAAAATAAATACAGTGAACTGCATTGTATAACAAGGCAAAGCTTCAATAAATATCCATCAACATTGGTTCTAGAATTTCACAGTAAAACCAAAACATCCATTATTTAAAAATTCCAAATCTTGCTTTCAGCCATCACAAACATTCCAGCAACTCAGCCATGGAGCTAGCCACCTCAAAATTCTTATTTTTCTAATAACTCACTTCAGTCATGTCTCATCTTATATGTTCTCACATAATATATCCACTGCATATATCTGTGCTCAAGATAATAAATTTTTAAGTAACACCGAGGTGTTACAGCTTGAATACTCTCGGTGTAGGCTACATTGACTACCGTACGCTTGCGATATATCCATTTGCCACTTCTGGTGTCAACAAGTTTTCTAGCGCCGTTGTCGGAGAACGGTAGCTATTTTAACTAGGATAGAAATCGTTAGTTATCCTTATTTGATTAAATCCTTTTATACACATATAAATGGATCAAACAACTCTTTTCGATTACGCGGCTCCATCTGGCGCTGAGTTGGAGCCGCCGAGTTCATCAAAGGCAATTTTGGCATGTCACTATGAGCTTTGCCCGAGTCTCATAGCGATGGTTCAGGAGAATCCCTTTTCGGGAGAAGGAGATGAGAATCCCTATACACACCTACGTGATTTCGAACAACTTTGTTCGTGCATTCACATCCAAGGGATGAGGCGAGTAACCCTTAAGTGGAAGCTATTTCCGTTCTCTTTGACGGGAAAAGCCAGTCGGTGGTATACTTGCTACGTAGTAGTGTAGGAGGAGAATGGGAGAAGCTGCAAGCCAAGTTCTGTCTTACCTACTTCCCCATTTCCTGCGTAGCTTGTCTTTGTAGAGACGTCATGAACTTTAAGCAAGAAGAAAAGGAGTCTAGGTGCGGCCTGGGCACGTCTACAAACTTAGCATCCTCTGGCCCAAATTTAGCTATAACCGAGCCGACGCTCATGCATCATTTCTACCTCGATCTTAGCTAAACCTCCGCATAATTCCTTGATTTAGCCTCTAAGGGAGCATTCCTTCATCTACCCATTAGTGAAGGTAAGGCTGTTCTTGCGACCATTCTCGAGAACGCCCCCCTACACTAATGATCACAATGAAGCTCCTGACGAAGATCAGTCTCCTAGGGACGAACCTTCGACAACCGAAATTCCTTTAGCCACCTTCCAAGCTGTTGAACCTGAACCACAACCACAAACTCCTCCAAGGGAAGAAGTAATTCATCCCTTGGAATATCCTCTTAACATCGAGACCAATCTCTTTGTCGATTTTGGTAATGTCTCGATAGAGACTGTGCAAAAGAAATCTACAACAAGTAGAGCTGCATGCTATCTCAAAGCGACTGCTCAAGAGCTCACGTCCATTATGAGCAATGAATGGCTCAAGGAGGGAGAGGCATCATCTGATGTCATTAAACTCCTCTCCTGCTTCACATCCATTCCTTGCATCATAAATAGGATCACTGTAGAATCTCTCTACAACCCCGCTGTAGGAGTTAGCATAGTGTCCAAATCTTTAGCATCAACGCTCCTAGGCGAGGAACCACTAACCCCGAAAAACAAATTTCTCAAGTCACCTTCTGAGATATTGGTCGAGAGTTGCAGCATTGCATAGAACGTCTCTGTCTCTATTAACAAGGTCACCATCCTCCTGAATTTCTTCATCTTTGATATGGAGGAGGTTGACATATTAATTGGGCACCCAATCATGAGATTACTCGAGGGATATCATGAAGGGCGCCTCAAGGGTCACCTCGGGAAGCATCTAATCTTTTCGTTCCTTTTGCCGGCTCTGTTAATTCTAGAGCTGCGTCAATGACCGAGCCTGACCCGATAGAGGAGGTTATGTCAGTGTCTCTCGTAGAAGCCTCACAGCCTGATTTAGAAGAGGATGCTAAGGATTTCATTCAAGAGGAAGCCGAGTAAGACGAACCTTTAGACTTGGATGAATCTGAACCACCTCCCAAGCTATCCATAGAGCTTAAGCCACTTCCTTCTGGGCTTAAGTATGCCTTCCTTAATGGTGATAGAGAGACTCCCATGATCATTAGCGATCAACTCTTAGAGGAAGAATCCATGAGACTCATCACCATCTTAGAAAAGCACCGCTCTGTCTTAGGATACTCTCTACACGATCTCAAGGGAATTAGTCCCGCTCTGTGCATAGATTACCAAAAGCTTAACAAGGCCATAAAGAAAGGCCACTTTCCATTACCATTCATCGATGAGATGTTGGAACGGTTAGCCAAACACTCTTTCTTTTGTTTCCTTGATGGGTATTCGGGTTACCATCAAATTCCAATCCATCCCGATGACCAAAGTAAGACCACGTTCACATGCCCTTACGGGACATATGCATATAGGCGCATGTCTTTTGGCCTATGCAATGTCCATGCTTCTTTCCAAAGGTGCATGATGTCCATCTTCTCTGACATGATCGAAGAAATCATGGAAGTCTTCATGGACGACTTCTCAGTCCATGGGAAAACTTTCGATCATTGTCTTGAGAACCTAAATGGTGTCTTACAATGGTGCCAAGAGAAGCACTTGATCTTAAACTGGGAAAAATGCCATTTCATGTTTCAAGAAGGGATAGTGCTAGGACATAGAGTGTTCAAGTGTGGGATAGAGGTTGATAGAGCTAAGATAGAAGTCATAGAACAACTCCCACCTCCCACAAATGTTAGGGGTGTTCGCAGTGTCCTTGGTCAAGCGGGTTTTTATAGAAGGTTTATAAAAGATTTTTCTCAGATTGCTAGACCTTTAACAAACCTGCTTGCTAAAGATGCACCCTTTGATTTTGATGATAAGTGTTTAGACTCTTTTTACTTCCTTAAGAAAGAACTTATCTCTCCGCCAATCATTCAACCCCCTGATTGGTCGCTTCCTTTTGAGATAATGTGTGATGCTAGTGACTATGTTGTTGGTGCTGTCTTAGGACAGACCAAAGATAAGAAACATCATGCTATCTCATATGCTAGCAAAACACTGATTGGGCCATAATTAAACTATGCAACAACTGAAAAAAGAACTTTTGGTCGTGGTGTTTGCTATAGATAAGTTTAGATCTTACTCAGTAGGAGCAAAAGTGATCATTTATTCCAATCACCCTACTTTGAAATAGCTGCTTACTAAGAAAGATGCTAAACCAAGATTAATAAGATGGATCCTGCTACTCCAAGAATTTGATCTAGAAATTAGAGATAAAAAGGGAGTAGAAAACTCGATAGCCGATCATTTGTCTAGAATGCAAATCGAGGATAAACAGGATCTGCCCATCAATGACTATCTTCAGGATGACACACTCCTCAGAGTCTTAGCAGCCTACTCGTGGTACGCAAACATCGTCAACTACCTAGTCTCAGGCTACGTACCACCCGAGGTAGACAAAAAGAAGCTTATCAAAGTGAGGAAAGTGCACCTGTGGGATGACCCATATCTCTACCGGGTTTGCCAAGATAGTGTGCTAAGGAGGTGTGTACCCATGATTGAAGCTATCAAGATCATGGAGAAGTGTCATGGGGCAGAATATGGAGGCCACTATGGTGCATTCAGAACCCACGATAAGATTTGGCAGAGTGGATTCTATTGGCCTGCCATGTATGAAGACACCAAAGACTTCATGAAGAGATGTGCTCGATGCCAGAAGCACGGGAACATCAACACCCGTGATGCCAAGCCACTCACAAACAACCTTCAAGTGGAGCTATTCGACGCATGGGGAATCGACTACATGGGTCCATTTTCCCCGCTCTCAAGGTTGTGAGTATATCTTGGTGGCAGTGGACTACGTGTACAAGTGGGTAGAAGCAATGCCCTGCCGATTAGCTAACTCTGTACACGTAAGGAAGATGTTCAAGGAGATCATATTCCTACAATTTTACCCCCAAGATTAGTCATTAGTGATGGAGGGAGCCACTTCACAGATAGAAAGTTCAGCCACTTCCTATCAGAAGTGGGGAAAAGACACAACATTGGGACACCTTATCACCCCCAGATGAGCGAACAAGCAGAAATATTCAACAAGCAGATCAAGAATATTCTGCAGAAAACTGTCAATGAGATGGGAACAGCTTGGAAAGGCAGGCTAGCAGATGCACTTTGGGCATACATGACGACATACAAGACTCCAATTGGTATGACACCATACCAACTTGTATATGTTAAGACATGCCATCTGCTGGTAGAACTAGAGCACAGAGCACACTAGGCAATCAAGAAGTGGAATATGGATTTACCCTCAGCTAGAAGGAATAGGAAGCTCCAAATCTCAGAACTTGAAGAATAGAGGGAAAAAGCCTATCACAGTGCCACGATCTATAAGGAAAGAACTAAGAAGTGGCATGACAAGAGGATCAAGCAAAAGGAGTTCTGCCCAGGGGACAAGGTTCTCATGTTCAACTCAAGGGTCAAGCTATTTGGCCATGGAAAACTAAGAAGCAAATAGGAAGGTCCATTCCTTGTGATCGACGCCGCGACGCATGGAGCTATCACGCTTCAAGACAATCATGGCAACGTTTACAAGGTAAATAGCCATCATCTTAAAGTTTTTCATGAACATGAACCTAGGGAAGAAGAATGTGACATGATAGAATTTATGCTTAATACAAAAATCTGAAATCTATATGTTGTTTCTTTTTCTTTTCTTTTCTTACATTGCTTGATCACTAGGATAGGATGTTTTAGGCATAGTCTAGTCTAGGCACACCAGTTAGGGGTCAGGCGACCCAAATTATTTAGGGGATCCCCGAACCTGAACCTGCCAATTCTGATCTCCCAAAAAGGGGGTCGAGCGACGCCTCCCTGACACGGTGAAAACCGTTGTCACGGCGGGGAGAGCGAGGGGAACCCGGAACTCAAAATTTGAATTTTAATTTTTGAATGGAGGAGGTCGGCCGATCCCACTTTTGTGGGCTTTGAGCTAATCCTCAACCTCCATGCTAAGTTCAAATATTTCCTCCGATGCTCCCTTTTGAAATCGCCCGAATATCGCCGGAATTCCTTGCCTAGCCTATATAAAACCTCCCCTCTCTCCTTCTTCTTCTTTCCACTTCATTCCTCCACGCCTCCAGCACCCTTCTACCTTCCTTGAGCCCTCACATTGCCATTAGATCAACTCCCATGGCTCCCACCAGCAAGAACACTAGTGTACCTCCTCGTCCCGATTCACCCATGCCAAGGCGATCACTCACTGATAGCCTTGAACTAGCCCTAGCAATAAATGTAGTCAATCTTGTACCTCTAGCCATGGCACCACCTGCTGGAGTGACGCAGGGGGTCCTAGGAGCGTCGCTCGATCCCCCTAGGGTCGCCGACCACTCCAAGGCGCCCTAGCGCCCCGCGTCGGCTTCCCGATCTCTCACTCCTCGCAGGGAGATTGGGAAGTCTCCTGTTTGTTTGTCCCCACCGGTTCGGCCCACCACGGGTCAATTGGCATTGAAGGCTCCAATGGTGGTGAACCAGTGTGCCATCACTATCTCCTCGGACACCATGAAGAGCACAGACTACACCACATCCTACAATGGCCACACCCCCATTCTGGAAGAACCACCAAATCATGGGCGGTGGGCTGGGAAAGGGAAAGACGATATTCCCCTTTCTCAACATGGAGGAGAGAAAGGATCTGTGGGAGTCTCATGGCTCCTCTGCTAGCCCTTCCATCCATCGGAGGATGGAGCCACCACCGATCAATGGTCCTGCAGGAAGATTCCAAGATGATCGGGAGGAGAAGACGGACATGGAGAGGCTGCTGCAAGTCACCACCGCTCTTAGGAATAAAAATAGTATTTTAGAGGAGACGGTCTCTGAGCTCAAGATGGCAAATCTTGACATGATAGATGATTTTTGCCATCTTCACATTAGCACCAATGCGAAGCTCAAACGCCTCGCGAATGCCATAGGACGTGAGGATCTCTTAGAGCCACCTTCTCCCTAGATCATCCTAGGGCTTAGAATAATAGACACTTATTTAGTTTATTTCCCCTTTCAAATTCTTTTATTTCCACCATTGTAAAAGTGCCTACAATTTGATTTCTGTTTACATTAAATAAATGAATAAAGTTTGGTTTGATTTCATTGAATAAATAAAAGACTTTTAGTTCTGCCGGTGTGTTGCCACCAGCAGAACACCTGCACTTTGACATTTGCCTCTATTTTTGAAGTTCAAATCACCGAAAATCCTATGTGTGAGGGATCGGCCGATCCCCCAACTACTGTGCTGAATCACATCGGGCACACCATAGTGTCATAGATGACCGAGCCCGCTGGCACGGTGAAAAATGAACCAATAAGGGGGTCGGCCGACCCCCTCCTTGCGGGCAAACAAGGAAACAAAGTGCAGGGCTGTATTTTGAACTGAAGGAGATTCAAACCAACGCAATGGGCACCCAATGGTGGGGTCAGCCGACCCCACCAGAGGACCCTAGGCACACCAGGCAGCTTCGCCTCGTCGACTACATCCTTCCTGTCTGGTTTGATCCCTTCGCCTCTTCCCATTTTACTCATTCCTCTTTAATTGCTTTATTCTTGAAATAAAAATGATAAAAAGAATTAATTCGGCATGCTAAATAATTTATGGCTTGAGTCATGACATTTAAAGATTAGTAGTGACATAAAGTTAAATTCTTGCATATGTTCATGCTTATGGGTAAAATCTTATAGGGATCATATTGACTGAGTTGTTGATGAAAATGATATAGTTCTTGGCTCATGATTCATACCATTTCTATTCAAGGTACTTAGAGATTTGTTTTGAAAATGTCATAAAACCATAGTATCATTCACTCCTCTTTAGCAAGAAAATTCCTACCAGAGCCATATACTCAATTATCAAAACTACTCTTGAGTGCAACATGCATTTGTGGTGAGTTTTGTCAAATCTTATCGACCCTAGTGAGAGTTTTGTCATAGTCCTAAGATCGAGATCACACGCACGCCACACATGTATGCTGCTTCTACACTGGAAGTACGTAAAAACATGCTTTCTATTTCCACAAAATAGGTTGCTCCATGCTTCAATATTAGAATATCTCTCTATGAATATTGTTTAGTAGATGAGACAAAAGAAATAGAGCTAGGCAAAACAAGTATTCATACATAGATGGACACATGGAAGTCCATGAAAAAATATTGCTAGCCCTGTCTCAATGGAAAAATAGGGAAAGAGAGATTTTATCAAATAAAGGAGCAACCTAGTCCATCATTTTTCCACACACTTGTACATCTTGATCTCAGATTATGACACTACTCTCCTGGGATCCTTGCTTTGACTTTATAATATCTGCAATGCAAAGTATGCTACCTTGTTTTTCCCTACCAAGCTCTACATAAGCCTGATAGATGTAGGATGTAACAAGAAGGGAAAAAACATTCTATGTGCTGGTGAGGATGCTATAAACTTTGAGTGATTCAAGAGTGTTAAATAAGGAGTAAGAATGAACTATGTGCTTTCTTTTTTAAAAAAATTATCACAAAACTCTAGTTACCAAGAATGGAATTTTGGGAGATGACTTTGCCTTGAGGATTGTTCCTTTTCTCAACATCTAAAGGATATATGCTAGACACTACCACATAACCCATTTGTATGAGCTATGTCTTGAATAACACTTATGTTCACTATGATCTTGAATATGTCATTGTTTACTTCTCTAACCTTTACTCGAGGACAAGCAAAGACTCAAGTGTGGGGGGTCTTGTTGACGGTAATTATGTCATGTTTTATACCACCATAACCGTCAATATGACACTTATTTTAAGGAAGAATCAACAAAAAAAGTAGTGATATAGGTACAAATAACTGGGTTCCACATGTACATGTCATTATTTGGTTATAGGTACTCGATCAGGTACTTTTTAGGGTCTAGAAGGTTAAAAAGAAAGAAGTAGCAACACTACAAGTTTGCTACATGAATTCCAGTATCATGGAAGCAATGAGCAAGGAGCAGAGCTGGCTCACTGGAGCTACAGTGAGGGGGTCGGCTGAGACCCACACTATGGGCCCAGGAGGTGCCAAGCTAGCACAATCCACGTGAAGCTCTCCAAGCTCAACTTCAACCCTTGGATCACAAGTGCAACCCAAATCAATGTTCAAGGATCATTGCACAAGGATTCACGGGCCCACAATGAAGGAATCGACATCAACACACTTCAACTAGCACCAAGGACACACTCCATGACATGTGGGGACACCCACCAGGGGGCCCATCTTCCATAGAGGGGGTCGCCCGACCCCCTCCTTGGGTGCTCCCAAGGTCAGTTGCACCCCACCGACGTGTGCATGCCTCCATGCACCTGGTTTGATCACTGCCTTCCATCAAGGTCGGTTTGGAGGTCGGTTTGATCCAATGGTGGGAGATTGAAGGCACACGGATCGATGACATAGAACTGGAGTAAGCCCTACTCTACCTCCCCTATAAATACCCCCTAGTCCTTCACATTAGAGGCATGTATCATAGGAAGAAGACTACTTTAGTAGCTTAGAGTGAGAATAGAGGGAAGAGAGTGAGGAGTCCCAAGGAGGAGTCCCGGCCTGTCGAGAGTCTTCTTCGAGGAGCGCCTCAGCGGATACGGGTCTTCTTGTAAGTCTTACATTCGAGTCTTTTCTATTCTTTAATATTCTGGTTTGGTACTTTAAATATTCAGTCTTTTACTGGCACACTGTTTTACTTTGGTGAATTGCTCGAAGCATTAGCTGTGCTTAGAGTAGTAAGATTAGTGTAGACGTGGTGTCTAGACAACATCTTACCAGTGTGAGTTGCTTGTTGCACTGTAAGACACCTAGCGCGAGAGTGACAGACCTCGCTAGGCGGAGAGTTCCTTATACGTGTGTTAGGCAAGTTAACATTGTGAGAGCGGGGCTGAATAGGGTAGTCGCTCGATGAGGGAGGAGGTGCAAACCTCTTTAACTCGATCGCTATTTCATCTATCGCCCCCAGTAAAGGACAGAGGTGGTAAACCTCATTATACGTAGAGTACTGCAGCCTGATATTTTTGCTAGATAGACCTCTCTATACCCAATCCTATACCCTTTGATCATCACCTGATGATCTTGAACCTAGTTGATCCACTTCACGTTCCTCGTGGAAATTACGATACCTGGAATACTCCCGGTGAAGGCAACATTGACTACCGTACGCTTGCGGTATATCCGTTTGCCACTTCTGGTGTCAACACGCGCTAAAGACACAAGCATCATCCGGATGCTGCTTCGCACCATTGGACGTAGTCCAGAGAGGCTACAAAACCATGCCACCATCGGACGCATTCACCTCACGCGCACGCTGGTGGCCTCACCACCGTCGGACGCTAACGTCACCAGACCATCGGACGTGCCAGACGTGCCACTTCACCAGCTGACCAGGCCGACAACACGTCGGACGTTGGGCCAGTGTCCGACTCTACTTCAACTAGCATCCGACGAGTGTTCCTTCGTGAGAAACACTCAGCCGACATCGCCTGCACTTTCACCTTTGTACAAGCATGCTAACTAACAAGTGTAACACCTTGTGATCGAGAGTTAGCATGTTTTCACCAACATTTGCATCTGGTGCAATAGAAAATAGCCATTTTATTTTCCCTAAAGCGCCATCTCTACCCTGCAAACTGCATCATCTTTGCAAATATACCAACACCACCAAGTGAACATCACCATGTGCATGTGTGTTAGCATTTTCATAATCATTTTAAAAGAATTTTCTCTTGATCTCACAATGCCACTCGATCCTAGCATGTTGTAATGTTAGATCACTCAATATGACACTGGATGGATAATATGCAAACAAGTTTGTCCCTCTTGATAGTACGGCCTATCAATCATAAATTCAGTCATCAACTTCTCTACACACCTCATGGCCGATGAAATGAAATGTGCTAGGTTATACTTTTGCCTTGCGCATCTCCATTTTCACAGTCACCTCCAATGTGCCAATGCAATGCATGTACCGACACGATCAACAAATGATATGGTTCACTTCATATCATTACATGACTGTCTTGGTTCATCAATCTTGACCTCACTTGCTCTTCTCCGTTGTATCGGTCCGTCGGCACCAAGTCTTGCCAAGCTTCACCATCGCATGGTCCCACGCTTCAAAGCCTTGACTTTTCCTTCACACTTTTAACCGGTCCTTCGAGCCAAGCCTCATCTTGATCTTTACCATCTTGGTCACATGACTTCATGTCATGTCTCATATGCAATAAGCTCCTTCATCATTACATTTGTTGAGCCTCACAACATCTCCAAACCATTTACACCACATGGCTTATGTTGCTCACACACATGTATCTATGGACTAATCCTATGTATCTCAACTATAAACGCATTAGTCCAACCAAGAGACCTTTCAACTTGCCTGGCACTGACCTCCGCCTGGCGTCACTCCTTGGCCTCCGGGCCTCTTTACGCCGCAACGTGCTCTGCCTCCAGGGCTGCACTGCTGGCGGTGCGTGCTCTACATCGCCAATGACATCATCGAGAACAATCCGGGTGCACGCGTGCTCGTGGCCTGCACAGATTTTCTATACCAGTATTTTTAAAACCTCAGTGGTCACCGATAAACAGGAATATCGGATATATCAGAAATTTATTGGTGATAGAATAAAATTTCAGACAAAATTTAGATAAAAAATGGCTCATTTTGTTCAGGAAAGTGAATTGATTATTTCTAAGCCATTTAATATAAAAATTAAATAAAACATATTATTAATTGCCTATTCAACAAGGAGAATAGTGACACAGCTGGAGCGTGCAGATTGGGTGAGCTTTAGTGACTATTTGGATGGTCAAATTTTTAAATTATAAAAATTCTGGATGATAAATGAAAAATTTCAGACCCTACTAGTAGACGGTCATGCAGTCCATTGTTTGCTGACGGCGCGAGTGCCATCATCGTCGGTGCCGCCGGAGCTGAGAAACGCGTCTAGGTGATACGGGAGTCGTCCGATGGCCACACCGCTGGAGTACTGAAGGAAACCAGATTGGTCTTCCACCCATGCAGTGGCATGCCGGCGCTGGTGCGCCAGAACATGGCATGGTGCGTGGCCGACGAGCTGCAGCAGCTTTGGTGGTGGCAGCGGCGGCGGATGGGAAGGACCTCCTCTGTACGGTGCAGCCCAGCACCCATCGGTCAGGGACGCACGATCCTAGACGCCGTCGAGGCCCGGCTAGAGGTGGAAGCCACGAAGCTCGCGGCCAGCCGGTGCGTGCTGAGAGAATAAGGGTACACATGTCCGGCGCGTCGATGCTCTTTGTGCTGGACGAGCTCAGGAGGAAACGGCGGGGGAGATGGGTGTCGCCCTCCTCAACATGTGTGCTTGCGGACGTTAGCGGGCTTGAAACGTTTGTCCACCAGTCCCACACTGGCCATTCACACTTGGCAGCGATAGCATTGCGGCTGGCCGACTCTCGCAAAGCCCGCTTCATAGCATGGTGGGCATCTTAGTGGCTAATGGACAGCCAACAACCCTCCCCGCCTGCAATCTGATCATCAAGAAGTAAACTAACAAATATTGTTGAGCTAGGGCCGGCACTGATACTAAAAATCAGATGTGATTTTTTCCCCGATCAATGTCTATAAGCTCTCCGATTATCGACCAAGTATTGTTGAGCTTTCTTCGTTCTCCCAATGACATGATTGACGACTGTTCTTTTCCTCGCATGATGCCGATTTCCGTCCCGTAGCATCTCTGACGGCACCCTTGCAAGATGTCCATCCATCGCTTGTGAACCTTTCCATTTTTTGCGCTCCCCACCAATGGCATGTGGTGTGTCCTCTGCCAAACCATTAAGCTGCTTTAAGATCAAATTAACAGAAGACAAATTAAGCTTCTGACATACGCCATTGAATCAGCAGGGCATACCAGGACCTTCCCACCTTGCATGCATGGCTGACCGAGCAACTCAGGGTGACAGGGTGGGCATCCTTGGCGGAGTCTACCTTGCCCTACTGGGGCCCTCCGCCACTTTTAAACATGACAGGGGAGACACCCAATTGACATATTGGGATTGTGGACGGTCTATGATTTGGGCTTTAAAACTAGGTGCGGATAGTTTTGTGGTTTAGGCCTTATAAACAATGATATGAGTGATTGGTTTGGGCCTGAGAACCGGGTAGTGGCAGATTGGAAGACACGTGGTGGCATCTTAAAGCTTGCATCAAGACAAAGTGATGTCGAGAAGGTACAAGATCCATTAGATCGATGAAGAAAAGTTTAGACGATTGTAATACCATAAGTGACGGTGGACTCCTAAATCTAACAAAGAAAACATCCATTATCTATTATCTTACGTGCAAGATGTTTATCTTGGCAGTCCAGTATCATTTACATTAAAGTTTAGTATCACAATCAATTATGTTATTCATGTCAACGAGACATATCATTCTGTAACAAATATTAGTTGTCCTAATTAGCGTGGCAAGTCTATAATAATTAATTTCTTTCTAAGAATTATATAAATAGTTTAATTTTATTTCAAATTAGTTTCCCACATCAACGCGTGGGTATCTATCTCGTATCTATAAAATCCATGTCAACGAGCTACTGCTAACTGAGTTTTCTTAGACCACTTGACCTTAGTTCTCTGTACCGGGAATTCACAGGAGGAAGTACCTACTTTCCACAGGATTGATAATGACTTGCAACAGCCTTCTAGGCAAGTAGATCAAGCGGATATCAGCCTTTTCTTAAGGTATTATAAATGGGTACATGTTCCGTCGTTTTTTTATTTTTATTAGAAAAAAAACTACACACATACTTCAACCTGGTAATTGGTAACTAATTTCTCAACAGCAATGCAAATCGATATTATGTGTCCGCCATGCATGCATGAGCAATGAAATTAACTTACGAATGGGTCGTCAGGATTAGAACAAAACAAAGGCAGGTGACCAGATTCAGATCCTACCAGTCACATCCTCCCATACGGTCACATGACAAGCAGCGGTTACAAGTGCGTTGTCGTGCACCAGTTCGGAGCGTTGCGGTTACGATCAGTCGATGATCGTGGTCCCTGTTCCACATCAGAGCAGGAAACGGTTGGTACAGCACGAGCGGCCACTTTATGAGCATTATTAATGTGTTGTAGTTGTACCCAACGCACCTGGCATGGCAGACTCCACTGTTTTTTTTTTTTGCTTTTTTATTTTCTTATAAAACGAAAGGTGACGATTAGGGCAAACATAAAAGTCTAGGGCCAACAAATTTGATTCAACTGACACTCCTTTATCCGATGACACTATTGGCCTTGTTTGTCAGCAAAGACTGGCCATGGAAAAAAAAAAGACTTGGTATATTATATATCCTACCACTCCATCTGAAGGTACAATTCTAGTAAATTATCAAGTCTTTGAATTTGACCAAATTTACATTTAAAACTCTTAATATTTATGATATCACATAAGTACCACTTTCCATTAAAAAGTATCATTTTTAAACAAAAGAGAGAACAATGACAACTCTGTTTATATGCAAGTCTCCGTACAATAACAGAGATACACTAGAGTTGATCCAGAGCCCCTAACATTGTTTTCTTTTTCACTTCCAATGAATGCTCTTAGCGACTGTCGAGTTCTCATGTCAATATTTGCAACACCAATCATCACGATCGGAGCACTACCCTCCAAAATCATCCACAACAATAGTGCCCAATTTGGAAACACCACATGGTCCAACACGAAGACAAACTTTCCTTGAAGCATCTCTAAAACATTAACAGGGCATTGACCGCCACGTCGTGAAAAATGATCAAGGGACTATCAATCTGCCACTACCTCTGCAAAAGTCCTAATTAACCTCTCGGCTATTGCGAGATTCTAATCAAGTAAGTATTGTTAGAGTCCATCATAAAGTATATTTTTACAATTAATATATACATAATTGGTGTTATTATATTAACAAAAACACAATTAATATTTAGATATTTTTATTAATGACAAGACTATAATTACTTCCTTATGAGGACGGAGGTACTCCCTTCATCAAAATAAAAAGCCTACAATTTCAGGACAAGCTCGGTCCAAGTTCAAAGCTATAATTATATATTTTTTCGGTAATGTTGCCGCCTGCACGCGTACGCAGAGACGACTTGCGCACAAATTCCATACCAAGCCTGCACCATCTTCCTCCTTCCCATGCCACTTCCTCGCCCTCCTTTTTTCCCCCTCTAGCACCTCCACCGCCACTTCCTCACAATGTTCGGCACTCGATCCGGCGATGCCGCCCATAGCTTCGGTGAGTGCACCTACCTCCACCCCTGGCACCCACCGCTAGCGGTACGGTATTGTCTCACTGGAGATCCGCGGTCGTGGCGCGGCCGTGGAGCTTTGGTAAGACCCTACTACTGGCAGCGACCTCCAACTTCCCCTCCCCTGCTCGTCGAAGTCCGGTTGTGGCGCCTCCACCCCAATCTAGCTCGGTCGCTACCAGCTTTGTAAACCGTTTGCTATCCACCCCCAACGTCTAGTCGGTCTACCCCCCACTGGTAGCCCCTTTCTATACCTACCGGAGCTAGAGAAGAAGGGTGGCGCTGCTTGCCGGAACCCTAGGCGCTACCGAGGTTGGAGAAGGCAAGGACGGGTGCATGGCATGGTCCATACACCGGCGAATCTATGCCGAGGGGAAGCAGCAGCGATCATTGGGCGGCGGATGAGTTGTGCACGCCAAACGCCAAACTCCTGCACCCTCGGAACTATCATTTCAGTTGTTTTGGGAACGAGGGGATTGAAATCGTTGTAGCTTAATTTGACCTTCGAAATTTTCACCCATCAAAAGCAATCAGATCTTTTTCTTTGCGACTAATAGCAATCAGATCTAGTGCTCCTACTTTGGAGCACTCCCGAGCTCCCAGCATGATTAACCCACCCAATCTCTGATGATTAGCCTCCCGTCCCGTGATCCCGTCTCCGTCTCCCCAGTTGAAACGGGACGGGAGTCCCACCCCTCTAGCCCATCCGCTCTTCTCCGCTTATAAAACACGCCACCAGCCTGCTCCAATTTCCCAATATTCTCCGCAAGCAGCCAAGAAGGAAACCAAGCCAAACTGCGAAGCCCAACCAGGCTAGCGAAAGCCAAGAAGCAAGAAACCCCCTGCTCTGCTCCGATGTCGTCGCAGCTGATCGAGGACCACCGGTCGGGCGCGGAGGTGCACACCGGCCACGAGCTCTGCGAGCGCAAGTCCCGCGAGTTCATGGTGGAGCTGGGCCTCCCCGAGGGGCTCCTCCCGCTGCCCTCCCTCGACGAGGTCGGGTACAACCGCTCCACGGGCTTCGTGTGGCTCCGCCAGTCCGCCGGCGTGACCCACACCTTCGACTCCATCGGCAAGCAGGTGTGGTACGACAAGGAGGTGACGGCATTCGTGGAGCCCGGCCGGATGCACAGCGTCGCCGGGGTCAAGAGCAAGGAGCTCCTTATCTGGGTCACCATCTCCGAGATCGTCCTCAGCCCCTCCGGCACCAAGATCGTGTTCCGCACCCCCGCCGGGCTCGGCCGCGCCTTCCCCGTCACCGCCTTCCAGCTCAAGCCCGCCGCGGCCGAGGAGGGGGAGCAGGCCGCCGCCGCAGCCGCCAACTGATCTGCGTAGCTCCCGGCGCCGCCGGCTGCGTGTGGACTGCTCGATCTCTGGCCGCGTCGGCGTCGCCGCGAGATCCGGCGGTGACTATGTGAGTTGATTCAGGTTTCCTCCGCTGTGTATGTGTAATGGTAGTGGATGATGATGCAGGAATAAGCGGCGTCCCTGGATCCAGAATTCATGACTGTGTGCGCTAGTGCTGCCACAGCTTGATTTTGGATTTGATTGACAACTCGTCACTGATCCATCCAGTTTATTTATGCTCGTACCCAACTCTGTTTCGTTGCCCGTTTCCTCTATGTACATGTATCCGAATTGCATTGCCTGTTTGTTTTGTTTGCTGGAATGATGAAATCTACTTGCTGCGGTCTCGTGTGACACGGTACAGAGACGATATATATTCTGTAGAATTGCATTATTCCAAGTCATGTCTTGTCTCTTCAGATCTAGGGGGTCCTGATCCTCCCAAGGTCAGAGACAAGGTACAGAGACAATTCTGAAGATCTATCTTTGTTTGCTGCCTACATGTTCATGGTCCCTCCATTTGGTCATGTTTTGTTTCAATACGCACCTCCGCCGTGATCCCGTAATGACTGCTTTGATGTAAAATTCTATCTGCAAACACACCGGGCTAATACCTAAAATCGATATCCGAAGCGTGCCAGTTGATTTGACCTGTTAATCGACAAGGATGATAAATTGAATAAAATCCGAACGAGACGACAGCGATACGCCCGGACGTCAAAGCTTAGAAGGTATTCGATAACCGTTGAACAGATCAGACGAGACAACAGCGATACGTCCGGAAGTCAAAGCCTGAATCGTGCTCGGTAGACGTGGAACCTGCAAGGTCGTCGGAGATCAAGTTGATGCAGCCCGTCGATTCTTGAAAGAACTCGTTGAAAAAGAAAAGGTACTTGACGAAGTCGTCGAAAAGTAAAGTACTGGTAAAGATAAATAAAAAGTAAATTTGTTTATTGATACTTGGATATCCATTACAATGCCCTTCGGCATATATTTATACTCTGCTAATCGAAGAGTCCTAATTTAACACGCAAAGCTCAAATAAAGAAGAAATAAACTAATTTCTTATACGAACTCTATTTCTTTAAGAAAAAGCAATAAAACTCGTATAGGAGTTGAACTTAAACTATAATACAAAAATCGTAAGCTTCGTGTCGCCGATCCTCTGTCCGCTTCCATCATAATGAAGTTATCCCTTCATCGGCACATCCCTGGCATCGGCAATAGCTTTTTCGTCTCATCGGCAACGATCCTTAACAGTTTTTCAGCTTCGTCGGCAATGATCCCCTAGCTCTCATCGGCAATCCTTGCCGATTAGTCCAGTCTCCGATCCTTATTGACACGTGCCGAAAAATGGTGTCAACACATGCCCCCCAATTTCGGAGTATAAAATACTTTATGCACCAAAATTTCCTCCAGGTCATGATTACCCAAGCCGTTTTGAACTTTTCCTTGAGGGTTGCGCGCGCTGTAGTGGAAATCCTGTTCCTTCAAACGTCTATCCAAATACTAGGATAATATTTCTTTAGATATTTACCGTTCAATGCTCTTGAAAATACTTCCCCTTCGAGAGTCTCTAGGATATATGCATTACCAGGAACGGACCGATTGACGCGATAAGGACCTTCCCAATTAGGAGACCATTTACCAAACTTTGCACTCTTAGTCCCCATCGGTAAGATCAATTTCCAGACTAGATCACCATCGGCAAATTCCTTCATCTTCACTTTCTTGTCGTACCACCTAGCAACTCTCTTCTTGTTCTCTTCGATGCTAACTAAAGCCTTCAGCCGATGACTTGCCAAATCTTCCAACTCATCTTTCATGAGTGTACTGTAGTCATCGGCCAACAGCTGATCTTGATGAAATATCCGCCTTGAACCAGTCTTGATCTCCCAAGGCAAAACTGCATCATGTCCATATACCAACTGATAAGGCGACACTTTAGTAGTACCATGGCATGCCATCCGATACGATCATAAAGCTTCGTTCAGAACCGTGTGCCACTTTCTAGGATTTTCCTTAATCCTGCGCTTAATGAGTTTAATAATCCCTTTGTTAGAGGCTTCAGCCTGACCATTGGCTTGAGCATAATAAGGCGAGGAATTTAAGACCTTGATCCCCATCTCATCGGCAAATCTATCAAACTCCCCTGACGTGAACATGGTTCCCTGATCAGTCGTAATAGTTTGAGGAATACCGAACCGATACACAATATGCTCCTTTACAAAATCAATCATGTTTGCCGATGTCACATTCTTCAGAGGAATTGCTTCGACCCACTTTGTAAAGTAATCGGTAGCGACAAGTATGAATTTATGCCCCTTGCTTGATGGTGGATATATCTGACCAATGAGATCAATAGCCCATCCTCGAAATGGCCACGGTTTAATGATAGGATTCATTGCCGATGCAGGCGCTCTTTGAACGTTGCCGAATTTCTGACACTCCTGACGCCCTCTAAAATACTTGAAGCAATCTTCGAGTATCGTCGGCTAGTAATATCCATTTTGTCTGATCATCCACTTCATCTTGAAAGCCGATTGATGTGCCCCACATACTCCTTCATGGATTTCGCCCATTAAATTCTTTGATTCTTCTTCGCCAAGACACTTGAGCAAAATTCCATCCATTGTCCGATAATATAGTTCATCACCAAGGAGCACATACTTAGTAGCTTAAAATCTTACACGTCTCTCGATCTTTCTAGATGGATCTTTTAAGTAATCGGTAATCTCCTTCCTCCAGTCATTGACATCAGTTGCCGATGTCAACACTTCACGGATTGGCTGATACCCCGAAGCATGTTGCTCTAACCGATTAGCTTCTTCATTATGCAATTTGGACATATGTTCAAGGCGAAAATCTTTGAATTCCTTCAATAATTGTCGACATCTCTCGTAATACGAGATTAAAACCTCACTTCGACATTCATATACCCCAGCTAATTGATTAATGATCAGCATCGAATCACCGAAGATTTTAACAGCATCGGCAAGGACTTCCCAGAGTAACTCCAAACCTTTCAACACAGCCTGATACTCAGCCTGATTGTTTATCGATGTGGTAGCAATCGGCAATGAGAATTCATATTTCTTCCCCTGAGGTGATATCAACATAATCAATGTCTGCTCCTTCTCCACACGTAGAACCATCAAAGAAGAGTGTCCACGGAGCAATCTCCAAAGAATTCACCGCGCCGCAGTGCTGAGTAACAAAATCAGCCATGACTTGCCCCTTGACTGCTTTAGCTGATTCATACCGCAGATCAAACTCTGATAACGCTAAAATCTACTTGCTGATTCTTCCACTTAGAATTGGCATTGACAGCATATATTTGACCACATCGTCTTTGCATATAACTATGCATTCGGCCATTAACAGATAATGCCTTAATTTAACATAGGAGAAATATAAGCATAAATATAACTTTTCAATGGCCGAATACCTGGTCTCAGCAGGTAATAGATTACAAGTTTTTTCCCTTCATATTCTTGGATTAGAGCTGACCCAATGACTTCATCATCACTTGACAGATACAACCTGAAGGGCTCCCCGTGTTGGGGTGGAACTAGCACTGGTGGATTCACCAAATACTTCTTAATTTCTTCTAAAGCCAGCTGCTGTTCTTCTCCTCATATGAATTCCTGATCGGCCTTCAGCTTCAATAACGGACTGAAAGCTTTGATTCTTCCTGATAAATTAGATATGAATCTTCGAATAAAATTGATCTTGCCGATCAGAGATTGTAGCTCAGTCTTATCGGTAGGAGCAATCACTTTGTTGATGGCATCAATGGACTTCCTGCTAATTTCAATACCCCTCTGATGCACCATGAAGCCTAAGAATTGTCCTACCGATACACCAAATGCACACTTGTTAGGATTCATCTTCAACCCATGTTTCCTTGTGCACTCCAATATTTTCCGCAAATTAGCCAGATGATTCTCGAAGTCTCCAGACTTAACCACCACATCATCTATATAAATTTCAACTAATGTGCCGATGTACTCATGAAGAATATAATTCATTGCTCTCTGATAAGTAGCACCGGCATTCTTTAAACCAAAAGTCATGACTATCCATTCAAATAACCCCACATGACCTGGACATCTGAAGACAGTCTTGGAGATATCTTCTTCGGCCATAAAGATTTGATTATATCCGGCGTTCCTATCCATGAAGCTAATAATCCGATGTCCAGCAGCGGTATCAATTAATAAATCAGCAACGAGCATCGGGTAGCCATCCATCGGTGTAGCTTTGTTAAGATTCCTAAAATCAATACAGACACGAAGTTTCCCATTCTTCTTGTAGACAGGAACCACATTAGAAATCCATTCAGCATATCAGCATTGTCGGATGAACTTTGCTTCAATCAGCCTTGTTATTTCGGCCTTAATGTCAGGTAGCACTTTAGGATTGCATCGACGTGTGGGCTGCTGATGTGGCCGATATCCTTGCTTGATAGGTAGCTGATGTTCAACGATAGATCGATCTAACCCAGGCATCTCTGTATAATCCCAAGCAAAACAATCCTTATATTCTTTTAATAAATCAATCAACTGTTCTCTGCTTTGGAGATTTAACTTAGCACTAACAAAACTTGGCCTTGGTCTACCACCATTACCGATATCTACTTCAACCAAATCATCTGCCAATGTAAACCCATGGCCCAGTTTTCCATCATCGGCAAACCTATCCATTTACAACTCATCTTCAGAACCGACTGCTTGGATCGGTGGCAGCTCATAATCGGTAATCCTGAGGAACTCCAAATCCCATGCTTCTCCTGATATGCACTTGGACCGCTCATAAGTCTCTGATTCTGCCGATGCAATTATATATGATGAATCACCGGGAACCACCTCGACTTTGTTTTCAACCCACTGCACGAGGCATTGGTGCATCATAGAAGGAATGCAACAATTAGCGTGAATCCAATCTCTTCCTAATAACAAGTTATAGGCACCTTTTTCGCCGATGACAAAGAACGTGGTCGGTAATGTTTTACTGCCGATGGTCAGCTCAGTGCACAGCGCTCCCTTGACCGGTGATATGTTCCCTTCAAAGTCCTTGAGCTTCATGTCCGTGTTAGCTAGATCTTGATCTCCTTTCCTGAGCCTCCGAAACACGGCATATGGCATGATGTTAATCGCAGCCCCTCTATCTATGAGTATTTTTGACACTGGCTGCCCATCAACTCTGCCCTTGACGAATAAAGCTTTAAGATGTTGTCTCTCATTGTCGGTAGTCTTTTCAAAGACGGCCATCATCGGATCTAAGATTAGCTACGCCACTTGTTCTGAAAGAATTCTCTCTTCCTCCTCATCGGCAAGTGCTCAAAATTCCATCGGCAACATGAAAACCATGTTGACATCTGCCGATGGGCCTTCATCTTTATGCTTCGGCTGCCATACTTGAGACTTTGCTTCACGGGGGTTGTCTCCTTTGCGCTCCCGTTGCATCTTCCTCTTCTGAGTTTTTGTCAGACCTTCAGGGCACCATTGAGGAAGCTTCGTCTTCCAAACGGGCTGATACAGTTTTGTACTTGAACCTAGGCAGTTTATATTGAAGTCTCTGCCCAGCCTTTCATGTACACTGGTTCTGCCCCCCAGCCGATCATGTACCGATGCTCTTCCCCTGATCGGCTCATTGATGTATCTTCTCTGATTACCATAGCGCGATCTTCTTTTTGCCTGATCGGCTCGATCATAATCATTGCACTCGGGGCAGCTATCAACGGTAGGTAATTTAATGCCTTCTTCCCAACAGTAGATGAAGAACGGGCATCTCCAATGATTTTTATGCCGACGCCATTCTTCCCGACGCAACTCCTCTTGCCGATGTCGATAGCGGTCACCTGAAATTCTGTACGGAGCTGGTCTAGGAGGTCTTCTGGAACTACTATTTTCTTCAATTATCTCTTTCCCCTTCAAGTCATCGGCAGTTGCTTGATTTCTAGGATCCACCGATGCTCTCCTTTTAGCGCTTGCCGATGTCAATATTTTGGTCTTGCTTACGGCATCCACTATGTTTGTAGGGAAAGAATGTTGATCAATCTTCATCGGCCTCTGAGCTTTAGAGTTATCGAATTTGATTCTCCTAGATTCAATTGCCGATTGCAACTGCTGTCTGAACACCTTGCAGTCATTGGTACTTTGCGAAGTTGCATTATGAAATTTACAGTACCTCATCTTCTTCAGCTCATCTGCCGATAGAATCACATGATTGGATGACAGCTTGATTTGGCCTTCTTGAAGTAGCAGATCAAATATTCTATCGGCCTTTGTGACGTCGAACGTGAATTTCTCTGGCTCTTTCTGACCAAAAGGACAAGATATAGGCTTCTTACCCTTTACCCATTCAGCCAGGCCGATAGTTAGTTCTTTATCTGAGTCTGATTCCTCTGCTTCTTCTACAAAGGACACCTTCTTGTTCCAGCTCTTTCTAGGTTCTGGAGCTCGAGCACTTTGATCAGAGATCCTCTGCACAATATGGCTTAAACTTTCAAACTCCTGAGAATCATACTTGTCCCTGAGATGCGGCAACAGACCCTGGAAAGCCAAACCAGCTAACTGGCGATCATCAAGCACTAAGCTGTAGTACCTATTCTTCATGTCTCGTACCCTTTGCATAAAACTCTCTACCGATTTGTCGCTTCGCTGTCTCAATTTCATCAAATCGGTAAGCTTCTTTTCATGAACACCAGCAAAGAAGTATTTATGGAATTGTCTTTCTAGATTGGCCCAAGTAAGAATAGAGTTCGGTGGCAATGATATAAACCACGTGAATGCCAATCCAGACAAAGAGGACGAGAATAAACGGATCCTCAGCTCGTCCCTGTTAGCAGCTTCTCCACACTGGATGATGAATCGATTGATGTGCTCCATCGTTGACGTATCATCTTGCCTAGAAAACTTAGTAAAATCTGGCACCTTGTACCAATTTGGGAAAGAAATTGAGTCATAAGCTGG
Source organism: Bothriochloa decipiens (assembly GCA_023333625.1). NCBI lineage: Eukaryota > Viridiplantae > Streptophyta > Magnoliopsida > Poales > Poaceae > Bothriochloa > Bothriochloa decipiens. The sequence continues at coordinate 21,413,054 of CM041638.1, forward strand.
AGGGTACGAAGTCCGATAAGAGTAAGTATTAATCTTGGGCTGAATCCCAAATTGCTCTTTCATCACTTCTGCGATCTTATCGGTCAAGAGTGCATCCTAATTTTGCCGATGCACTGGCTGAATCTCTACTGGAGGCGTTGGCTGATATGCTTCTACATACCCCTGTGGCACTTGGCTTGGAGGAATCGGCATATTCACGGTACCAATCTGTGGAGTAAAGTTCATCGGCTGTTTTGCCGATGTTTGATCCTAGAAAGTTGCCTGTGGACTATACTGCTGAGTCCCCATTGCCTGGTAACTTGGTTGAATAGCAGATTACTGAACTGGCGTTTGCCCTGACCAATTGAGATTATAACTCATCGGCACCTGACTTGCCGATGGCTGATAGTTTGCAGACAATTGATGCTCTTATATAGGTGGATGATAGCCAGCATAATTGCCCTGAATTGCAGATAACCCAGATTGAGATACGAATGGCACTATAGGCTGTTCTGCAGTGGAAGCTCTCTGTTGAACTGGTGGAGGATTCGTCAATGGATTCGCATAAGATATCTGTTGCGGAGGCACGTAGAATCCCATTGACAATGGTTGTATAGCAGGAGGTGCAGTAGAATAATGTGACACTTGAGCCATCGGCCGAATTTGAGTAGCCGATGTCATTGGACCCTTTCCTGCTACATCATGCACTTGAAGCAGTCCAGAGTTGGCAGTAGATGGACCTGGAGGCATCCCGTATCCCCACCAATTAGCAGCAACTTGACTGTGTTGACCTGAAGGACCTGATATTGCCGATGCCGATAGATCTGTGCTCAACTGGGTACTAGGCCTCTCCTGAGACGTTAGATCTGATCCTATCGGTGTGGCTTCAATGATAGATGGTCCTGATATAACTGGAGGAGTAGGCGCTTCCATACTCTCAACGGCTGGAGTTGCCGATAGAGTACTGACAGATGCCGACCTCGGCTGATGATATGCTGGCCCGACATAACCTGGTGCTTGTCCTTCTCTTAATGTTTGCACAACAGCATTGTAAACAGTATTGGACAGTACAGTGAAGTGGTTAATCAAAGCTTGATTTAATGCAGAATTAACCATCTCCTATAATTTACCAGGGTTGGAGTCAAAGGTTACCTGCCGAGGCAACGGCAGATCTTGCTTCTGGATGACTTTTTCGCCCCTATTCTTGCTGAAAGACTTCAAGCAGAGCTGCCTGTAATCCTCCATAGCTTTTTCCATGGCTAGCTTCTGATCCTCCTTGAGATCTGACTCTGATATCTCGATGATGTTCTCTGGATTGATATCAGCAGGATTCTTCATGATAAATCTGTTGACTTTGTCCCACCAAACGTGCCAAAAGATGTGTTGATGCAAAATTCTATCTGTAAACACACCGAGCTAATACCCAAAATCGATATTCGAAGCGTGCTAGTCGATTTGACCTGTTAATCGACAAGGATGATAAATTGAATAAAATCCGAACGAGACGACAACGATACGCCCGGACGTCAAAGCTCAGAAGGTATTCGATCACTGTTGAACAGATCAGACGAGACGAGACGAGACGATAGTGATACGCCCGGAAGTCAAATCCTGAATCGTGCTCGGTAGACGCGGAACCTACAAGGTCGCCGGAGATCAAGTTGATACAGCCCGTCGATTCTTGAAAGAACTCGTTGAAAAAGAAAAGGTACTTGACGAAGTCGTCGAAAAGTAAAGTACTGGTAAAGGTAAATAAAAAGTAGATTTATTTGATGCTTGGATATCCATTACAATGCCCTTCGGCATATATTTATACTCTGCTAATCGAAGAGTCCTAATTTAACACGCAAAGCTCAAATAAAGAAGAAACAAACTAATTCCTTATACGAACTCTATTTCTTTAAGAAAAAGCAATAAAACTCGTATAGGTGTTGGACTTAAACTATTATACAAAAATCGTAAGCTCCGTGTCGCCGATCCTCTGTCCGCTTCCATCATGATGAAGTTATCCCTTCATCGGCACATCCCTGGTATCGGCAACAACCTTCTAGTCTTCCTGCCTATCTCATCGGCAATAGTTTTTTCGTCTCATCGGCAACGATCCTTAACAGTTTTTTAGCTTCATCGACAATAATCCCCTAGCTCTCATCGGCAATCCTTGCCGATTAATCCAGTCTCCGATCCTTATTGACACGTGTCAAAAAACGATGCCAAGAGACTGGTTGAGATCCACAGCTCGCTATCTCACTCGTTCATCGAAGGAGTTACTACGAGCTCTGAGCAAGGTGGTTAGCATTTAGTGCGATGAACTTCCATGTGCAATGCAGTACCACTGCAACTACCAAGATCTGCACACTTGTCTAGCGGTAGTTGGGCATTTGTACCTCCTATATCTCTGCGTGAGGTACAGAGAGCGGTAGAGGGTAGGCGGCCTGCCACGAACATGCTGCATGCTGGTGCCCACATCGTCTTGAATTGAAGAATTCTCAATGGAATTTGGTTGCTGTGAATTTCTGTTAATTCCAAGTGTTTCTTTTACCAATGTTCAAAATAGTATCGAGTCTTTGACATAAAAGCCCTTACCGTATAAAATTGCGTACGTATTGGTGTATTCATCATATCACACGTCACCCCCTTGACGTGCCCCCACAATTGGCCCAAACATAATTTTTTTTTCTTGATGGGCCCAAACATGATAGGACGGTGTTGCAGCATCGAAGTAGATTTTAGATATTGACTTGTTTTGACGATTCTTATTAACTTATAAAGGTTTTTTTACATCAATCTAAAGCCATTGGATAGCTAATCGAGCTAGCTTTCCAAGCATATTTGGATCGTCGAAAAAAGAGTATATATACATCATGACTGTTGATTTTACTCGGAGTTGCTCTTAGAGACCGAGATGGAGTCCAACTCCAATTGGACTGGCCTCCACCATGAAGAAGACGTGCCCACACGCGTCCTCCTCCCTTCCTTGGCTTGTGATAATGTATTCCATTTCTTAGCTTTTAGATCAAGGAAGTTTGGGTTCTTGGACACTGAGTGTGTGAGCAAGAGAAGTCTGCACGATAAACCAAGCGTGCAATCTCAATGGAGAGAGTCTTTAGTGAAAATTGAGTTTGAGCTCCAAAAATAGCAGTATCGGTGGTTGAACCCAAGGTGAAAAACAATGTCAATAGACTTTCTTGTCGAATTGCTTAGGCAATAGAGCAAGACATTCTACTTGGTGATGATCGGATCCATAGCTCATCCTTGATCGAGGCAACAGGCTCGATGGCTTTTTTCGTGCTGTATCCTGTAACCCCTCCATATGTTCCTAAAGGAAGTCGTTTTGAGGTTATCTTAAGTCAAATATTTTAGATTTTGATTACAAATAAATTCTTTTAGGTTGAGTTTGAAAATACGAAAGTGATATAACTGGATTCATCTCGTTATATATAGTTTTTATAAATTAGTAGTGTTTCCTTCTGCTGATCCAAGAAGTAACCGAAAAATTCTACCTGATACACTAGATGATATATATATGGGGTATATTTTATAAATATTTTATACAAAAACTAGTGGGTCAAAGTTTATATATGGACAAATAAATTATTTTATAAAGTCTACTATTACACTCTCTTTCCATTTACTGAATTTCCCCTTATTCTCTATATATAATCTATTGATTCATTTCCATTCCAGGCAAGGTGAGTTTGTACTTTATGGGCGTCAAACATTTTGGTACAGATTCCTTCCATGATTGGCTCACTTGGATATTATTTTCTTCAGTTTGGAATATTTTCTCAAACAGGCCTGAATCAACGGGCATCAATTTCATGCTGATAGGCTGCACTAAACTGCGCATTTGAACCTACACATGGACCCAACCGGCAAAGCGTGTCAACTGGGCCGAGAGTATTCATGAGCCCGTGACCGGCCATCGCTCCAGATTTTTTTTAGCAAACTTCGGGGGATCAAAGCGAATCCCCACATCCATTTCATTCTACGGTTACCCTGGGGATTTTGATGCTGTGCTTGGCTGAAGGCAATGGGCCTCATTGCCGGAATTGGCACACAGGTAACCTCCTCTGTTTATTACTGATCTTGCCAGTTGCCACATGCTGGAAGCCTCGAACTGTCTACAAACTGCAGTGATATTCCTCTGTTCTGTTGTACAATCTCCCGCATGCTCGATTTTCCTGCAGCAATCTTCCTCTGCTCTTGTGTGCCATTTTCATTTAATCCTTCCGCAAAAACAACAAATTTAATTTAGCTGCTTCTTAGTTTCTAAAGTTTCTTTTATTATTGTTCAAACAGGAGCAGCCCTTCGTATTTGCTAATAGTGCTAACTTCATTACAGATCTCATGAAGGCTACTCATGAGGAGCACACATAATTTCTGCTTTGCTTGGTATGGATCCATGTTTATACTGCAAAAATGTAGGTAGGCATGCAAGAGAGTTTGCTCCTCATGCAATGGTTATATGAGCTATTCGCTTCTGCCATTAATACTTTTTTTATTGCTAATGCATATGCCATTTGGACCATTTCCATTGAGCAGGAATATAACCTTGAGAAGAACACAAGATGAACTGAATGATAAAGTCTACAATGACAAAGATCCTATGCTGATTTGTGCTAAAGAGCCATCTGTATATTTGTTTAGTTCTATCAGTTATCTAGTATGAAGTTCAAACTTTACAATTATACATTCTTGAACTATGAAGCTTTTTTAATTTAGTATTGTACATGTAATTAAATGTGGATGATTAAAGTTATTAATGTCAATGTATTTTTGTGCCATTGGATTTTGTAATCTTGTGAATTCTTGTGCCATAAATCTTTATTGTTTAGCAAATGAAAATAGCTGCATCAAAGCGGTAGTGAATAGATTCTGTTACAATAAACTTAATGTCGTTACAATAGTTTCTATTGCATTATACGTAATGTCGATGCAACAATTTGTATTGCATCAAACCTAATGTGGATGCAATAATTTGTATTGCATCGAAACTAATGTCGATGCAATAGGTTTTATTCTAGCAAACCTAATACCAATACAATATGGTCTATTGCACGGAATGTTAGCTTTTGCAATCTAAATTTATTAGATGTATTACATCTACATGATTTTGATGCAATAACCTTTTTTTTGCAATTCTCTATCTTGATGCAAGAGACATCCATGGCCGATGCAATAATGACCTAGCATCAAAATGATCTTGATGCAATGATCCTTCGCATCTCTATATTTTGATGCAAGAGACAACAGATGGTCAATTCGTTTAATAGGAACCAAACGCACTAAACCTGCATGAGGCGGGCCATAATTGACCAGTTTCGACGTTGTGACTAATATTTTTCTTGGGTTATGAGAATTGTTTTTTTCTAGATGTCGTCAATTATTTTATCTAATTGTACAGTGGTAAACAAATATAATAAATAATGTCAAAATTTCTAATATAATTGCTATTAATAATCAGGTAAAAGTTTAAATTTTTCTGCAATAACTCTAAAACGACATTACCTTGACATGGACATCTTTATAGCACATAGCAAGAGCTTTCATTGAATATACAACGAATTAGTGATTTTAACTATTGGATGGTCAGCGTCCTAACTCGTCCCCCCAAGCCCCCCAAAAAAATTCACTTCCTCAAAAAGGGAAACTTGTCTTCATTTCAGCCATCCAGGGATCATTGAGTGACTCAAATAGATTTTCATGCTTGTCTTTTAGTAAGTGCTTGTCCCAGTCTCTACAATAATCTGACAATGTCTGCTTGGTTCAGTCAGCAAAGCTAACTTAAACTTGATCCTAAGCTAACTTGGTACTTTAACAGATCTGAAGTTTAGTTATTAACTAGGTCCCTCAGATGCTCTCTTTTTTAGAATAGGTCCCTCAGATGCTTGTGCAGCTAGGCTAATACTACTTCACCCAAGAGTACTTGCCACAATATGCTTCCGAGTTCAGATCAAATTATTACTATTGCCATGTTATATGCGCCCACATATTCTTTAATTAGTATATGTCCTTCTGTATTAATAGAATTGGTTCACAGTCTCGTACTCTCCTGCCCGTTCCTTAAAAAAATATATTCTTTAACATGTACTCCGTATTACTTTCTTTAACATGGTTTGGGATTCTTCTCTTTAGGAACAGTACCTATGTCTTTACAACATTGCTACACCGAAATATATTACCATTGCAGAGGTCCTTTCTGGCCCATCACCAAATTTATCTTGGCGAAGAGATCTTATTGGTCCTAAATTAGTAGAGTGAAATAATTTGTTGCCTCGTATTGCTAATGTAGAATCGATTCTCCTTCTATATTAATAGAATTGGTGCACAATCTCATACTCTCTTGCCCGTTCCTCTAAAAAAATGTATTCTTTAACATGTACTTTGTATTACTTTCTTTAACATGGCTTGGGAATTCTTCTTTTCAGAAACGGTACCCATGTCTTTACAATATTGTTAGACTGAAACATGTTACCATTACAGAGGCTTTTTCTGGCCCATCACCAAATTTATCTTGGCGAAGAGATCTCATTGGTCCTAAATTAGTAGCATGGAATGATTTGTTGCCTCATATTGCTAATGTAGAGTCGGGTCTCCTTCTATATTAATAGAATTGGTGCACAGTCTCGTACTCTCCTTCCCGTTCCGTATTACTTTCTTTAACATGACGTGGGAATTCTTCTCTTCAGGAACAGTACCCATGTCTTTACAACATAGCTAGACCGAAACATGTTACTATTGCATAGGTCTTTTCTGTTCCATCACCAAATTTATCTTGGTGAAGAGATCTCATTGGTCCTAAATTAGTAGCGTGGAATGATTTTTTGCCTCGTATTGCTAATGTAGAGTCGGCCAATGAACAAGATGAGTTTCACTGGAATTTACATCCAAATGGAAAATTCTCGGTGAAAATCACACTATCAAGCGTTATTACATACTGACATACCAAACATTAACAAACTCATTTGAAAAGTAAAAGCCCCGCTAACAAAAATTCATGAGGTATCTACGACGAGGAGTTATTTTGACTAAGGATAACCTAATAAACGCAATTGGCAACGTAGTAAAACTTGTTGCTTTTGTCACAAAGAAGAGACAATTAAGCACTTGTTTTTTGACTGTCGATTTGCCTGCTCAGTTTGATCTTTCATTCAGGTTACAACAGGTCTTTTAAAACCCTATAATATAGGTCACATGTTTAATGGCTGGCTAAAAGGCGTCAACAAAGATGTTAAGCTTTTTCTCATGGTCTATTTGGCTCAGTAGGAATGATATTGTTTTTTAAAAGAAAAAATTGTTTATCCTGTGCAGGTTATCTATTTGGTTACCCATTGGCTATGTACTTGGGCTATTCTGCAGAAGCCGGATTTACAAGATACAGTTGTAGTGGTATCACAACAGTTGACGCAGGTGGCCAAGCATTTTTTTCTCCTAGGCACATGGGTGGCGGTCTAGTTTACGAATTAATAGTCACTAGATTGCGCTAGGCTTGTTTCTCTCTCATTTGGCTATGTGTCTCATGTTAGAGAGAAGCTGAAAGTTGCCACTTTGGCTTTGTATCAACTCGATGTATTGCTTCTGACGTTTTAATAAAAGCTTTCTTTATAAAAAAAATACTTTCTTTAACATAAACTTATTTTTTCTGACCAGGGATATAGTCCGTTTTTTATTAAGCATAAGAGAGTGATTAGTAGACCTACACATAAATGATACGAAGACGAGGATAGTCCTATCCTGAACCATCTGGCTTTGCCAGAATCTCACATGTCATATCGAGGATAAGCACAAGTTCCGAGTCATTCGACAAATGGATGGTTCAGCTGTTTTGTGCTCTTCTTCTAGGCTAGGCACGCCGAAATTGGAACAAATAATGCAAGTGTGATTCTGCACATTTTGTACGCTTGTGCAATAAGATAAGACATCAGAGACCTAAGTGAGCAAATTAGACAGCAGCTTTAGAATATTTGGAAACAAAGGTGCTCCAAGTAGGTATTATCATGAACTAATGACAGTGAAATGCACCCTTTTGCTCTTTGGATGTCGATCGCTCAACAAAATAAAAATAAAAATAAGAAAACTCACTGGATTTGGTGAGGTACGGTCATCTCGGTGGGATTTGTTCTTGGAGACTTGAGTATGTGGGGATCAGCTAAAGCTTTGAGGTTTGGGCTGTGACGTTTAATTGGTGCAAAAAAAAATTTGCAAGCTTAAATTTGTGCATTAGCAAATATCCCTCATGTTGAACATTAGTTAGGGACGATTTGCACATCGAAGTGGTGAAAAGGCTGCATGTTATATAGACCGTTTGCAACAGACACCCATATCATTTTCAATATCCAATTTGAACCAAAAAGTAAAATGCAATCAATATTAGACATTGTTGACTTCCGACAATTACCCCAAAAATATCATTTATTACATCTCCGAATCAGTTTACATAATTAATCCAATGATACTTATTCTATATCCTAACTGCTAATATTTTTTTCATAAATTTAATTAGATGCATAATTATTTTACTCCTTAAAAATGAGAATTCCATTCTTCTTATGACATTATAAATACTCCTTCTGTCCCCAAATTAATCTATGAATCCATGCCTGACTAATTTTATAGGAAAAAATAACAACATCTAAAAAAATGAAATGAAAAAAAATATATTTTATAGTAAATCTAATGATACTAATTTGACACCATAAATTTTAATATTTTTCTTTCAAAATTCAGTCAAAGTTTAACATGTTTTACTTAAGACAACTATACAAATCCATTATTTAGGACTTAGAGGAAAAGTTTAACTTAAGGTAACTTCAAATCTATTTATTTAGTGACAGAGAGTATCAACCACCTGTATGTGGACTTCGATGTTTCGAGGACCTGTTAGAAATTTAATAGCATACATGTACGGGGTCTGCATTATTGACCTAACATATCCTAAAAGGGAGCTGTCAAATTGACGAGGCCGATTGTGAGTGGAGAAAGTGCCCATATATTCCATTAGGTACTCGATCGCTTATGCATATGAAAAGCGAGTGATACCTAACTTACAGTCGAGTTATCCGGTATGCATCCATCCATCAACTTGTAAGCAGCTTGATATCGTGTTCGTGTATGTGTGAGTGTGATGCGTCCCATCATATATACTGTACGTACGTCATTTTTTTTACAAGTGTACGTACGTCATTGACCCGCTCAAGAAGAATGGATGACAATTGAAATACTGAGAGAACATGCGTGCAAGGGAATTTGATTGGGACCGCCACAGATTTGAATATCTGACGGTCATAAATTACGGACCCGACAGATTTTGGCAGATTCAATAGATGAGAGAAAATAAGCTAAAATCTGTCGAAGTCTACCAAAATCTGCCGGCTGGTTAGGACCAACATGCCTACGTCATTTCTGTTTCATATTGTACCCACGACTAATATTTAAGTCTAATCAGGTTGTATTGGGGAGCAAAGGAGGATAAATATTACTGGAAATACAAATTTATTTCACTATATGGACACCTTGTTTTTAGGGTTCTTAAGGCTCTCACCAAAATCTCCGACTCCAAGAATTCAATAGCATTCTTAGCATTAGAAAAAGAGAGATGTTGCATGTTAACTTGTCCCTCGATTCATGCTCTATTATGGGGCGTGCTAGGGTCCGACGACTGCCCTCCTCTTGCTCGCCCTCACCCCTTCCATTGTCCACCGTGAAGCTCCGGCGAGACCCTACCACACCTGCATTATAGCCTTCTCCCCCCCCCCCCACACACACACACACCTGCTGGTGCCACCATGGCCATGCTAGCCGACGAATACCGTCGTAGCACTGGCCCTAGCCTGACCTTGCCCAGCAGCCTCCAGGACCCTAAACCACCTATCTTGTCTTTGTCCCAACTGCCTGTCCAGCCTGTCTCCTATGAACCCTCTTCTTAGCCCGGTGTTGGAGATAGAGAGGGGGAGATGCCGAAAACCTAGCCACCGCCATTGCCAGAACCCTAGCTGCTGGTGGGGCATGAGCGCGGCTGCATGATCACATGGGAGAGGAAGAGGGTGGGTTGGGTCCTAAGCACAACGTCACGTGGGAGAGGGAGAGGGAAGTGGTGGTTGGATGGTGAATCTCGTGTCCGACCGGTCGGACCCGATGATTTCCAATCCATTACTGTTTAAACTTTTTAGCATGAGTATGTAATTCACTTCGTTCCGTAGATGAGCTCAAACCGGAGTGTGGAAATAAAACTTCAATCACATCTATCGAATAAATAGAAGTTCCGCACATATAACTTCACCTTTTATAAAAAAATTGCAGAAACGTCATTGTTCTCCCATTTGCTTTCTTGTGTTGTGCGTGATTGAAAAAGAAACATATAAGAAAAGTGACGGTTTGAGCGGTGTGCTGTGTAATCAAGTGAAGTGAGATCCACATGGGGAACAAGTGTGAAACACACCATAACACACGCTATGCTACTACACCCTCAACCTCAAGTCTCATCCATTCCGAGTCCACTATACGTGTGCTCCTCTTGCTCCTATCACCAAGAAACTACCGGTCCACCGCTCCTGTCCTGCTATATATGTACCCTCAACCTCCTTCCCGCCATTATCCACCACAAGCAGCATTCAGCACCATAAAGAACTTCGCTTTCTCAGCTGACTGCTTCTGCAGTTCTGCTTGATAAACAAAAACATCAATTCCTTGCTCGCCTTGTGCGTAGATGGATCGCCAGAGCGTGATATCGATGCAGGGCAGCAGTGGTGCCAACGCCGGTGCTGCCGTGCAAGAGTGGCTCAACGGCGCGTTCCTCAAGGAGCTGCTGGAGGACGCGCCGGTGGCAGACCAGCAGCCGGAGGACGTCGACCGGCTGAGCTACGTCATCCGGTCCCTGGAGGCTGAGATCGGCGGAGGAGGTGGGCCGCCGTCCGCGGCGGCCGTGGCAGACGGTGGAAGCACGGTGGATCACGTGCCGGGAGACGTCCATAACGGCGGTTTCGAGGACTACCTGCTGCCGGACCTCGATAGCATCCCCGGCCCGTGCGTGGCCGAAACGCCGTTGGAGTTCTGGACGGAGGTGCCGCCGGCGGTGGGGCATGATATGGGCGGCTGGTACGTCGACAGCGACGGCGACGGCGTCATGGTCGGGTACGAGTTCAGAGAGCAGTGCTATTACGGCTACAGGGAGAGCCCACACGTTGAGCAAGTGTACAGCCCCTTGTGGGAATGAATAATATAATGATACAAAAATCTGTGAAAAGAAATATAACCATATGAATTTAAGCAGGCGAATCAATCTTATACCTAAAGCTTTCGACTCTTTCTTTTATTTCATCATTACTATAAAGTCTTCACCACAAACACAACCCGATGACTATATCTAATTTTGCACAGATTTATTATACTACTATACAATTATCAGTAGCAGCCTTATTTATTACTGTACCGGGCTGGACTTCCACTCGAGATCAGTTCAATTACCAGCAGAGCAGCAGCAAATGTTTCCCTGGGTTTATATTTGCATGGAGTGAAAAACTAGGGCCGAAGGCTTGATCGTGTCTTCACCGATAATGCTCTCAACCTTGCTTCCCCGATGTGCTCCCTCTCTTCGCTCCATCGTCCCACCTCCGACCACACACCCCTCCTCCTCTCTCTTTCCACCTCCCTCCCTAAAGCCGACTTTTTCCGATTCGAAAACCACTGGCTACAAAACCGCAACTTCCTCCCTTCGGTTCTCCTGGCTTGGCAGCAGGCTCCGTCCCGGCCGAACGTGGCGCTGCAGCTCGCCGCATGCATCAAGTCTACACAGACGGCGGCAAAGGTTTGGTCTTGGTGTTTCAAGGCACCTTCACAAATAATTCAAAATTGCCAATTCATTATTCAGCTTCTTGATTACTTCGAAGAATTACGCCCTTTGTCCATGGAAGAATTTCAGGTGCGCAAACTCGTCAAATTGGAACTAGAGCAGGCAATCAAGGCACGCGCCTATTATTGGAAACAGCGCAGCAAGAACAGAGCCATCCGAGAAGGCGATGCCGACACCGTGTTTCACCATGCGCAAAGCCACCCAGCGACTGCGCCACAACTTCTTCAGAATGGTGCGCGTCCAAGGGGTTGAGATCATGAACCACGATGGGAAGATTGTTGCTCTGACCTCATACTTCAGATCCATTGTGGGAATTGCTAGCTTCTCAACGCCATATGACCTGGACACTCTATACTTGGATAGCCCTCAGCCCAGCTCTAACCTCACTGCTGCGTTCTCTGAAGCTGAGGTGAAACAAGCAACAGTGCACCGGGTCCAGATGGTCTTGGCCCGGCGTTCTACAAGGCGGCATGATTAGGGATCAAAGAGCAGGTCATGGGCTTCCTGGCAGCTTTCCAGCACGGTGTGGCGCAACTCGATTGCATCAACTGCTCGCACATGGTGCTCATACCGAAGAAGCTAGGAGCTGTTGATGTCGATGCCTTCAGACCAATCTGCATACAGAACTGCAGCCTGAAGATTATCTCAAAGATTCTAACCACAAGACTCCAAGAAGAGATCCCCCGACTCATTGACATTAACCAGACTCGTTTCATTCGGGGTCGTTCGATCGTGGACACTTTCATCTATGCTCAGGAGCTGATCCAAGTCTGTCACAAAAGGAAGAAGCCATCGATCGTGCTAAAGCTTGACTTTGCCAAAGCATTTGACACAGTCAACTGGGATGGCCTCTTTAGGGTACTGCGGGCAAGAAACTTCAGCGAGGTATGGATTCGTTGGATGCATGACATTCTCAGCACCTCCAGGTCAGCAGTTCTTGTCAATGGTTGCCCGGGCCCACGGATCATTTGCAAGCGAGGACTTCGTCAGGGGGACCCAATATCTCCGTATCTCTTCCTCCTAGTTGCAGAAACACTGCAACGCATGGTCAGGGCCTGTGACGCCATTCAGCACCCGACTGAGGCTGGGCTACCGTGTGCGGTACTACAATACGCCGATGACACGTTCATCGTGCTAAAAGGGGAAGTATCGGTGGTTACCAGCCTCAAAGAGATCCTTGATCAGTTCGCCGCTCTGTCAGGCCTGCATATCAATTTCGACAAGAGCACATTGGTGCCTATTCACATGGATGAGCAACAGATCAATCAGTGTGTTCAGGTTGTGGGTTGTAGAAGGGAAGGTTTCCCTCAGCCGTACCTCGGCCTACCTCTGTCAGTCCACAAGCTCCCGCTGTCAGCATATACCCCATACATCCAGAAGACTTGACAGATATTTAAGTTCATGGCAGGCGCAGCTACTTAACCCAATGGGAAGAACGGTGCTGGTTAACTTTGTGTTGGATAGCCAACTGGTGTACTTTATGAGCTCGCTTCAGTTGCCACCATCAGTGATCGAAATCATGGACAAGAGACGAAGGGCTTTCTTGTGGTCTGCGGATAAGTCAGGCAAGTCCTCCCCTGCTAGCTGCTTGGTTGCCTGGACGAGAGTGTGTGCTCCAAAAGATCTTGGTGGTCTCGGCGTCAAGGATCTGGGCACCCAACATCTGCCTGCTACTCAAACTACTTCACCGACTCCACTGCCCTGAGTCCTCGGCTTGGGCACAGTGGGTGCATGGCCGAGCCTCGGTCGCCACTCTCAAGGGGGACATCCACGGTGAACACTGCGGGGTGCTGCGCAGCCTCCTGCCACTCTATCAAGCCATCACTTCGGTTCTACTCGGTGATGGCAAGTCGTGTTCCTTCTGGATGGATGTGTGGGTTGGGGATGAAGCACTTGCAGACACCTTCCCGGCGTTATTCAGCCACTGCACAAACAAAGAAATTTCGGTGAGTGGGATGATATCTTCAGGTCTGACTCAGACAATGGTGCCTAGGCTTTCCCCAACAGCTAGCTACTCATCAACTAATCCAAGTCCAGGAGATTCTTGCTGACACTGAACTAAGCCAAACCCCTGACCGCCACGTCTCACCGTTCTGCAACGCCCGGAATGGGCTGGACAATGGGGCAATTTACGGTTTGTTGAAAGCATGTGGTCAACCAAAGGACATGAGGGCGGCCTTCATCTGGCAAAACTCGGCACCACCGAGAGTGCAGATGTTCATGTGGCTGCTGGTGCAGCGGAAGATTCAGTGCCAATCAGTGTTGCTGAAGAAGCATGTTGCAGAGCAGCCTATGTGAGATATGTCAGGCGGAGGACGAGACTCTGGAACATATCATCAGCGGTTGCACGCTAAGCAAAAGGTTCTGGGAAAAACTTAACATGGGGACGATGATTGGTCATGATGCGACAAGCCTGCACAACTTGAGTCCTATTGGGGGCGTGCCAGCGGAAGAATTTTCGGCTTTCATCGCGCTATCTTGCTGGCAGCTCTGGAAGGCAAGAAACCCTGCGGTTTTCAGAAACGAAACACCCTACATCAACCGAGTGTTTGAGGACTGCAAGTTAACCGCAGAGAGATGGCGATTCAGATTTAAGAAGAGAAAGAAACACATTGCAGACAAATGGTGTCAAATTTTTGAAATGGCTAGACAAGGATAGATTATGCTCCCTGAGAATGTTGAAATCACTGCCTAAGTGATGTTGTAAATATATTTGTACCTCATCTTTACAGGCCGTTTTGGGTCAATATATATAAAATTCAGATGAGGAACACCTCCCCTCCGTTGAAAATTCAAAAAAATAAAAATAAAAACAACATGAACTGTCCAAACTGTATGGTCGCATCTAGTCTAGTAGAACTTAAGCAGCAAACATGGGAATCCTCCATCCCAACCCTTCTCCAATCAGAGCAACACCAGGAAGAATAGCTTTCCTATAAGCACATGAGCTCTACGTGTCCTAATGTTACCACCAAATGGCTGTCAATTCTGGATTATTAGCATATAATAGCGAAATTCAGTCTAATTCACCAAATGCTGTCAAATCCCCTTGGACAGTTCATATAGTAGCAAAATTCAGTCAAGCGTGCTGTTTCAGCTTAAACGAACTCCACGAGAAGCCATCATGTTCAACTGTCAACAATCCTCCAATTAATTTGTTGTTTGCATAGAGTCAGGAACCAGCAAAAGGAAAACATATATATCAAATGATTAAGCCCAAGATGTGCTGCATTTCGGATTGTGGATTTTCTGGTCAAAATCACCGGCATATTATATACTTTCTCCATTCCAAATTATAAGTTATTTTGAGTATAATATATGTCTAGATACATAACAAAATAGATATATTAAAAAGTCGAAACAACTTATAATTATGAATAGAGGGAGTATCTCTACTCTCTACTACATAAAAAATAAGTACTTCCCTGATCACACAAAATGGAAAGATTCTTTCAGCAGCAAAGCAGGACTTCGGTGATGTAGTGGGGCAATATTTGGAGCTATGATGAAAAATGAAAGGTAAACTGATAGTGTCTTGCTCCCTTCCATCTTTTCAAAGACGTCTGAGGAAATGACATCTCATCAATGCACTCATGCCTAAACGTCAGCTTCCACTCCTTCTGCAAACATTTAGAAGTAAATTGCGGTAAAAAAACATTTAGCTGTAAACTATTATAGACAAATCCACCCAGCCAAGTTGATATGTAGACCAGACAACAAACTCAACAATATTTACCGAAGATGGTTGCTTACAAGCCAAAACAAATGGAGAGATAAAATCTTATGATTATGGAATGTAGCAGTTCAACAGGAATTTTATACTAAATCAAGGCAAGTAGTAAACAGGGCATGGTAAAGGAGGTTCTTTTGTTTCTGTCCAAGTGTTTTCGTGTAATTTAAGGAAGTGCTCAAAATTAGTTTTTTTTCT
Organism: Bothriochloa decipiens; assembly: GCA_023333625.1. Lineage (NCBI taxonomy): Eukaryota > Viridiplantae > Streptophyta > Magnoliopsida > Poales > Poaceae > Bothriochloa > Bothriochloa decipiens. The sequence goes on from CM041638.1 coordinate 21,428,809, forward strand.
CAAGTACACAAGAGAGCAGTGCTCAAAAGTAGTAGCACAAGGCTTCAAAGTTCAAACAATAGTTGAATCGCAAAAAAAAAAGATTTCAAACAACAGTTTAGCATCAAACTGATTCACATGTAATGTGCATACTCTATGAAGAAAGTGGTAAACAAGCAAATTCCAACCATACAGAAAAGAACATCTTTCTCTAGCGTCTAGAAAATTCATTTGTTCATTCAACAACTCCCTGCGTTCTAAATTGTAAGACATTTTGGATTTTCTAGTGTATCTAGACAAAGTGTATATTTAAGTCAATAACAAAAACTATGTATCTAGAAAAGTCAAAAAGTCCTAGAATTTGGAATAGAGTACTCTATGCTAATCCACATAGTACCTCTGACTGTCAGGGAACTGATTCCTCTGTAGCTGGGGCAGATTCTGCTGTAGCTGGGGTAGCAAATCTTGCTCCTGTTTTCCTTGAGAAGCTTAATCTCCTTACAGAGTCCTTCCATTTTGCTCCACAGTGAGTTGACAGAAAGTATCCACTCATCAAGCTTTGAGAACCATTTGTACCAGAATCTTTCAATCATATAATTTACCATAGCAATTTTTTTCTGCTGCTGCTGCCCCTCACACCGCCTCTTCTCCAACTCCCTCGCACTAAGAACAAAATCACCGCCATCAGCAGCATGACCATAGAGAGGCACAATACATAGGAACTTCTTCCTGTACTCATCAAAAAGAAACCTGGATCTGTTTTAAAGCTTTTTGTAGGCAGTGGCCCACGAAGCCATAACATTCAGGTCATGCTCGAAGCGTCTAAGCTCTGCTTGATACTTGTTCTGTTGCTCAAACAGAGCTGCCTGCTTACCTGAACCATCAGGTTTTGTATAGGTTCTGAAAAGCTCACAATGAAAAGCCTGATCCAGGTGATATGTTGGATTTGCTACTGTACTATGGCACATCCTCCTCTGCTGATTAGACTGAGGAACTCCTCGCACCTGCATATTGTCATTGTACCCATCAATATCATCAATATTCCTCTTACCATTATTCCCAAATAAATATGAGCTCCCTTGTCCCCGGTCCACTCACTCTTATGTGCATCAGCCCCCATAGCCAAGAAATCCCGAGAAGACAGATCACACACATTATCTGCTACACTGTACAATGAGGGAATTGAGTTCATGGCTTGGTGGAGGTTTGATGATTTCATCCTTCCCAAACATCCCCTCACAGGAAATCGTCAAACCTCAACTCGTCCCCCATCTCAGCCTTCCCTTATATTCAGATTCTCAAACTCCATGCCCCTAATGTGTTACAGCGTTGTAAGGAATGTATCATTCCCTCATCCCCCTTGCCGTCCCTAATTCTCCAATTCACGTCCTATCCACCATCAACCTCTAAAAACTGGATCATAGGAGAAGACTCCGCTATGACTTTGAAAATAAGGAGGTGTCAGGCTTCGAACCCGCTCTCCACCATTAACCTCAAATGTATCATCCTGACTCTGCGGATCTGCCTCTTCATTGCTACTCCCATCCTCATCCAGATTATCAACATTAGGTTCCTCTTCCACATCCATACCATCATAACCATTGATAGAGTTAAACCCCAAGCCCAATGCCATTGCATCCTTCTCTTTAGCCTCCTCATCCCCCAACTCCTCTGCAACAGCCACTATATCCTGTCTTACAACTACTACCTCCACCAAGGGCTCTTCACCATTCATATCTATAGCCACCCCCACTGGTGCTGCATCTGTTGTCTCCTCGTTATTGTCAAGCCTTGCCTCATGTGCAGCAGGCACCACTTCAACTGCCACAGATCCCAAACCTAATCCATTCATGGCCGTGCCTGTAACGTGTTCATCCGCGATGTTCATGTCACCGGAGCTCAGACCCTTAACATCCTCTTGCACCAGCTCTGATTCATCATTCAAGCTCTTGCTCCTTGCGTCTTCATTGATATCCAATTCGTCTATATTGTTGTTCATGGCATCCACACCCACAGCCTCAGATTCATTCAAGCTTTTGCTCCTTGCGTCTTCATTGACCACCTCCATTTCATCTATATTGTTGTCCATGGCAACAACATCCATATCCATAGCCTCACATTTCAATCTCTTGCTCCTTGCATCTTCCTCGACCACCTCTAGTTCCTCTTAGGCCTGTCATTGGTAAGGGTATGGGGCTATGGGCACACCCGTGGCTGCCCATACCCACACCCATGTCCTGCTTACCCGCATGCTCCCCTCCCCACTTCTGCTCATACCCAATTCCCTAAATCCATTGGATAAGAGAGTACTCAATTTACTTTAATCAAGGTACTGCAGTAGTAATGTTGACCAGCTCATGGAGATGGCTGCTACATGACAGCTGAAGCTCACATATAGTAAATAAAAGGTCAATCGCCATTCACCGTGAGAAGCAAATACCACAATAACGTTAATTGAGCTAAAAGATAACAAACTTATAAAAAAATTTATACAATTCAGCCCCCACAACATCCTACAGTAATAAATGTAACTAGTTAAATAGTAATATCTTAGGAGATCATCTTATGCAAAGGGGCATCGTCAAATTACAATTTATAAAAGCTTAGATTGACACTTCAGATTTTGTTGAACTCTTCGCCACCTGTTAACAAATATGATACACAATTAAATGAGGAAGGTGTTCAAGAAAATTACTACATTTGGCAAATATGTAAGGAGCACTATCACACCATGAACAGCATTAAAAAATGCTAGCATCAGGAACAAATGTAGTAAGCCCACAAAGAAATTATGCTTAGGAAAACAGATCCATGAGTAAAAGGCGCGTGTGTTTATCTAAGGGCTTAGGAGTGTGTGGGTGTGTGTTGTAAGGGCTCTTCGCCCCTTTTTTTCTTCTTAATGGAAAGATACGCAGCTCTCCTGCGTGTTCGAGGAAAAAAAAACAATATCCTTTTCCTTCACAAAAAATAGCTACAAGCTGACTAACAAAATTTTGACATCTTGCTGCATAGTTCATCTTACACAGTAGAATGCTTTTCAGTGCATATGACAGTGCACATATTTTTTCAGACTACCCTTTATCACATTTTCATATCTTAGGAGGTACCCTCAATTTGCTTATATAACAAACAGGTCAGTATTTTGTACAGGAACTCATATGTATAAATGCAAAATTTTCGTACCTCTTATGATCTTTTAAGAAATGTGACTGATTGTCCATGTTGATTTGTAGTTGGTGACAAAGTTGCAGTAGGAATATGACCCCTGTTGCCATACTTAACTACTCTGTTTCAATTAAAAAGATTAGCAAGTTTACCAAAATAGCAGGATACTATTTATTTAGGAAGCACAAAGCAATATAGTACAATTTTAGTGGAATTGTATACCTGGAATGGCACCTCTCAATCAATCCTACATACACATTAATGCCTCGACAGTTTCAGGGAGCAAGCTACAACGGTTTTTATCAATGATCAGCCCTTCTGTGTTAAACACTGATTCAGATGCAACAGTAGATACTGGAACACTTAGGATGTCTCGTGCCATTAAAGAAATGATTGGATATTTTGTGTTAGAGTATTAAGAATAGTACCACATTGTCTATCCTCGAGAGGCGTTAGTCCTATGTACTCTATATAATCAGCCCATGAGGCCCAATACAATATATCCAATATTCCACCAATTATATTATCTTTCATTTTGGACCATGCAACTTCCACCATGTAATGATATCAAATACATCAGTATCCATTTCAGGATGAGTAGGCTCATCCAGATACACTTTCAGCTCTGACCTCTTGTTTTGACTTGAGTAACTCTCATGGATAAACCTTGATACGCCTAGCCTCGTAGCAGATAAGCTCATTGATGACTCCACTAGATTAGCCTCAGCCTCAAAATTTCTGCGTGTATTAGCAACAGGTGATGACTGTGTCGCTTCATTTGCATACTCGTCAAACAGTTCACTAAAACCTTTCTTTATAGCTTGGACCTTTATTTCAGCCTGAAACTCACCATAAAGTAATACAAAGTAGTATTCAATTGACTTCAGTTTGTAACGAGGATCCAAAATTGTAGCAAATGTTAATAACTTATTTGCAATTCCCCAATATTTCTCAAACTTTTCTATCATTGGCTTTGCCATAGCAGCAATAAAGTTGTTGTCACTAACCTCCAATTTCCTCAGAAGGATATAGATACCACAAAAATCATTGAAATAAAGGCTTGCGATCGGATATTTTGTACTGGAGACCCTCTTTGTGACATCATAGAAGACCTTCAAGCAATTTGTCACAATACTCACATGCTTCCAATCATCATCAGAAGGTGCAAACTTGTATTCGCTGTCACATTCTCCCATATGGGTAAAAGCTTCACGGAAGTCAAAATGTGTGCGGCACAACGAACATGGAAAAGATCACCATTCAAGCGCAGAACTTTCTTAGGCAAAAGAACTTCTAGAATATCCTGAATAACTACATTATTGACACTGCTATTATCAAGAACAAAGGAAAAAAGTTTCCTATCGAGATTCCAATCACGTAACCTCTTGACAAGCTCCCTACCAACATTCTCACCATTGTGATGTCCCTTGATATTTACAAATGCAATTATCTTTTTGTGGAGTTTCCAATCAGCATCAACATAATGAACAGTCATGCTCATATAGCATGACATTTCAGTTGCTGTCCACAGATCTGAAGTTATGCTGACCCAACTTACATTTTGGTTTAATATTCCATAAATTTTATCCTTTTCAACCTCATAAAGCTTATGACAGTCCTCTGTGACACTAGTTCTGTGACCTAGCTTGAAGAATGGTTGTAGCCGGGTAATGAAACGCCTCGTGTAGTAATGTTCAGTCATGGCAAATGGATAGTTATGACAAATAATCATACGAGCTAAGTCCTCACGACTTTGTTCCTGGTCAAATTTTGGAATATCTGCCTTAGGTGTACCACCAGTCCTTCTTCTCTTTGAGGAGCGAAATACAGGGCATGCACTTATGTGATACTTCAAGTGACTAGTCCTCATTTGATTACCAGCCACTAATTGTGTTTTGCAGTGGTTGCATATTGCTTTCACATAATTCTCTACAAGTTTGAGTGTGAACTCTCCACAGTGGGTATGAATCCCTGGCGGCAGGCCTGGGTCCTGTATACTGTTGTTCATGGCATCTGCATCACCTAAACTCAATTCCTCCATGACCTTGTTCCTTGTAACAGCATTCCCCAACTCCATCTCTTCCAAACCATCATTCCTTGCACCCCATTCCCCAATTCTGATTCCTCCAAGCTCTTGCTCCTCACATTATTATCCGTGTCCCCATGCCCCGATTCCAGCTCCACCAAGCTCTTGCTTTTCACATCTACATCACCATCCCTCTTCGCAGACACCTCAAGAACAGCCTCCCCTATGTCCTCTTCCTCCACCAGCTCCAACAGATGTGGCTTTTGGGAAAATATGAGCCTCTGCAGGTGCGGCCCATAGTAGCACACCGCGTCTTCCCTCTTGGGCAGCTCGAGCATCTCCTTCTCGACGAGGCCCCACATCAGGCCCGCCCAGTCAACCCTATGCGCCGACCCCTCCCTGACCGCCTGCTCAGCGGCGGCCACCTCCTGCGGCAGTATGCACATGTCGTCTCCTGGAACGGGAGCAGAATGTAGTCATGCAGGAGCTGCATAACGGCAGCGACCAACGCTACGGGCCGGCGCCGCGGAGACGGGCTTCGGGGGTAAGTAGAGGGCGCGGGCGAGGTCGTGGCGCGTGACGGCGACACGGACGCCATGGACGAAGCTGCGCTTGCAGGCCGGATCGTAGTAGGCGACGAGCCGGGTGATGAGGTCGGGGCGCGGGGCGTCGGAATGCAGGTCGAGGCGGTAGAAGTTGAGCAGGCCGAGGGCATCGAGCGCCGCCTCCTGCGGTGGCGGTAGGGCACGGGTCCCGGCAGCTGGGGACTCGAGGGAGCGGAGGACGAGGTGGGCGCGGAGGTGGGACAGGCGCTGCTCCGCGGCAGCGCGCTGCTTGTCGGTGAGGGGCTTCTTGAGGTTGAGGCCGCCGCCGCCAGCGAGAGGCTTCTGCGGCGGCATTCCGGGTCCGGCGAGGTTTGCGCAGGGAGGGGATCGGCGGAGTCGGGTAATGGCGGGTCGGGAAGGGGACCGCCGTGGCGGGCGCTTGCGCTTGTGTCCGCGTGGTTTTAGCTTCGTTTTTTTTTAAGGGTTTAACTTCGGTTTCTAAATTCCTTTTGTCTTAGTATTTTGAAGTGGGTGTGGATCAATAGTTGAGATAGATAAATGATGTGCTTTCCTTATTGGAAACACCTTTTGTCCTATTTTCAGTTTTCCCGCAACCATAATTAAGCATCAAAGCTCTACGAGCATGGCTTGTGTCTGAGGAATGTACTTCAAAAGGCTACACAAGAGGAGTAGAATCATCGGTTAATTGATGATAATTTTCTCGGAAAATGCTTTCTATTCTTCTAACAATTTTCGCAGAAGATTTTTGTAAGTCTAGCCCATATTCTTATGCATTGTCGGTGCCTTAAGCCAAGGGTCTAATTAATTCACTACCAATATGGTCCTTAATGAACATGGGATCACTCCATCATAGTTACAGAACTAAACTGCGGTGCTAACACTTCTCTAATGAAAGTATCATAGATTATCTTGTTGTTTTTTTTGAGGGAAAGATTATCTTGTTGTTAGTTGGTGAGACTATGGTAGTGGAGGCAACCAAGATTTTTGGTGGATAATATTTGAGACATCCCGTGTTGAGCATTTGCTCAAAAATAATGAGAGACTAGGTTTTTCTAGTATGTTTGGCAACATTGACTACATGCACCGATGATAGAAGACGTGTTTAGATGCTGCCCTTGTGTAGGAGTGCCTACCAGGTTTGCGCATCTTACCCTAGGCGCAAATCTAATGCCTAGGAGTGATGCCTGGCGCAGGCGACTTTTCCCAAGCTGCAATCCAAACAAAACCCTAATGCATGGAAGGGCCAATGCACACTACGAGTGATCGAAAAGATCCCAATGATAATCTTGAGAGTGTTTCCTTTCATATAACTATGGATTTATCATGTTTCTCTTTTGAAACGAATTAACATGTAGTATTCTTTGGTGTTTTAGGTTCTAACGTGATACTTGCTTTGAAACAAACAACTCCATTTATCGATGAACTAAAGGGGCAAGCTCCACAAATGCAATGTATGGTGAATGAAAATCAATAGAACATAGGTAGCCGATGGAATTAATATACCCAGATTGGTTGTATTCCTGAAGGCCCATAAAGCATAAGTTATTCACATAGGAAGTCAGAAAACATGAAGGTAACACAAAGGATATAGAGCTAGGAAGTATTGCATTGTCGGTTTTGCATTTTGGAATGACCAGCTTGTCCATATGACTGAGGGTCAATTCCGCAACATTGTGCAATGTCATTTTTACATTGTGTCTCATACTCCATATATGCTAATTGAAGATGAAAATGAAAGGACATTGAAAAGGACGTAAATCTAAATGAGGATGATAGTTAAAGATGAAAAGGAAGAAGACATCGAAAAGAACCTTCATTTGAATGAGGCTCCAAATACATTGTTGAGGAACTAGAATTCTAACATGAAGAGATCACATTAAATTTGAAAGAGTTGTAAAGATGGTGATATTCGAGATCGCCCAACTTATTTTTGGCTTTAAAGGGTTTTGGTAGAGCATATTTGGAATAAGTTCAATTCAGGGTCCAATATCTATTGTTGAGATATGTTATATGTAATTATTGTTATATTTAGGTTGATGTGTTCATGAATATGAAAATTAATTAATATTTTCAGTTGATCATGTTTATTCGCTGACATGAAATATAAAAATAGTAAATTTATTTATTATTTCCTAAAATGACTATGTTCAATTTAGATACAATTTGGGAGTTTGTTTGGAATACAGGATTTGAAAAGGAATTGTGGCGAAATTTAACCAGAACCCATTCGAATTCATAGGAAAAAGACAAAAATAGAAAAATAATTTTATGCTCCAAATAGGCGCTCAACGGTGCGTAGTTCATATGACATATATTTGATCACAACACTATACAAAATTTAAATGTAATAGCAGTAAAATGAAACTGTGCACTATAATAAAAATCTAAATCTGCCATCACAGTTTTAAAAATTGAGAAAAGAACATCACAGCCTTGAAAACTGAAAAAAAGGAAAAACACATCACAGCGCATTCCTGGAAAAAGCAAACTGAAAAGCCGGGGCTGAAAGCGAAAGCGGTAGTGAATTTCCCCACCTGTGACACTGAAGCACCACACCTCCCGAGCTGGCTGTCCCCTCCCGCAACGGTAGCATTCGAATCCTCCTCCGGTGCGGCCCAAATCGCCACCCAGCCGCACCCAATGCTGGCAGCCTCCCTTCTCGCCCTCCGCCTCCTCCTCCTCTTCGTCGGCGCCGCCGCGGCGGGGGCGGTGGGGGTGGGGGTGAGTGGTGGGGGCCAGCTGTGGTGCGTTGCCAAGAACAACGCGGAGGACGGCGCGCTGCAGAGCGCCATCGATTGGGTGTGCAGCGTCGACGGCGGCCGCGCCGATTGCGCGGCCATCCAGCAGGGAGGCGCCTGTTACGACCCGCCCGACCTCCAGCAGCACGCCTCCTACGCCTTCAACGACTACTTCCTCCGCTCAGGTGGAGCCGCGAGCCCCGCCGCCTGCGACTTCTCCGGCGCTGCCGCACTCACCGCGCTTAACCCCAGTAAGAATAAGAACCCCCGAATCTCTTGTTCACACTTTGAATGACTGAATTAGCAGCATTCTTCGGGTTTGAACTTTTCCTTTGTTTCTCGTTTTTTTTTTTGGTTTAATTGCTCCTACGGAATTGTAATCTTGTTGCGTCGGTGCTGCGATTGTTTTGCAGGTCATGGGAGCTGCGTGTTGCCTTCCAGGTGAGTGTCCTGTTCCTAACCTCCATATCTGTGTTTTCCTTTCCACTTTGCTCCTTTTGGGTATTCTTACAGTATATATACATACCATTACAATATTCTGGAATCCTGGATCTTCGATAGTCAAGAACTGAATATTTCCTGTATTGTCCCATAAGCACCATGTGCGTCCAAGCTATGTTAAGTCTGTTTAAAGGGAAGTTAGACATCAGCTGGCCGTGTCGGCGGTGGCGCACAGAGCTCAAGGTGCTCTGCTGACTATATATGGCCACCGTGCTGGCACGGCACTCCACGTCGGGGCGTGCCACCGTGCCATGCCATGGGCCAGGCCTTCGGCCCACGGCACGGCACACGGGCCGTTTTTCCGTGCCATGCCGCCCATGTGCCACGGCCATTTTCGCTGTGCCGTGCCAGCCCATGGCCTGTCAGGCGATCAACACAACATTCTCACAAGTGTATACAGAACTTCTTCATTTTCACATCATTTTCACAAGTTCAAGAATCAAGATTGACAGAATCACAGAATAGTTGAACACACAACACAAAGACAAGATTATGAAAATGATTATTAATTAAAAGGAGCTGTTGTGCAATGCTGCCTCATTAAAAACCTTTTTAGGTAAAACTCACCCTTGTGCGAAACTCTAGAAAGAAAAAGAGTACAGCCAGCTCAATCTCAATGTTCACAGTCACAAGTCTTAGAACTTCTATCCTATTACAAAAGCCAACTTCAGTGGCAACTGGCAAGTGAGTTCACAACAGGAAGCCTCAAATGTTCTTCTATCCTATTACAAAAGCCCAACAGTGGCAACAAGAAGCAGCAAATGTTCTTACTTCTTCATGGTGACTCAGCCAACCTGACAGCCACGACCAAAAGTGCAATCAACCTGCAAAATGGAACAAGGTTCAGACTCGGTGATGGAATTGAAGATGTAAATGTAAACAAGCTAGTGATGACTGATGACTACCTCTCCTTTTGTAGAGGTTCTCTTCTTCTTCTATCCAGCACCAGCACCAGCAGTACCGCCGGTGCCGCTTCCGTTGCTTTGGCCTTCATCCAGGAACATGTTCGAGAACAACTCCTCCAGGTCGAAGTCCTCAGGTGCATGTTGTTCCTTTCTTGCTCCTTGGTCCCAGTCCTTCATGCAGGTGAGCATCTCCACATGCTCAGGCAACAAGCGCCGCCGTTGGTCTTTGAGTATCCTGGCTGTACAGCTGAAACAAGACTCAGAAGACACAGTAGATACAGGAATAGCCAAGATATGATTTATGTGGAGTCCAGAAGCAAAACCCGGTGCTCTGTGCGACATGATTTATCATAGTTCTGGAACAAATCTTTAGTTTCTATACAGTATACATATATCTAAAGTGAGTCCTAAATTCCTTAATTTTTATAAACTCTCCATAACCTACCGAAGCATATTTGTTGGATAACAAAAATATAGTGTGCCAGCCTGCCAGGCTGTCCAAGATGTTTAGAATCTCACCACTTACCTACTAATCTACTATACTCCATAGAAATTGGGGTTGCTTCCTTGAGAAAGCATAATATATTGGAGCTGCCTTGTGCTGTTTAAGCTGACCTCCCCATATTAAAACAAGCATACTTGACTTTTCTTTCGATTGCATTTTCAATAATATGCCAAGTCTGTGCTAAACGATTAACCTTTCACTTTGAATACTGCAGTGCATCTCCAAAAAATGGTAGCTTCACTGGAGCGACAACCCATGGTACAACCGGTGCAGATTTCAGCAACAGTTTTTCATGGAAACTCAACTTCTGGTCATTGCTCTTGCATATATCCTCATCTGTAATGTTTTGTGCTGCCACACGTGTTATAGTTCTTAAACTGTGTTCTGCGAATACGATAAACTATATCAGGCTGCCGGAATGTGGTTTATTCTCTGGTTTTCCCCTTGAGTTTGGTGCATTGTTTGGGGAGGCTGTGGAGAGAGAAAATAGTCCAATCTCTGCTGCTCCCTCATTTACCCCTGTTATTTTAAATGAGCATGTAAAGATGTCCAGGCAAGTCTCTTCAGTTACGTTTTTGTCATGTGCTTTCTTCCTTCTGCTAATTGTAACATAGTATGGTTAGTAAGTGCACTGACCTGTTGTCTTGGTAACTGAAAATCTTGTCATAGTATGGTTAGTATAAGTGCACTAACCTGTTCAATTTGTGTGTGTACTATATCTGGCAATCCAGGTTCCTGAATTTATCTTGCTCTGTTTTCAACATGGGAAATAAAAGTTCTCCGTAATCTGAACTTAATGAATCACGACTCCCTAATAGTTGAGATGTAAATATGCTCACGTTTCTAACGCAACTGTATGCAAACTCGCATAGTATATACAATTTCACTGTTTGCTCATCAACATTCAACATCGATCTTAAGCAGCACAAGTGCAGCTTGGTCTTTACAGCTGACTGAAGGGAGAAACTGGCCTAGTACAAGCATCTGTTACAGCAGGCGCGGGAGGATTTATCTATGCAGGGGAAGGTTGAGCAAGCTGCTGAAGTGTCTCCTTGCCGGCGCCGGTCTCCGAGGGACCGACCCTGCACCGGCAAAGCGGGCACGTGGAGCGCGACGACAGCCACAGATCGATGCAGTCGCGGTGGTAAACATGGCTGCACGCGGGCAGCAGCTTCACCATGGCGCCCACCTGGATGACGCCGAGGCAGACCGCGCACTCGGTCCAGCTCGTCGCGCCCTTGCCGCTGTGCCTGACCAGCCGGTTGTACATGAACGGCGGAAGGCCTGCGGCGGCGGCACTGAGCGGCAGGAGCTCTTCTTCTGACTCGGTGGAGCCTCCTCCTGAGCTTGCCGCGATGAGGCCGTCGTCCGCGGATGGCTGCTGCTGCGGGCGCCGGTGCGCCAGGTGCCTGTACAGCGAGACGAGGGCGAAGGCGGCGGCCACCGACGCCGTGATTGAGCAGAAGAAGAGGAGGTTGTCTGGTGACACCGCGAATTGCATGGCGACGAACTGTGATGGTCAGATGGAGATGGAGATGGCTCGAACTCAGCTGGATGATTTTTATGGCGGCTGTCTAGTTCCTCTTCTAGTTTTCTTTTGCTGAAATGGAGTAGTGTACTGATGATTGGGTTGGTGTGTCGGAAAGCTGAAGCCTTAACAAACATTTCTGCGGTGGTTAACATAGCAACTACAGTACAGTATTCCTTTCATTAATTTGGAAAGTTCTGCCACGTGTCTGCATCAGGCCGGAGCTTATAGCGGGTAGAGTATACAGGATCCTGCTGACTGAACGAAAAGGACAGGGCATACCGATTAGGCGAACGCTCACATCACCGGTATATAATTGGATGCTATTAAAAATTTCATACTTAGATTATGTATAACACATTTATTGATTTATCTAGATTTAATTAACAAGCATAAACTCTAAAACTAAGTTATACAAAATCCAATAATGAGTATGAAATTACTATAGTTCAAGTGTACATAATTTGCCCATCATAAAAATTTCACTACCACTGGGCCATAGAAACTGCAGTTATGAATTATTCTAATTAATTATATGATATCATAGATCTAAATCTATGGTAAAATGTTTGTCCTAAAACGTCATATAATATTCATTGTATAGATCTACTCATGTGAAGTCGAATAAAATTAATTTTCCATTTTAAAGTTTCTAAGATTTACTATGATTTCTAGAAGATTTAGCCAAAATAAAGAAAAAAGGTAAAACTGCCATCCAAACTACTCTAAGTGTAGGGAGTAAAAGTAGACTTTCGCAAAAGTTAATGGAGGAAAATTTGACTTGTCTTTTCCCAGTGTCCTTTTTCTCCTGCTTTTTTATTGTGCAATTGCTAGCGACCAAAGGTACACTCCATTAGTTTTCTGTTCTTTTGTGACTAGTTTTCCGTTTGTTCGTCTGCCCTTTTGTTCCTTTTCTTTTTCGGTCCATTTGTTGGATCGTTTTTTCATTTATTACTTATTTACTTTTAACTACCAAACATCCTTGTATTGTAACAGGAGATAAAAAAATCTATGAGAAATGAGGATAGAAGTCATGCATACATATCATGTTTTATCCTTCCTGTAAAACTTTAAAATAAAAATAGTTTCACGAGTAGGTGTTTTTGAAGAATCACAGGTAGATATTACCACTAACAAAGAGGCCATCACCGGTCCACATGACAATGAGATGAACTGCATACATTATGAACAGAAATAGTAGATGTGACAACATATTGCGGAGCTTGACTTTTGCACAGTTGTTAAAAAAGAAAAAACTTTTGCATAGCTCAAGGCTTTGACGATACAATTCAATTAAATTGTATCTCTGCTACAATTTTGTTTTATTTACACTAAGACACAACTATATAGATGCCACCTAGTCATAAAAAACTCACCGAAACCAGATCATAACATCTCAAATGGTGCCTAAACTTCCCTAGTAGGATGGTATTGACCTGCTCCATTACCCATTTGATTTTAACGACCATATGCTTCGTAGGTCATTAGTACTCCATTCCTAATATTTAGCTTGACCTATGGGCCCCACCTATCAATTAGTATTTCTTAGCATGAACTATAAAATTAAGTTTAATGGCCAACCATTAATTAGCCTAAACTATAAAATTGAGTTCCATTATTGTTGTTTACTAATATTTGGATGTTTCTAATGCACATGTCGATGCTTTTGTTACTGCAGAAATAAAACGAGATGCAATGAACACTTCTACTCTAGAAGATGAAAAGATCAAGTGCCACTTCTATTGCAAAGAAGTGCATTTCATAAAAGGATACACAATGAGGACTTTTGCTCTAGAACATGAAAAGATGAAATGCCACTTTTATTGCAAAGAAGCGCATTTCCAAAGGGATAGTGTCTTCCCTTTAGATTGGCTCAAAAAGAAAAGTGATGATGTTTTTCCATATATACATGAGTCCGTTTATAATGATTTCACCATTAATAACTTGGTGAATTATGGCATTATCATTTTTGCCAGATATAGATGATTTTCCCTTAACAAGCATAAGACAAATCAGAGGATGAAACCTCATTGGGATTATGACATTGTCATTTTGGCCATATTTTGAAGGGCAGAATTGAATATAGCATCAAAGAATAAATACTCAAAATGTTAAATTTCTTTGATGCAGATCATTGAATTATGAAAGTGCATCTAGGCCCCATAGTGGGTTTTGGTGGTTGAATGACAAACAATTAAAGGAGTAATGAGTTTGAGTAAGCATTTTGCTAGGTTTCATTGCAAGTGATCACTCTCATGTCATATCTCATATGAGTGTGAAAAGAAGACAAACAAATTAATGTAGCAAAATTAGACAAAAGTAAATGGATATGGTTTGGCCTCAATGATGGCTTGCTCACATGAATAATAAGACATTATTCATTGATATTAATCAACAAGTTCGAAGCACATAGAAAGAAATGATCAAGAGCAATTGTACTATGAAGAAATCACAAGACAAAGTTCAAAAGTAGAAAGATACATGGTCACATGCATTTCTATGGCCTCATTCTTTATTAGGATTGTGCCTATATAATGAACATATTTAAGGAATGCCAAGTAAAAGTGAGGTGATCAATGGTCTTAGCAAATTTATCTGAATAGAAATTTTTATGATAAAAGGTTTGATGGATTTCAAATGAGCAATTATTTTTGGTGCAAAGAAAAGTTTGATTCAAGGTGGTAAGTTGAGGCGTAGGCCTAGGATAAGTTGGGCTTAGAGATACCAAGCATATATGAAGGGCAAACGATGGCGTAGCACTATCGGATCAATGCTATGTTGAAAAGGCACTTGGGAAATCTGAATGACTAATAAAACCACAAGACAATCATTTTTGTGAAGCATCAAATCATTATTGTACCACTAGGAAGTGACTTGAAGCAATGAATGGAACTCACATATGTTTAAATTGTTCAAGTCACATGCTCAAGGCAGACTTGCTCTAAAGGCTGAGAGAAATTTGACTGCAACACTTGTGAAGACTTATTATGAAGAAATAACATAAGACTTATTATGCAGAGCTTGAAATATATGTTACCTTTATCTTGAGTATAGATATATCGTTGTATCAAGAGGGATGCAACATTGAGTGTGTTGGCAAGTCTCATTGCTTAGTTTAACTAAACATAGATGCTAACTTGAGATAAACACTTGTCACAACACTTGCACATGATGATCTTAAAGCACTTTTTAGTTGGGGTGGATATCCCTCTTAATAATCTCTGCATAGATTTTGAGATAATCGAAATTGGAGTTCAGAGTGAAAGAGGTTGGGCATTTCTAAGCTGAGTGGTGCTGGAAATTCTAGGTCTGGCTTATATTTTTTTTGGCAAACATTAGAAATTCTCAAAGAGAACAATTATGATTATAGATTATGAGGAATCAACTCACTCAATCTCCAACAACCCTGTGTAACCAATATAATAAATTAAGTAGGCGCAATCCTTATTAATTTGTGTTTTTTGCTGGTTACCTATTACCAAATATCCAGTCCTACGAACATTCAGACCATATACTATATAAAATCTAGATATTAGGTCATGTAATCCAATGCAAGACTTATAAATTTTTGGAACTCCTACTCACCTCCTCTCTAGGGAACATCGGCAGTGGCGGAGGGAGGGAGGGGCTGAGGGGGGCCAGGCACCCCCTATGCCTGTTGAAATATCCCATGTACACAAGTTTTCACCATGTTTTTGAAGGAAAATTTTGATAATTGCCCCTCCTATAATCCATCAATGGTTACATGGCCCCCCTCATGCTTATTTTCTGGCTCGGCCCCTGAACATCGGCATCCTTGATTGGTAGATATGAGTGTAATTTAGAAATTTTGACACTAGGAGGCTATTAAGAAGACGTTATGTTATTTGCAGGATAGTAAGAATCTTCATGTTGGAGGTTATATGTTGACATATAATATCATGATATATAGATTATTCATGCATGAGCAGAGTCTGTATCAGATAGAGATTAAGAGAGACGAGAGCACTTTAGAAAGTAAAATCAAAGGAAGGAATTGAAGAAGCACTTCGTCCATATTTAATATTATACAACAGAAATAGGCAATACTAATAAACTAAAAATTGAAAAGCTGGAAATGTGGCTTCTGAGAAATAATAAACTAAAAATTGAAAAGCTGAGTTGCTTTTTAGGTTTTTGGTGTGCAGATGAGAAGCTAAAAATTTATTACAGAAATCAATTGCAAAAATTCAACATTCATAAGCTATAAAGCCCAGAAGTTGTAGCTCAAACAAACATGCATAAAGATAGACTATACCCTGAACTCCCGGTAACAAAAATGATTGCTGAAAAAAATAATGAAATTTTTTTACAACACACCAAGTTCTCTTAGGCCTCAATCGGAAGCCGAGCGCGCCTAAACCGGCAGAAGGCCTCCGTGCATCGTCGGGTCATCATCAGTGCCCGACCGGCATATCGGGCACGTCGAGTGCGCTTCGAGCCACGGGTCGATGCACTCAACGTGGTACAGGTGCAGACACACCGGCAGCAGCCGCACCGTCTCCCCGACCTGGAACGCGCCGAGGCACACGGAGCACGGCGCCGCCTCGTCGCCGCTTGCCGTCACGTTGTGCCTCACCCCCCGGTTGTACGTGAACGCAGACGGGAGCGCCGCCGTCGGGCTGGCGCGCTCTGTGTGGCCGCTGTCGTCGTCACGGTCGCTGCGGTGGCGGCGCTCGTCGTTGGCCCAGTAGTCTGGCTGTGGTGGCGCCCGCGGCCGCGCAGCGAGGGCTGCAGCCGCTGCGGCAGCGCGTTCCGCGGCATTGACACGGCTGATGCGGTACCTGCACAGGAGTATGAGTAGGACAAAGAAGGCAACGAAACCTATGGCGATGCCTATCATGGCCCCGGGGGACGACGTGTTGTTTCCCGTGGGCGTCGGCGAAAGCTGCCAAATCACTGGCGTGTACAGTTGCCGAGACTTCGTAGAGTGTAGCGGTGGTCGAGGAAAGAAGGGAGAGCCCGGAGGCAAGTAGCCAGCCATGGGTGAAACTGATGAAACCTGGAATCAGGTGTGCGCTGATCGATTGTTTAGCTGCTATTGTTTGGTGCGTGCATGCCATCCATGTGGTTAATTTATACTGCGAGCAGGAACTTTGAACAATCCGTGTTGAATTGAAGGATGCAAATGCGCAGCAACATGGAAGGCATATACTCGACAGTGGAGTATATGCCTGCAGTCTGGAGGGAAGCCATCAACCTGGAGCTTGAGGGTCAAATGGTTAATTGCTGCACCATTGCCAAATGCTTATCTAGGAGAGGAGAACGATAGACGCACCACTAACGCGGTTACGATTTGTTTACATGTGACAGCAACTTGCCGGCGACGTTACTCTTACGTTGTCAGTGTCGCTCGTGGGAACGTCAAGTTACCAATTAACCAGGTCTGGTCGAGGTTATATATAGTCTCATACATAATAGAGACAAAATACCTTCGCAACGAACGTTCAATTATTGATAGTTGAATAATGTTTAATAGTAGTGTAATTCGTTCGCGTAGAATATATGATAATACGGCTGATCGAATGTGCCAAAGCGATGGTCGTTACACGTCAGGTGGTGCGTGTCAAGACTTGACCTAGCTACGTACTTGTACTTTAATTTGTACGGTACGTCCTATGTATAACAGCGTACGTCCTTTCACGCCCTCTCTCCTCTGCTAGCTAGCGTGACCCCGGACCACACAACGAGCCACAAATAATACTTTGCTTTTCACATTTCAGTCCACCTCCATGTTCATGATGTTGCACAAACATCCAACCTCCATCTTCATCAAATGATGAACATCAATAGCCATCCATAAGTGTAGCCAACTATCCTACCTTGATCATTGCCCATATAGCATGATTCCCCTTCATCATCACTCCGTCAAGCCGCTTGAAACAATACAATTCTTCATGTTGACTTGATCACATTGGGATGATATGATCCACTTCATGAGTTGATACTTGCCCATAGCTTTGATGGTCCATCGATCATATGTAGTCTTGCTTGCTCTTCACACTTGCTGCGGTCCATACGAGCCAAGCTTACCAAGTGATGAAAAAATGATTGTCATAAAAAAACGCCACACTCAGCTAGTGCAATTCCATCTTGTCATGATATTTGCTAGGTTTGTGACACCGACTTTTTGTCACAAAGAATTAATGACTTTTTCAAATGTTGTTGTCCAAGTCGGCCACGTGGCTAGGTTGTCCTGTAACGGAATTTGTTTGAAGTCCTCCTATTTTGATATTTAAATTTTGAATTTGCAAAATGATCTCGGATGAAGAAATGACCAAAATCAAAGTTGTATATCTCGATGAGTCCTATAAATTTATAGTTTATAACTTTTCCATTTGAAATTTACAATGTTAATAGCAAAAAATCAACACTTGTATAAGCTATAAATGTCAGAAAGCTAGCTTTGGAGCTAAAAGCCAAAAAGTTAGCTCAAACAAACACGCATATATAGACACAAAAAATAACGAAATTCTTTTACAACACCTAGTTGTCTCTTGTGAATTGTGATGCAGCACCATGCACGCCGTGAAGGCCTGAATCCGAAGCCGAGCGTGCCTAAACTTGCAGAAGTAGGCCGCCGTGCATCGTCGGGTCGTCAGTGGCCGACCGGCATAGCGGGCATGTCGAGTGCGCTTCAAGCCACGGGTCGATGCACTAGACGTGGTAAAGGTGCAGACAGACACACCGGCAGCAGGCGCACCGTCTCCCCGACCTGGAACGCGCCGAGGCACACGGAGCACGTCGTCGTCGCCTCGTCCCCACCGCCCGTCACATTGTGCCTCACCGCCCGGTTGTACGTGAACGACGGCAGGCCCGCCGTCGGGCTCTCGCGCCGTGTGTGGCCGAAGTCACGGTCGTTGTGGTGGTGGCGCAGCCACTGCTCGTTGTCCCAGAGCTCTTGTCGTGGTGGCGCCTGAGGCCGCGCAGTGATGGCTGCAGCCGCTCTGGCAGCATCGGCCGCAGCATTGGCGCGGCTGTTGCGGTACCCTTGGCAGAGGCTGCACACGAAGGAGAGCACGAGAAGGCAGGCACCTATTCCGATGACGACGCCTGCGATGACCCCGCCGGGGGACGTCGCGTTGTTGTCTCTGGGCTCGGCCGAAAACGGCCGAAACGATGTCGGGGGCGGTGGCGGAGACCACGTAGAGTGCGGCGGCGGCGAAGGAGGAAAGAAGGGAAAGCCCGGTGGCAATTAGCCAGCCATGGGTGAAACTTGAAATCAGCTGCGCTGAACGATTCTTAGCTTCTAGTGTTTGGTGCATGCATGGGTTTTGAATATACCGAGCAGGAGTTTTGAACAATCCGTGTTGCACGAAGCAAATGCATGCGCTGCAGCCTCGAAGTAGAGCTGGGAGCTGGGCCGTGCCATTTCAGGACGGGTCATGGCACGATCATAAATATTTTGGGCCGTGTCGTCACGACATGAACACGAGGGCCGTGCCGTGCCTAGGATCTAAACACGACGGGCTACATGGCACGGCCCGCACTTTGAGCCGGGCTTAGGCCGGCACGGCACAAAAGCGGCACGTTTGCACTTCTATAACTCTACAATGTAATTTTTTAGTATTTACTCTACTATCTATTATCTAATTCTTAAATAGATTACGAAAATTACTAAAACTTTTATTAAAATGATGTACTTAAGCTATATATTTTCGTAATGATTGGAGATAATAAAAACTAACAGTTGAGGGCCGTGCTTGGGCCGACACGACCCGAAGGCGTGCTGACGTGCCACGGCCCGTGCTTGGGCCGAAGAAAAGTTTTACCGTGGCATATCGGCACGGCCCGACGTGCCTCCCGTGCCTAAACGACACGACCCGAAGCGGCACGAAGCACGAGAGTGCCGTGCCGTGCCGGCCCGGCCCGGCCCAAGTCCGAGCTCTACCTGGAAGCAGGAAAAGGCATAAAGCCAATACTGATTGTTTTTTTTATATGCCTACTCTCTGGAGAGGAAAACGATCATTGCCATATGCGCGTCTCGGAGAGGAAAACGATCGACGCACCATTGGCGCGGTTTTGATTTGTTTGACTGCGTGACAGCAACTAGAGCCGGCGACGGTAGCCTTACGATGTCAGGGTTCTGAATGTCGAGTAGTCGATCGAGCAGGGTTTGGTTCAGGTTAGTCACGTATATAAAGACAAAAAGAAACATTTGCAGCGAGTGGTGCCATTCAAACTATTGATAGTGAAACAATTAATGTTTTACATGAAGGTAATAGTATAGTTCGTTCGCGTCGAACAACAAAAGGATAAATAGTACGGTTGATCAATGGTTCCAAAAGATTGGTCGTCAGACGTCAGGCAGTGCGTGTCGATATATACGTGCTGGGATTAAGTGATTTCGTTTTTAAAATCCGGGTATCGTTTGCGACAAAATCTTGGGTTGTAGAAAGCGGTCTTAAGAAGGAAAACAGAAGTAAAATAGCTTTGCTTATGTCAGCGTGTACAACAAAATGTCTCACAACTTAAAAGAGCCAGTATTCATAGAACAAGTATCCAAAGGCCCACCATTTCCAATTGATCAAACGGGCAAAATCAAGGAGGTCCTCGATATTACTCGGGTTGTTGGTCGCTCGCGATGGGCTGCGCGGCCCGCTAAGGGCGACTGGCGACGGCGCCGCCGGCACCGTCACCGTCGGCCGCGGCGTCGGCGCCGGCGGTCCCCTCTGCGTCGTTGCACTCATTCTCCCCCTCCTCCTCTCCCTTATCCACCTCTCCATCTTGCCGCCACCCCTCTCCCGAGCTCGATGCGCGCCTCCCGGGTGTGGCAGCCGGCCATGGCCTGCCGGCGTCCTCGGTCGGCCGGATGCTAGCCATGGCGGCAGCCCCGCCCCTGGCGGACTCGGTGAGGCCGGATCTGGCCTCGACCGCGGCCTTCGCTGGCGACGGCAGCTACGAGTGTCCTGGGCCGCCTCCATGCCCGGACCGCAGGTGCTCGTCTTCTCCTAGCCTCGTCGCCGGTCGCGCGCGCGGGCAGGCGCGCCGCCGCCGCCCGCCAGGACGGCCACTGCCGGTGCATCCTCCGTCAATGCCTCCCCTCCTCTCCTGCATCACGTCCCGGGCGTCGACGCGCCTGGCATCGCAGCCTGCGCCTCTCTGCTCGATGAGGAGGGGGCAGCGGCCTAGGACACCCCCTGCTAGGGCGGCGGGTTCTGATGCCGACGGCCCCGGGGGGACTGCTGCCGTGCTGGTTCCGGGGGCCTCCTCCAAGGCTGCGTCGTCACCGCTGCCAGTGGATGTGACGCAGTTCGTTGTCGAGGACGATGGCGGCGCTCCACCCATGGTGGCACCTTCCTGCAGTGGCCTTGACGTTGGAGAGGTGCTCATGGCTGCGCATTTCCCCGGTCTTGAGGTGGAGGACACCTCGACCGGGGACGCCGCCCCCAACCCGTCCGCCACGCCCATGCTTCACCTTGGGGCAACGATGACGCTGTTGCTGGACGAGAACCAGGTCGTTGTGGAGGACGTCCTAGATGACGACGACGACAAGGAGGAGGAGGGAGTGGCCGGGGTCTCCCTCGGCGTCGACGCCTTCCTTGTCAACCCGTCTGCCCCCACCTCGAGCCCGTCGTCCGCCTTGTCGCCCCATGCCATGCCTTTCTACCGTGGAGGCTGCCCAGCGGGGTGCTAGAAGTTCCGCCGATGGGCGGATGATGATGGTGAAGCGTCCAGCGAGGAGCGGCCCACATCTTACCTGGAGGTCACCCTTCGCCCCCAACTGTTGCGTCGGTGCCTCCGCACAATGCTTCAACCGTGGCCTCGAGTTGTTGCGTGGCGGTGCATGGGCAACGCGAGCCTCGGGGAAGACAGAGGAGGCATGGGTGGCCACGTCCCCAGCTAGTGCACGGTATTCCTGCTCGGCCTGCGGAAGGTTGAGCCCCTGCCCAGAAAC
This sequence comes from Bothriochloa decipiens, assembly GCA_023333625.1. Taxonomy (NCBI): domain Eukaryota; kingdom Viridiplantae; phylum Streptophyta; class Magnoliopsida; order Poales; family Poaceae; genus Bothriochloa; species Bothriochloa decipiens. The sequence continues at coordinate 21,450,638 of CM041638.1, forward strand.
GCTTTTAGGGCCGTAGGAGTGCTCCTGCCCCGGGGCCAGATGCGTGCATCGTTCGGCAAGAGACTCCAGACGCTTCTGGACAGGCCTGCCTGGTGATAGGCGGCCGGGAGTGGCTACTCGCCCACCAGCGGCTAGGGTTGGTGCGTCGGGTGGCCGCCCTAGATGCCAATGGGTTGCAGCATGTGCTCTCCCAGCAGCCTACCCAGCTAGCTCAGGCATCACGACCGTGATAGTTCCACGGGCCGGGCACCAAGAGTGGCGTCGGGCCACGATAGTTTCCTGCTTACGCCGATGGCCGCTGCTTCAAATGTCTGGCGGTGGGGCATCGTGTCGCCACCTGTAACCTTCCTTGGCGTTGCCTCCAGTGCCGAGGCATTGGTCACTTCAAGGCACGATGCTCACGAGCGGCGTTAGAACGGCGATGGCGCCAGCATACTTGTGCATGATGGATGTGACCCCACGACGACGCGGGGTGGCCGCGGTTGTCGCTCGCGCCGGCGCTGCCAGCAGAGGCAGAGGAGAAGGTTGGGAGCCACTGGCTAGCTGTCCATGGTTTGGAGGCCGCGGGTGGCTCACCCTGTGGTTGGAGCACCTATCGAGCCCCCAGCTTAGTGCTCGCTGCATGGTTCGCTGATGCCTTCTAATCCGTTGCCTTCCTGGAGGGATGTCACCTGGGCCATCATCCTTGAGGAACCATTGCCATCGCTCGGCAACACAAAGGTTGCCGAGGGCATGGCGACCACTGAGCCGGCATCGCCTGCAGAACCTACTCCGGCCTTGCCGGCCCAGCATGACTCTAGGCAGGAGATGGAGGCCACAGTCGCGAACACGCAGAATCTAGTCGCGGCTGTGGTCGACGAGCAGGGCGGGGAGCACCGTGACGAGACCGTGACTATGACGAGGGAGGACGTTGAATCCACAAGCACCCGATACCGATAGCGTCCAGCCTCGCGACCGCCAACGTCGTGGCTGCAGGGTGCGAGGAAGTGGTCATGCCACACGGTGCGGGTTTCCCATGATGAGTGGTCGAGATCCCCGTGCTGGCCACAACCGCCACCTGGGAGCATGTTGCGCTAGACGATGATGACGGATGCTGCATGCCGCTGCCAGGCTTCCCTGTGCTAGCATATAAGGACATTGATAGGGCAGCCCCAGAGCCGGCAACGCTGGTCGCCAGCGTGGATCCACCTACCGAACGTGTGGGGGCGTGATCGAGGACCAGTTTCTCACCCCACCTTCTGCCACCAGGATGGACCGGGACGTGCCGTGCGACGATGATGATAATGCAGCCAACACGCTCCATTCTCCATCGCTCAGTGGGTGCATCATGGGGTTCGCCTAGCGGGTGTTGTAGAAAGCTGTCTCGCCCCTACTGCAGGTGCTCGAAACACCCCTGTTGCGGACCAAGGTCTACGGCCCCTCATCCAGGCTTTCCTCAGGAGCACGTGGATAGTGGCACAGGAGCTCGCCAATGTCCCAGTCACCAGGCGAGGTGAAGCACTCATGATACAATGTATGGCACAACTTGAGGGAAAAACGACGGCGGACGCCAAACAGAAGTTGGAGGCCACCACTAGTAGAGATATGACCTACCATGATGAATCGTTTTTGTCACGGTAGGTGCGAAATTCGCCACTATTTTGGTTCCATGGTGAATCTGTGACCAAAACGCCACCGTCGCGGAACTCGCATCACACATGTTTACGAATGACACTTTGAAGAAACAGTCGCCGAAGATTGGGTTTCCATGACTAAACTGTGGTCGTCACCAAAGTGTTTTCGTATGCGTACAAGACGGTTATGTATGCGTACATCACGGCCCAGATGGCCGTTAGGCACCCCGGCGTCCATTAGAGTGACATGGCTTGCACTGCTGCTTCCACGTTTTGGGTTCCTACAGGACCACGTGTTAGGTCACAACAGTACCACGTGGCAGTTTTCATTGGGGCATGTTTCGTGCTGTCCTTTTCCCATCTGTCTGTATTTTACTTGCCCACGTGGCAGTTTTTAATTTGACCACGCGTCACTGTGGCGAGCGTCCAAGCAGTGTTTCAAAATTTAGCCACATGGCTAGATGGCTCATTCAACGTGTCGGGTAATTAGAAGCCCACGTGTTGTGCGCACAGAGTTCCACGCGTAATGCATTCGGTGCGTCCACGTGCCCATCTTTTATTAGACCATGTGGGCTACCCTAGTTAGTCCATGGGAGGGAATTATTTTGTCACAGAAAATATTTCACAAGCGTCACTGAACCTGATTCAAAAGCATCACATAAACCCATTAGAAACGACAACAATAACCAATTTGGAATCATCGCATACAGTAGTTTACAATTCCATGGATGTCCAGTAGTCTGCTTCCATTGTTTCACAACAAACCAGCCCATGAGTCCACACATCAAACTAGCACACAAGCCCACACATCAACCATCACACGTCCCACCAATAAGGCCACAAGCAGGGATGTAGAGTTACTAGAAGACTGGATGCGACAAAATTCCTCACGGAAGTTCATGTCCAAGGTGGCTTGCATTTTCTGGAACCCTGCAATCTCCATTGCATTCTTCTCTGTCATGCTCTTTAGTTCTTCCAGTTGATCGATGAGGGCAGCGGAACTTCACTGTTCTTCAAATAGCCATTGACAAGGGCCCTCTCTTTCGATGTCTCTTTTCTGGCGGAGCTTGTCGGGATACCAGCATTCCTCAGAAAAAGGGTGCTGCCACTGACCTCAAACTTACTCTTGCCCTAGGAGAGGAAGATGACCTTGCAAACAACATCAACACTACTCATTGGTTCCTACCCTTCAGGAACATGGGCTGCCTGCATCCTTTCCATAGCTTCCTGTGAAAATTTCAAGCATTAAACATTAGGTTACAGATAGTGGAAGAAGACTTAAATTGAAAAATCTAGGAGAATAATACATAACATGTAATGCATAGGTCTTCATCAGCATACTGGCGATAGAGAATACATAAGAATAAGAAGAATGCATAGGTAGTTCTCATCCTAGAGCAGACAGATATTACATAACACAATGTACAGGGACCATATTGATTGCTCTCTAATTGCAAATTCAAAATTGAATGATGATGCAACATTTGCTCCTGAGAATTTTTCTTCTTTTATGTAGAATGGCTGAGATGGATTTCAATGAAAGATACTAAAGGTACTTACAACAACTTTTCTTGCTGCATCACTGAGGCCTTTGTTATCCTTTTTACTGGTATGGAACTCCTTGAAGACTTCCACAACATTAACATCTTCATCAGGTTGACCCTGTTGTTCATGAAGTCCTTAATCATCATGCTGTCCATCAAGTCCTTGAAAATGTCCTATGGCTGTCCTCTTCTTCTCGTTCTGTTCACATTGCATATGATTCAGTTTATATCTATACAAAGTCCCGGTAACAACAAAACACAACCAAAACTTACAAATTTATGGAGCTAGACAACATAGGATTGAGACCCTATAGTTTGGTGGTACTTCACTTTTGCACGGTTTTGCTTGTTCTTTTTAGATACTTCCTGTAAAGAAATTTGTGTTAGAAATCAGCACAAGTAGACCATATCAAGACTAGACGGGAAATCAATGAGTTCACACATACACACACAAACACACACATGCACTCATGCACACACACACCCCCCCTTATTCTTAGCACTAGACCAAGAGTTGGTCAGGCCCTCCCATTGCGTGTTGCTCATGGAATTGACAGGAGAGCTCGTACGGATCTCAGCAGCAGGGACTTTAGTGAAGTAATTTTGCTTCAACCTATAGCATTCCTGCTTCACAGCACACTTAAACACATTCCAACAAGCTGCTCTAGTTAGAAGATGCTTCGGGTCGATGGCCACCTTCGCCTGTAGTAGTGTGAATGCAAATTAAATCAACTACTAAGCTGTTCGAGGCTGCTGATACATACAGCTAGCCCATCCAAAAATTTCTAGAAATAGACCAAGCCATCATGTCTCTTGTAAAATTTGAAATGTGGCAAAATTGTTATCTCTTTCACGACTACTATAGTGGCATGTGAGGCAAACTTTGTAGCTTGTACATGATCAAGTGGCCTTCTATTCCCCTCGGCAACAGAGATGCGTAACATTTGTCCTCCCAATGAGATGGTCAATTTCTCAAGCATAAGTCCTTTAGTTTTCCCCCTCTTTCCCTACTTTGTTGACAACTCTTGCTCTACATAGTTTTCAACCATTCATATGGTTACAAAAGCAGCATGGATATCCATTAGGTTGTGTGAACTGAATGGTATACATTTGAAAGTAGATACCAACCCTAGCAACTTCCATTATCGGTCTACAGGTGTTGGGATACAGAAGGTTGCCCAGAGAGATCATCTCCTCTAGCATGGGTATCATCATCTAGCATACATTCAAATTGTTAGAAAAGAAACATGGATATCAAATCGCTAGTGTGAATTGTTTCATAGAGATTTGTAAGTTGATACCAACCTTGCCAACTTTCATTATTGTTCTACAGGTGGGGGATATAGGAGGTTGCCCAAAGAGATCATCTCCTTCTATGGCGTGGGTATCGTCAACTAGGATACATTTAGATTTTTAGAAAACAAGCATGGATATCAAATCATTATTATGGATTATTTTATAGAGATTTGTAAGTTTATACCAACCTTGCTGACTTTCATTACTGTTCTGCAGGTGGGGGGATACAGGAGGTTGCCCACAGAGATCGTTTCCTTCTCCGGCATGGGTATCGTTAACTAGCATACCTTCAGATTGTTGGAAAACAAGCAATGATATCAAATCACTAGTGTTAATTGTTTCATAGAGATTTGTAAGTTGATACCTAGCCAACTTTCATTATTATTCTGGAGGTGGGGGATACAGGAGGTTGCCCATTGAGATCGTCTCCTTCTACAGTATTGGTATCATCAACTAGCATACATTCAGATTGTTAAGAAACAAGCATGGATATCAAATCACTAGTGTGAATTGCTTCATAGACATTTGTAAGTTAATACCAACCTTCGCAACTTGGACAAATGTTCTCTGTGTGGGGGGTGATGGTAGTATGCCCCAGGGGATCATCTCTGGCATTGGTGCCATCATCTAGCATACATTTAGATCTAAATGGGGAGGTGTTAGGATGAGCAGAGAGACCATCCAGAGCATGAGCACCAGCATCTAGCATACATTCATATTTAGATTGTTATAAGTACAGTAACATGTATATCAAATAGCTATTGTGAATCGATTGATAGACATTTGTAAGTTAATAACAACATTGGCAGCTTTCATTATTGTTCTGCGGGTGAAGCGAGACAGGGCTTTGCTCATAGCGACCCTCTCCATCTCCGACAACAGTATGGCCTTCTGGCTGAGAGCAGCCATCCGCAGAGCTGGGGCTGCCGACGTCCTTATTAATGTCTCTAGACAAATCATGAAGACTGAATCCACTGCTGGCAAGTGTGGTGGCTCTTGCTGACCGAGAATTCTCTTCATCTACTGCTGATTCATACTGCTCTTTATTTCTCCTAATGGACCGGGTTTGACGTCACCCTTCCAATAGTGGTGTGGTCGACGGCCGCTTCAAAGTCCTTCGACTATGATTCATACCAGCGGTGCCTTTTGTCCTGCTGATAGCCTCCTCTATGCCTTCTTGGACCAACACACTAAAATTGGTGACACAAACTTTAGCAGCAAGCATGTGGTATGTACAAATTACATTGGTATCTAAACCAAAAAGGATTAAATTGCTACATACCCACCAACCCACATCCCCAGGACCCTCACTCCCCTCACCCTCAAAACTCAATACGAAAGAGAACAAGCACCTCATCGCAAGACGCACTGGCTAAGCCTCTAATTCTAAATCTGTTCCATCTCATAAATTCCATCAACTAACTCATGGATCAGGGATATGTTCCAAATCTTCACCGTGTCTATTCTTTGTGCTTGACTTTTTTTTCCATTGGAGGAGACAAAGGTTTTGGCTCCACAGGTATCAGTTCTTGCATCTTTAACAGATTCCTCACGATGTTTTCATTCCATGCTCGTTCATAAGGATTTAGCTCCTAATGTAGATTACAAAGGAACTTTATAACAAACTAAAGACTAACAATTATACCAAATGCCAACACAGTAGAGCAGGGTGTACAAATAAGCGCCAAACTACAGCTTATGCGGAGATCATTGATCCAATAAAAGAGTAGATGCAGCTACAATAATCTCAGGTTCAACCACCTCAGTGCAGCAAACATCATAAAAAGGGATCTCGGTACCCGTTCCTCTGCCTTGACTGGCTGGTGTTTGTTGTCGACACCTAGGTCTCATCGTCGTCGCGGAGCTAGCGCCACATGCATTGATGATGGGGTGCTAGATCCAGATCTAGCTAGGGTTCAGATCTGATGGATGGCAACGGGTGCCAAGGCCGGGGATCCAGATCTGGAGTCAAGCTGCTACGGTGATGGCTCCTAGTGTTCGGAGCGGGGTGGGCATAGCAGCGGGCGCCGGGCGGGACTGCTTGAAAGTTTGAAAGTGGAGAGGGAGGCCGGAGTAGGAAGAGAGACGGGTGCGGCTGCGAGAATGGGAGATGGGGATGGAGAAGGCCTGTCCTTACGCTTTTTTGTGGCCACCACAATACCACAAATGCCCTTGTCTTTGGTGAACATATTTTTAGCGCGGAAAGGCAAAACTGAGACATCTACGTGTTGGCGGGCGCAGAGCGAAAATTTTGGCCAAAATTCAAACCTTCGGGCGGGGAGAGTGCCCCATCTTCTCTCAAGCATAGACCACCACATATTCCGCATTTGTTTAATAGGAAAATATTTACGATCGGAGAAAGTCCCCAGCTCCATGAATTTAACGCATCGGACAACATGTTGGTGGCTGGCGACATCGCAGACTCTCTCGCTACCAGAGCAAGAAACGTGTCAACCCTCGACTACTTGTTGATGTGAGTTTTAGTTTCTTTGTTATTTTATTCTTTATTCTGCATTTCAATTGAGGATAGGATACGGGCCTAGGAAATATTTTAGTTCACAAAAAATAAAAACAACATGTATTTCAACTATAGTTACATACAACTTGATCTATACAAGTACTTGTTCAGGTAAAGCTTTTACCCCGATCAGAACTGCTTTCATATGTCCACCATTATTTGGCTTATCAGAGAAGCCATGCTTGTGTACTAGCCTCTTATGTAATATTTTCTTCTCCTAGCCAAAGCATGACTTAGCGCGTCATTCCACTTCCAGTTCCTTAACCCTACAAAGCGGATGCAAAGCGATGACTTTTGTGAACATAATAAAAAATTAATGTGAAAAACCAATGGCATACATAACTATACTAAATTATTGAAATGCTTCCCGTAGTTCTAGATCGTCTCATGAGTACCTTGGAAAATTGGGCATCTAGCAATCCTCTTGGTTCGATGGCCCTCCATAAAAAGCAATTATACCTGTTGACCTTCCTCGTCTCCCTCGTTTTCCATGGAGTTGGCACGAAGAGGAGACCGTGTGATGTGCAGATTATAGCCATACTAATCACGCAGCATGACCCTGATCATGTATGGCATGGTAGCATCGGTGCATGCCTACTTGATCTGGTCGTCGCTCAGGATCTTGTCATCCCAGTCTTCAAAACCTGTGTTGGTCTTTTTATTCACCACGACTGTGCCCAGCAACATATCCACAAGCTCTGCGAGGCTTGGCACTTTGTACTACTCCTTGTCGTAGATCATGAATGGCACCATGGCTTGAAGTTCCATCGTATTGGAAAGCTTGATCTGGTGGCCATCCCGCCGTCAATCAAAGTTAGATGGTGAGATTGACGCCAACAAAAACATGGCCTTCCTCCGCAAGGAACTTCTTGAGGCCATTGGGAATGCTACCGGTGACACCTATCTGGAAGAGAAGGCACCTATCGCCGATGCACATCTGGATGAGGGCTATCTTTCTCTGCTCCTTCTCATAAAACTTCGTGTCAAAATCGACGATGATGGCTCGATGCTCCACGTCGTCGCAGACTTCTTGCAGAAAGCGATCCACCATCTTGGATGAGGATGTGACAGTAACCACGAACTCTTTCTCACCGACTTGGACTGGGATTTCCACGTCATTCGTGGAGTAGGAATCAGAGCAGGAGTGGGATGATCTAGTCATGGCACGCGAGGGAGATGAACTAACGTCCATGGAGAGGGAGTGTGTTGGTGGTCCTTAACTCACTTTTTATACCACCAATAAAAATATAAAAAGAACATCAAACTTAGTGAATAGGGCTTTATACTAATGATTTCCATGAGTTTTGGTGTTTCACTTGCAGGGCTTATATAGAAATACACCTAAAGTGGGCCAAAAGTAGAGAAATATAAAAGAAATAACTAATCCTACTTTGGCCCATATCAAAACAAGATAAAGAAGGCCTAATCATTCATCATACTTGGGCCAAGGGCCAAACCAGGGCTGGTCCACCATACAACCAAGGCCCAGACTCAGAAGGCCTAGTCGCTGGAGCCCAGAAGAGAGGAGGTTGAACTAAAATCACATCAAATTAGCCCAACTCGGTGAGTGCACCACATAGGCCAACTCAGGACGCCGAGACAAGCATGTCCACCAAATTTGGGCTGATTTGGTTTCGGGCCAGGGTCGCGCCAGGGGAGGTCACGCGCCCGACTCCTATGGCCAAACGGGCCCATGCTCGGCTAGGAGGTACAAACCGACGTAGGGAGGTCGGTTCTAGTGTACACTCTACATGGAAGGTGCGAAACTACCCTATAGAGGTCGGTTTGCTCCTTTCCATGTGGGGATGCACATTTCCAAGGACCCCCTCCTCTCTACCTATAAAAGGAGGGCCATTCCCCTTCTCATTTCATCAACACATTCAAGGGAGAAGAGCCACCACATGCTTAGAGCTAGAGTACCACTCCATAGGGCTATGCCCTAGTAGCTATCTAAAGCTAGAGAGTTAGATGTGAGGGTGAGCAGGGAGTCAAGGGCTTGTTGGCGCCTCCCCAACCTTGTACTTCTATGGATTTCTACTTGGCTCCTCCACGAGATCTTGGCTAAGTATTCATGTTTCCTACAAGCTCATAAAGGTCTTTTATTTAGCTTAGCTTGACCTTCTCTTGTTTATGGGTTCATCGTCCATCCCCATGGCGGATGCTCTAGTAGAGGGCTCCTGATAAAAACAGATGTCCCTAGCTGACGCTAGAGTATGGAGGCTACCTTCATTTGCCTCGCATCCCATGGTTAAGGGGTAGGTGGTGGGGAGTGACCAAGTCCCGTCCAACCTTTGTAATCCCCCATGTTCAATTGCGGCGTAGAGCTACAGGCCAGTATCGCTTGGCAGACTAGGCGTGCTTCGGTGCCCGAAGTAAGCAGGTTGGAGTATTGCAATGCTATCCTTAGGACCCTATATCTATGGGAATCCATCTCTACTCCTTTCTATCTCTACCCTTGTGTTGTTCCTTAGGCAAACTTGTGACAGACCGACCAATTTATTAGAGCACAAGCACATAATTTGCCATTAGGATGGCAAACTACATGATTGAGACCTAATAAACCCGGTAGTCATATCGAAATCTCGAAGGATTTCAAACTTTTCTGGCACGACCAAGATCGTAATAGTTTAGCATTCACCATTCACAATGTACATAGTTCTCACATAGTTTGAAACCATCGGAATGAAATAAAATTATTACAAACCAAGTTCAAATTCAAATAAAGCGAAAGCGATTTAGTTTAAATACAGTGCCAGGTTCTTGATCAACATCCAACAAAAGCATTAAGTAGAGAAGAGTGACCATGCCCAAGGTCTAGTCATCTCCCAAGACGGGATAGAAGCAGTTCTGACAATAGCCATAAAACATCTCACCATCTGCAAAAACATGGGAAAATAAAACTCTGAGTACGAGAATGTACTCAGCTAGACTTACCCGTCATAAACTAAAAATAAAAATTGACTCCAAGGAGTATGCAAGGCTGTATAAGTAGGATAGCTGACTCATTTAAATGCGGAAAAGCTTGCATTAAGGAATAATTAATAAGAACCTTCTAGCAATGTATTTTAATCTGATTAACCTTATCATGCTATATTAGCACCTGTACTAAACAAGCATGGTAATAATTATTCAACAAGAAAGTAACCAATTTCCGGTTGAGTATCTTTCCAACAAAAGCTCAACCATCTCATCTCTTTGTTCAAGTTCTTACTACGATGCCGCTGCTCAAGTCAAGTGTTCGCTGTCCAGGAACGATGGCGATTATAATTGATTACTAACTAGCTGGCGGGTATTCCTCACACAAACCACACTCACCCGCTAAGGTGAGCTATAGATCACCGACATTCAATTCGAGAAAAGCGCGAGATCAACAGGTACCATCGTATCCAGGAACCGCCTGGCTGCCTTATTCAGGGCGACCCTGACCTCGGACTTACTCTCCGCGTAGCCTGTGGTCCCCCATCTTCACCAATACGATGCGTACAGCAGGTCGACTCCTGGCCCAAATCAAAATTTGGCTTCGCGGTCGGAATGACTTATCCTTCCAGCTAAATGTGAGGCATAAATTCAATATGACTTGAGTACGTACAACGGACGGGGTCCTAGTTTGACACAGACGGGATAACCTCACCAAACCTCCAGTCAGTCTCAACACCAATCCCGTCTGGTCTTGATTTATTATCTCCACATGGTTATCCAAGATAACAATGTATTCAACCATTCTGAGTCACCACCTATAACTCACAGATGATAGGAAATCACCCGACTTCTACCGATCTAGTTAAGCAGGGCTAAGCAAATAATCGTACCTGAACCTAACAGGGTTGAAGTATAACAGTGGCAAGGAATATAAGTAATGCAGCAACGGTATAAAACAACGCCTATAACTTAATGCACCAAACAAGTACAGGACTCAAGTTAGATATTTGGTAAACCACAGGGAGAATGCTCCGGGGCTTTCCTTTTAGGAAAGAGCTGGGCTGGTGGTCGGGACACTCCGGAAGATCAACTTCGGGATCCTCTTCTGCTGCTACTTCTCGCACCAACGCTTCCTGCTGGTCTTTCTCTCCTTGTGCTCCGGGAACTACCGTTTCGAGCTCTGACGATCCTGTATGATGCATAGTGCGTATGAATACCATGTATATATATGTATAGAAATACTATGCTGATGGTGATGGTGAATGAATGCTCAGCTAAGATGAATGATATGATTTCGAAACATATAAGATAAGCACATGTCATCTGTATTCTCTTCTACCGATAATTCTCCAAACAAGCCTCGCGTTACAATTTACTCGCACACTATAAGGAATTATAAACAACCATTATTTTTCACACTACCCTTTGCTGAACCAAAACCAATAACAGATTACACATATCACAAATAGCATAAAAAACATTTTTACACACATGAAATGATAGCTTTAAAGCATTATTACTTATTAAAAGAAATCAGAATAACTACAACATGACTTTAGACTACTCAAAAAATTCTATAAACATTACAGGAGCTTAATCATGTCTAAAGTAGACTACCATAAAAATTTTAAGTCAAAACAGTAAGTACTTTATCCTACACAAAAATGACAAGGCATCACAATTTAATGGGACTAAAATACTTTGTACATAAAAGTATATCAAACAACAGATCTCAGAATATCATTAGCTCTAGATTCACATAAAAACATCCTCCAAAAAGTTTCATGCAAAAATTCCTTATATATTATTTATTATGAATTATTTATCATCACATGGAAATAGGCACCATAACTAGACAGAGCAAACTTTCCACATGACATAACCTCATAAAATTTTTCACAGATAGAGCATGATATAATAAGACTAACAAACTTGGTCTCACATTTTTCTGAGCAACAGAGAATTACTTATGCATTTTCTAAGATAAAAGAAATTAATAGAGATAAATAAATCTATACAGAAAAGTATCACAAATTCTATACAGTTGCTACACATCAAGACACACCTAAGGCTCGAGATAGGGTGAGAAAAGGGCGGCCGAATCGGTCGGGGCACGGCGGCGGTGGTCACCGGCTCGCCGGCCGCGGGGAAGAAGCTCGCGATTGGGGTCTTACCCTCGGCGAGGACGGTTGCTGGCAGGTGCAAGAGCGAGCACACGTCGAGGCGGGTCTGGTGATGTGCTTGGAGAAAAAAATGCGTGGCAGGGTGGCTCGGCGACGGCGGCGCAATCGGCGGCGGCGACGGCGGGTTCGCGGAGCCGGGAAAAGAGGCAGGGAGCGAGGGAACTGAGAGGGGGAACAGAAAGGAGGGAGCGGCCGCGGTCGCTTTAACGCGGTCGAGACGTTCGCTGCCGCCCCGGACCGCCAGTGGACGTGCACCACGCGGAGCGTGCGGGCTGGGCGACATGGGCGGTGGCCGGCCATTTCCCTGACGGCTTTGACCAACCGTCACTGAAAAGCTATTTCCATGATCTCTAATACAAACTTTTCTACCCTATAACTCCCAAACCAAGCCGAATTAGCCAAAACATATATTGAAGAAAATGTAGCTCTAAAAGAATAGAACATTTCATCTATGCAAAGTTTGGCCAGATTCTGCATAGATTTTGAAATACAAAAATCCAAAGAAAATACCCTTTAAATCCCTAAAAATGGAAAAACAGCCTCCAATTCTGCCCTTTTTCAACATTTTTGAACATCTTCCATGAATTTTCATGAAAAATGGTAATTACAACTTTTGTTCCTTATGAAATTATATACAAACTTTTTTTAGGGTGCACACACATGCAAGCACTCTAGCTACCACTTTCAAATCAGTCAAATAAAACTACTTTCATGGTCCACCTTGGTCAACCATGACAACAAAGCTTAATTAACCAAAACCATGAACATAAACCTAGGTTCATTTGGTGTCTTAATCATGCCTAGGTTCCTTTAGAGGTCATCAAACACCAAACACTCATACCACTTATCCAAGTCATGTGAAATGCAAACATAATTTGAATAATCAAGCATGATACATGAAATGACAATCAATCTTTTCATCAATGCCATGCATAATGATGCTTATGCTTAAGAATGCAAGTGATTATGCATACTTAACACCAGAGTGTTTCAAAACTAGCTAGGAGAAAGACCTCTGTTCCCTGTAGAAAATACGATACCCTGAATACTTTCGGGTGAAGGCTACAATGGTACTTCCGTACGCTTGTGGATTCTCTACATACATTAAGAAATACTAACAGAGTGTAATGATGTAGCAATGGAGTGGGAGGGAGATGAACTATCGCCTACGTAGCGCACGGGAGCAGGAGTGATTGGGATGAACTGGTGGTGTTCGGTGCCTTGATGACGATGAACTGGCAATGCGAGGAGCGGGAGGTTACATAGGAAATGCATTAGAGAAATGTGATGCGACCCTGCCACCAATTGCGAAACTCAAAGAAGAAACTGCATGCACGTGTGGGGAAGATGCACTCGGATCATTGCTTAGTAGCCCACCGCTCATTGGGAAACTAGAAGGATTCAACTGCACGCGTGGGGAAGATGCACCGGATCGTCGCTCAATAACCACGCACCAATAGCAATGCATGAATTGCCCACCTTCTGGCTTGCATCTTGCAGTGAGGATGCATCTCTCTACATCCTAATGCATAATGAAGGAGGCATTGGTATTGAAATGTTATTGAGCATAGGAAAGTAATGCTATTGCGCATGAGAAAGTCCGGCCCCTGTAAAGTAGAACGCGTTAGATAGTATTCTCCATAGTATATCCTCTTATTCTTGTGATGCTTGTTACTATGTCATTTAGTAGTTTGCGTGACTAACTCTATAGCAAATAGTAATGACGTCTATGACATAAAATGCAAGGGAGCACACCGAAGCAAGATTTGTTAAGAAGAACTGCACAAACATGGACTTCTGAGTGAATTTGTTCAAAAGCGCTGAGACTCCAAAACATCAGACCACAAATGATCACTCAACCATAGCGGAATGGCTGGTGATTATAGCCCTCGCCGCCCCTTTGGACTGCTGCCGCGTGCACCGGTTGCCCGCGGAGTGCTCATCGACGCGATCTGGCTAACACTTAGTGATGCATCTGTTTTGAATGTCGTATCAATGCCAATATGACCTAACGACCTGAGCCACACAACTCTCAATAGAGTTTGAACCACCTAATACAGAGTTCAACAAAGGTTAACACAAGCATGCAAAATAAATATGTCCATGAATAACGAAAGAACATTTGGTCCCTTATTTTTAGAATAACACAGAAGTACAACGCAACGATTCATCAAATTGAGCTTTATTTAACTTCTCACCTCTGTTGACACTCCTTACACCACTTAAGATAGGTTGTCATCCCTGGCATTGTGCAAGAGTGTGGTATTAATAAATGCAAATGCTCCTCTAGAAATAAATATGAAATTCGCAAGCGCACAGATAATACTAATGTAACGTTTTAACCAGGAGTAAACCAGGTATTGTTATTTATATTTTTACCCATGTTAAGAAATGGCTAGTAATGAGCATTGAGCATGACTACATGTAGGAATGGAGAGCATAACGAGGTCTTTGTCTATCTCTCATACAGGATAAGTGTCACATAAAATAATATATATAATGAATGAATGGTAAATGATAATTGATAAATGATAAATAATAAATGATAAATGATCAGCACATAGACACATGTTAAATGATAAGCATCTCAATAGAATACTCTAAGTATATAACACTAGCATGGAATTAGGACAAACTACAAGAATAAATCCTAAGTTATTCTAACTATAAAGTCAAAGCATACGATGATTAGTGAAATTATACTTCGCAATCATGGCAAGAAAAGGTTATACTAAAGCATAGTGAGTATTACAAAGGAAGATGAAGAATATAGCAAACACTTCCCTGTAATAGTTGTGCTCTACCTGCCCTATACTTGGGAGGAGGACTACAAAGGACTCAACAGGACTATCACTCCTGCGATCTACCTCACGATCTGGAATATAGGGTGTAATCGTAGGAAAATACGGTATAGGCACCACGCCTACACAATATTTACCACTCACCCATGAAATCAATGAGCAAGCTCTATATGATCCCATACTTGAATATAATTCTAATCCATCTATGCCAAGCATAAAATCAAAGTAAACTAGGAACATCATAATTGAGAATATAAGCAAAAAGAGCAAAGTCATATCCAATATGATAGAATAGAGCAAAGTCATATTCATAGAATGATGAACAATATGATAAAGAAAGAATGAATATAGAAGTAGGAGAGAATTACCAAGAACTCTCTTGATAGATCCAGAAACCAAGTGAAGCTTGACTCCTTCTAGTTCTAATCCTATGTAGCTATGCTATGACTATGGAGCTCTAATTGAGATGGTGGCTCTAGGGCTTGATCAGGGCTTCTCCCTTGATGAATAAAGTTGAGAATGAATTAGGGTTTCTCCCAGGGCCAGGGGCCTTGTTTATATAGCCTCCTAGAATGCACGACAGCCCTTGGATCAAACCGACCTTCATGCACGGTGGAGATTGATCCTCAAAGGCGGTTGGGGAAGGATCCACGAGGTTGGACCTGATTGGTCCACCTGGCAGGGCGGGCGCCCTGGCCACATGGCCAATCGGCCTCTGGCCTGGCCTGTTGTCTTCTGGTGTCTTCTAGAGTATTCTTGTGCGTGGGTTGATTCTCCCTATGTAAATCTTACTTGTGGGCCTTCTTTGGTTGTTTTTCGATAACCCCTGTAGAAATAGACATTCACCAAAACTCATGGAATTCTGTCAGTTTATAACCTCTATAGTTAGATGGTATTTATATTTAGATCCTTTCACATGCTAAGTTGATGGTTAAAAGGAGCACTTATCTACCGTCAACAACAACCCCAAGCTTACCTTTTGCTCGTCCCTGAGCAAAGATAGACTCAGTGATGGATCAGGAGTTGCTACAATGCTCTCACGCCTCAAAGGTACACATACATTCAAACAAGAACTCTCCTCCGAATTAGAATGAACTATTCTGATTATAGACTTACTCATATTGCCTTCCACCATGGGGCTTGTAGCCATCACTTGGGTCTTGAGTAGTTGAAAGATAGAACGGTCAAGTCAAGCGCCATGTTTCAAGCTCTTTGATCAACTATTATTCTAGAGTTTTTGTAGGATTTTTCAAATAAAACTCAGAGATTCCTTTGTATGACCCTCTCAAGTCTCTCCTTTGTGGTATTTCTAGATTCTCACCAAGGCATTAATGATGTTTGCCTTCTCTTTTCTCTCAAAGTATGTGGTATTTTTAGTATTTAGGCATAGTGACATTATGCCTTGTCTCTCTCACCCTATCTCTAATAGGCTTATATGGAGTTCATAGGTGGAGAGAAAAGGAAAACATACTTGCAAACATTTATTGCACAATCAAAGCATGGATCTAGAGAAACTTGTCATACAATCAAATCAAGATATGCATGTGTGTGGGATTTTGGTATGTAGTGGATAAGGGGTAGAAAGAATAGTAATGATGGTAAGGGGTAAAAAGATGATAGAAGTGAATACCTAATTCTACTAAAGCTCCTTTAAAGGGAATTCATACCTCTTATTTGGACTTTGAAAACTTTGAGGAAAACTTGGGCTGCTCATTGTATACACACATTTTTTCTCGAATGGGGGTATAAATATTTTTCTTTCCCCTGTTTATTTCTTTTCTCTTTTTCTCTCTTTTTTTAATGAGCAAACAACACCCAAGATTCTTTTGAAACACATATTTTGATAAGAGGTAGCAACAAAAATATTTGGAGCTTTATGGGCTAGCAAGAAGTGGTAGGGAAATATATGATGGAATATCTTTTTGGGTAGTTTACCTCCAGGATAGGAGTAGAACTAAATTTTAGGTGGATCTGAGTGGAATGCGTGAATGTCCAGGATAAAAGTGACATGAATGAGTGGATGTATATATGTGGATGAGTACTTCTAGGATAGAAGCAGCATGAATGGGTGAATAAATGCAGGTGCATACATCTAGGACAGAAGCAGCATGGATGTAGGAGTAATATATAGGAATCTTGATTTAAACCGCATGACCAGCTCCTAAGGGTCTACACAGCTCAACCACACTCAACCCTCACAAGTTGTAACAAAATGAGTGTAGAGGCTTTTTCCTAATCTAGTGAGCATGTATATGGCTGTGGTAGGAATTTAAAAACTCTCATCATACAGGAACTCATCATGCGGCAATTTTAAATTTTATAAAGATAAATTCTCTAGAACTCTATAATCTCTAGGAACAAGATAAATAGCAGCTCAAAACCTTCCCATATCATATCCGTCAACCACCTACACTTTGATCAAGCATTCGCTACCCACAAGTTCAGGTTTAGAGGAAATCTTAAATCAAAACCATTGTATCCAAAACTCGGGAGAGTGCAAGGTTGAAAACTAGGTACTTGAAAGGAATTATGGCAGAGCAACTATTCATCATTTCCATGCAAGAATTTATTCTATGGATTAACTTTGAGAAAGGTTAAACTCTCCTACATAAAAACATATATATAGAAAAAGGAAACATTTATTAGGTTTCTAAAGGTTA
The DNA here is from genome assembly GCA_023333625.1 of Bothriochloa decipiens. Taxonomy (NCBI): domain Eukaryota; kingdom Viridiplantae; phylum Streptophyta; class Magnoliopsida; order Poales; family Poaceae; genus Bothriochloa; species Bothriochloa decipiens. Next base: position 21,468,172 of record CM041638.1, read on the forward strand.
TGATCTTTTTATTTATTCGAACAGAAATATGTAAACCAAAATATATAGGTAAGAAAATACTTAGCTAGATACTTGGAGGATGCCCTCCCCAAGGTAGATGTTGACATAATCTTGGTTGATGTAGCAGACAGACAACGTAGGTGTACTTCCTCTCTAGGAGTGTTGATGATGACGACTGTTGAGACAACACTCCAATAGAGAACATATCATCCTCCTGTCTGTTAACTTTCTTTGATCCTTCAAATTCTGAGAAGCTCAAATAGATAACAAAGCTTGTGGAACTGATTAAGTGTTAGTCATAAATCTCTAAGCCTTTGGACATATCAAACTTCCCTCAAGATATCTATTTCTGATTTGAGCAGGATCTCTCTGATAACACATTTTTTATATTTTTGTATTTATGCCATGCAAGAAACTGTAAACATGATGAATGTATATTTATTTTGTTTTTATGCCACCACAACAAATATACATATGGGTGTTATGCCACAGATTTACCTGTATGGGGCTTGACATTTATATAGATGCAATGAAGACATTTATTGATAAAGTAAACATGTAACTGGCTATGCATTAAAAAGGAAAGTAAATATGCTAAAAGAAAAATGCAGTGCTTGAAAAGAAAATTAATAACTTACCAAGTTTTACCTCTTGGCATGCCGTTCGATGATTTAAGTCCTCCAAACAGGACCTCTTGTTTGCTCAATATTCTTAGGGCGCCTTAGATGGCACCACTGGCTGATCCCCTTCTTGAGTTGAATCTGAAACTAATTTTACCTTTATTTTCCATACCTTTTTGGTTGATGAGGTTGACTTGGAGGAAGGGGTTGGTTGCACTATCTTCTCTTCCTTGTTCTCTATGGAGATTGTTTCTGTTGGTGGTAGAACTTCCTCCTCAGGATATCGATCTTCATATCTTGATACTATTTCTTCATAGTCAGCCCATCCATCCTTGGTGATTTGATTCTTCTGATGGGTACGGGTGCGACGTCTTCTTCTATTTCTATTCTTCTTGGAATCTTCATCGACCATATAGTTATCATTAAAGTAGCGATGTACCTTCTCAGAGGTGAAATGGAAATGCAGTTCTCCTATTCCAATGTAGATGATTACTTGGGTAGTGTTCAGGAATGGTCTTCCAAGGTTGATAGGTTGATCATATTCATCTTCTCCCATGTCAATGACTAGGAAGTCTGTAGGGATGAAGTGGTCATCAATCTGGATGGGAACATCTTTTGCTAACCCGTCCACAAAGCAAAATGATTGGTCTGCCATCTGCAATTGTGCATAAGTGGGATGCAGAGGCATAGTGCCATAGAGAAACTCATAAGTGACCTTGGCCATTATGTTGACGCCTGATCCGGTGTCACAGACTGCCTTCTGGAAAGAGTTTTGATTGATTGAGCATTCAATGGTTGGGACACCTGGGTTGTCCTTCTTGATCAGATGTAGGGACTTGAGCTGATGATCATGTTCTCTATGGACTGCTGTGACCGTCCTTACTGCCTTGTGGCTTCTTGTTCTTGTTTTTCTTATTGTTCTTCTTCTTTGGCTCATAGGCAAGTTGAGGGTGTGCAGGGAATTGTAATAGTCGATTCCTGAATGAGAAAGTTTCCCTCTTCCCTCTGATGTTGAAATAGATCTTGGCTGTGTTGGAGTAGATTATAGCTCCAACGGTGTTCAAGAATGGTCGTCCCAAGATGATGGGCGACTTGTCATCACCTCCTGTCTATATTACCATGAAGTCTGTAGGAATATATGAGCTACCCACTCATACACAAATATCTTCTAGAATTCCTTTGGCATAGCAAAGTGACTGATCTGCAAGCTACAAGCACATGGTTGTGTATGATAAAGGATAATCAAACATTCTTTCATATATCACCTTGGGAATGATGTTAACGCTTACATCGAAGTCGCAGATTGATTCGTTGAAGTTCATACTCCCAATGGAGATCGGGATGACTGGTCTTCCTGGATCACATTTCTTGATTAGGAGAGTCTCATCGTTCCAACCAGCTGTTGGAATATTTCAGTTGCTTCCTGCATTAAAGATGTCTATAAGATTTGTAGATTCTAATTCTTCCAGCTTCCCCGAAATGATCTTACCTTGGTATTTGGGAGGAACAACCGTAACAAGCTAGGATATTTGTGACTCAATCATTTTATTAAAGCTATTTTGATTCTTAATGGCAGTAGAAAATTTATCCATCCTACTATTAATTGCTTCTAGCATTTTATCATTGGATGTTAACTTCTTAGAAAGGTTATCCATTAACTTTCCTTGGTTAAGCACTAACTCTCTCAAAGGTAGTTGATTAAAAGAATTAAAAGAATTATTACCTTGATAGTTACCTGAGTAGTTAGGCCTTTGTTGTTGGTTCCAACCTTGATTTTGTTGACAACGATAATAATTGTTGTTGTTGTTGTTGATGTAGTTCACATCCTCTTGTAGCTCTAGGCAAGTGTTGCCTGAATGCCCAGTTTCTCTAGACTCTTCACAAGTCATGCAAGAATCATGAATGTGCATGACTTCTTTCTTCTCACCGGCTCTATCATCAAGCCTCTTCATCAGCAGGTCCATCTTGGCAGACAGTATGTCTACCTCCTTGAGCTCGTGCATACCTCCACTTCTCTTGTGGCCTTGAGTTCTTTCTTCATTCCAACCTTGGTTGGACGCCATCTTTTCCACAAGAGATCTGGCTTGAGAAATTATGAGTGATAAGAATGCGCATCCCATAGCAGCATCCATGGTCTCACGAGTGCTGTTGTTGAGCCCATGATAGAACGTTTGCATAAGTAGCCAATTCTCCATTCCATGATGAGGACATTCTAGGATGTAATCTTGAAAATGCTCCCATTCTTCTGGCACGGACTCATCATGTTGTTGCTGAAAACATGATATTTTCCCATGAGTGCCCACATAGTATTCTTCTCTTTATTTGCGTAGAACCACTGCTTTGCTCTTCCCAAGAGTGAAAATGGGAAAAGGAGAAGTAGTATGGCATCTCTGGGGACATCTTTGATGGTTGAAGTGCTGCAAATCTCTAAAAAGTGTTGGAGATGAGCACTAGCGTCTTCATGTGCCTTCCCACAAAACTGGCTAGCTTGTACTATGTTGAAGATGAGCACTAGTGTTGGAGATGAGCACTAGCGTCTTCATGTGCTTAAGCTCTAATGGCTGCTCAATGTCTGTAGCAGGTCCAGTCCGGATGTTAGCCGTAGGTTGGAGCTAAGAACTCACGGAGTGACTTATCTGCCATGGCTTTGAACACTGGTGTCAAGTCACGAATAACTCTTTGGTGATCTTCTTGTATAGAAGGAACTTGAGGTTGATTTGATGATGATGCTTGAGCTTTCTTTAGCTTGTCTCTGGTCCTTCTGATTAATGCTTCTGGATTATTAATAAAATTATCTAGAAGATCAAACCTAATGATATATTACCCTGCAAAAGATACACAAATAGAAAAAACAAGGGTAAATCTATAGAGAGGTTTAGTAGAACAGGTTTCCTCAATCACATTAGTGGATGCAAGTGATGGCTCATATCCTTTTTTAATAGCTATATTCCTTCCCCGGCAACAGCGCCAAAAATGCTTGTTGACACTCCTTACACCACTTAAGCTAGGTTGTTATCCCTGGCATGGTGCAGGAGTGTGGTATAATAAATGCAAATGCTCCTCTAGAAATAAATATAAAATTCACAAGTGCACAGATAATATCGATGTAGCATTTTAACCAGGAGTAAACCAGGTATCGTTATTTATATTTTTATTTACTCAAGGGAAGGAATGGCTAAGGATAATGAGCATTGAGCGTCACTGCATGTGGTAATAGAGACTATAACCAGGTCCTTCTCTGTCTCTCATATAGGGTGAGTGTCACATAAAATAATATATATAATGAATGAATGGTAAATGATAATTGATAATGATAAATGATAAATAATAAATGATAAATGATCAGCACATAGCCACATGATAAATGATAAGCATCTCAATAGAATACTCTAAGTCTATAACACTAGCATAGAATTAGGACAAACTATAAGAATAAATCCTAAGTTATTCTAACTATAAAGTTAAAGCATACGATGATTAGAGAAATTACACTTCGCAATCACTCCACTGATTCCAGTCGAACCTTTGACATCTCCCTTACCGTTTCATTCAGTTGATTGGGGAGCGTAGGAAAATATTCCTGTTTAGCTACAAGCTATTCGCGAAGCATTCTCTCCTGCAAAATCCAATCAGTAAACATCTTCATAAAGATAGTGGAAGAGGACTTCAGCTAAAAATCCAAGAGATTATGGAGTGGACCCTAGAATCAATGAGGAGGGTGGCATCGAGATTGAGTTCTTTTGGATCCTGGGTGCTAGCCATTGCGCCCGTCCTATTGCTTAGTTGATTGGCGAGTGTGCTAGAATATTCCCATTGAGTTACAAGCAGCTCGCAAAGCATTCTCACCTGCAAAATCCAAGAAGTAAACATCAGCTTATAGATAGTGGATGAGGACTTCAATTGAATATCTAAGATATTATGTAGAGGACCCTGGATTCAATATGGTGGATGGATCCGAAAACGTATTCTTTTGCTTCTTGGAGGCTGGGGTCCGTCGAGTTGTTGGCGGCCGTCCTCCATTTCCTCAGTGTGCAATAGCCCTATGCTTCCTAGGTAATGAGATCAATGAAATAGAAAATAATCGTTGGCACTGGTGGAGTGAACATCATTGGCATCGGCAGAATCGAGTGCAGCTTAAAGATTAGTGGCATTGCTTTGCTGCCTTCTACCAGAATCATTCCTTGTCTCACATCTATCTAAAATTATGGGATATGGCAATATGCATCGAAGGTTATCAAGCTAAGCGAATTCCCCAAGTCTTATACTATAGTAGATAAGGCAAACCCGAATGAAAAAACATACGGTAAAAACGGGAGAAAGAAGACCTGTAGGCCGGATCTGACACCTCTGCCGCGGCACACAAGCAATGCGGATGCCAACACCGCCGTGCCCCACCAGCAAAGCCCCGCCGCCTGCCTCCAAATGGACACCAGAGCCAGCACAGGACACTAGGGATCCTTCATCGCCCAGCCAGCACAAGTCCAATGTGCAGATATTTCCCATTTGCAGGGGATATATATCTAATATTATAAGTCACCGTGTTCCACACGAGGAGGACCCCTACGAGCGGGGACAACCCAATTATCACATGGCCTAGCACTGTCCTGTGGTACACAAAATAGATATGGTTGGACTTTCTCCTGGTACACAAAAGAGATATGGTCGGACAATCCGATGTCCCAAGCCTTGGTTCCTAGCAATTGATGTCTACAAACGCCAGAAAGTCCGACCGTTACATAATTGAACAAGTAAGACAAAGAATAATGTGTGTGTCAGTTTTCATTGTCATAGATATCCATATGCACCAATACATTGAATCAATCGCCTACCTGCTGGCTCCCACCTTGCAGCGAGGAGCAAATCTCGCCACATCATAATGCGGAACGGATCATGGATGCATCAAATATGTTCATTCTAAGTGAAATACCCAAGTCCTGTAGTACATCCATGATGAGGCAAAACCCAAATGAAGAAACAAATAGTAAAAAGGGGAGAAAGGAGATAGGCAGATTAGAACTATCGTCTGTGCCGCCGCACACAACCGATAGCAATGCATGAATTGCCCACCTTCTGGCTTGCATCTTTGCAGCGAGGACGCATCTCGCCACATCCTAATGCATAATGAAGGAGGCATTAGTATTGAAATGCTATTGCACATATGAAATTCATGCTATTGCACATGAGAAAGTCTGACCCCTGTAAAGTAAACCCCGTCAGATAGTATTCTCCATAGTTATCCTCTTTTTTCTGTGATGCTTGTTACTATGTCATTTAGTAGTTTGCGTGACTAACTCTATAGCAAAGAGTAATGACGTCTATGACATAAAATGCATGGGAGCACACTGAAGCAAGATTTCTTGAGAAGAACTACACGAACATGGACTTCGAAGGGAATTTATTCAAAAGAATTGAGACTCCAAAACATCAAACCACAAATGATCCCTCAATCGAGCCCCCAAGAGTTAAAGACTGAGAGTTAGGCATGCAACACCTTAGGGAGCTACGCAAGACATCGCTCTACTTATTGAGCTACTCCTGTTTCTCTCTAAAGGTCCGCATGGTATCCTCACGGAGCTTATTGAACTCCTCCGATTTCTCTATCAAGGCACGCATACCATTGATCTTATTGAGCTTCTCCTGTGTCTCTCTAAAGGTACGCATGGAATACTCACAGAGCTTATCTAACTCCTCCGTATGCTTTCTGATGAACTCCTCTAATTCTAGTTGAACGTGTACCATCTCTCTTAATGTTTCCTTCAATTGATAGGGGAGCGCAGGAGAATATTTCTTTCCAGCTACCAGCTATTCGTGAAGCATTCTCTCCTGCAAAATCCAAGCAGTAAACATCAGCTTATATATAGTGGAAGGGGACTTCAATTGAAAATCCAAGAGATTATGCAGTGGACCCTGGAAACAATGAGGTGAATGGCATCAAGATTGAGTTCTTTTAGTTCCAGGGTGCTGGCCGTTGTGCCCGTCTTATTGGTCAGTCGATTGACGAGTGTGGCAGAAAATTCCCTTAGAGCTACAAGCCATCTGCAAAGCACTATCAGCTGCGAAATACAAGTAAACATCAGTTTATAGATAGTGGATGAGTACTTCAATTGAATATCCAAGATTATGCAGAAGACCTCGAAATCAGTGCGGCAGATGCGTTCCAGAATGTATTCTTCTACTTGTTGTAGGCTGAATGATGCGTCTGCCCAGTTGGTGGGGGCCGCCTCCATTTCGTCAGTGTGCAGTAACCCTATGCTTCCTTAGTAATGAGATCAATCGAAATAGAAAACAATCATTGACACTGGTTGAGAGAACATCACTGGCATCAGAAGATCCATCAGTGTAGTCCACAACTTATACCAAACTGTAACTTTAAAAGCCATTAACAATTTCCATGTTACGAGCTCATCCAAATTTAGAGTAGCAGCACATGGGTATATATATACACAATACAACTCAAACTAGAATAGCAGTTAATGTGGCTGTAACCAATAGTCTGATATAATTTTGGCTAAATCAAGTCTAACCACCACACTTAGAATACCATTACAAATTAAGCTTACGACTAAACAATACAACATAGCAGGTATTGAGATCACTGAAGTCAAAAATAATGCAATAAAGATCCATCAGTTAAGTCCACGGATCATACCAAAATGCAACTTTAACAATCATTAACAATTTGCAAGGTATGAGCTCATTTTGGCTAAATTAAGTATAACCATCATACTAACAATACCATTGCAAATTCAGTCCAACGGCCATGAGCTACAGGGACTACCAGAACCATTACCATCCCGCATCTATCTAAAATTAAGGGATATGGCGGTATGCACCAAAGGTGTTCATTCTAAGAGAAATCCCCAATCCCTATAGTAGATCCATGATGAGGCAAAAATCAAATGAAGAAACAAACAGTAAAAAGGGAAGAATGGAGACCTACGGATTGGATCTGATGCCTATGCATAGACAAGCGATGCGTACGCCAATGCCGCTGCACCCCATCGGGAAAGCTCCACCGCCTGCCTCCAAATGGACGCCAGAGCTAGCACAGCACACCGGGGATCCTCTGCCGCCGCCTCTAGCTCCGCCGTCCAGCCAGCGCAAGTCCAATGGGTAGATATTTTCCCATTTTGAGGGGATATCTAATATATAAGTCAACACATTCCACACTACTTGTCCCTTAGGAGCGGGGACGGCCCAATTATCACAAGGCCCATATAAGGATTGTCCCGTGGTACACAAAAGAGGTATGGCCGGACTTCCCCATGATACATGAAAGAGAAAGGGTCGGACTGTCCCATCTCTTGATCTGGCAAGTCCCAAGTCTTGGCTCCTGGCAGTTCATGTCTGTGAACACCAGAACGTCCGACTGCTACATAACTGATCATGTAGGACAAAGCATAATGGGTATGTCAGTTTTGATTGTATTATTATTATGGTCATATAATAAGTTCTAAAATTTTTGGTTCATTCTAGGTCACAAGGCCTCATTGGCACGTCGGCGTGGATCCACCGGTGAACCAGACTGGTACTCATCTTCACCGTGAATACTCAAGTTCACTGCAGCAGGATCCGCTGTATTTTGTTGTCAGGACATGCTCACTGGAGAATATCGTGATGTTCAATAGTTTAGCTTGTTGTTATAATACCTATGCACGTGACCTTCTGTTGACCTTTATAGTACCTTGTTGGTTCTTATTGTTAGTTTGTTGTAAACCATATGCTGCTAGGAGTCCATCTCCACTAGTCTCGCCACGCTCTATAGCTTCACGGGTGATACGTAGCTCTTGAGTTTACTGTAAATGCAAGAAAGTCCGACCGCTACATATTTGATCTCGTAAGACAAAGTGTGAATGCTTCTGTTTTGAAAGCCCTAGCAACCAGTCTATCGAGTGCTCGCTGACGGCTATGATTTTGGTTAGTCTGTAGTAGTGGGACGATAGAGTTTAATTTAATATAAAGTTCAACCATAGATCACGTGTAAGGGTATTTTTACAGCAAGTTTTATTAATGAAAATGTTGTTGGACACAAGAAAGTCTGACCCCTTTATGTTTGAACGTGTATAATAGAGTATGATAGAGTATCGACAACTACGACATAAAATGCAAGGGAACACACGATCATCGATACATCAAGTTCATACAAATGAAACTAATAATTACAAAAGTCATTACAATAAACAAGCATGGCCCCACCTTTCTTACAAGCGACTTTCCTCATATGATGGCACGTAGGTTTAGAGTGATCGACTTTCCTCATTTGATGGCTGTAATGAATTGAATAACAAGGGAACATATGGAAGATAGGTTTGTCGGACGCGTTCTTCTTCTGGTATAAACCAACATCTACGATACTAAAATTGTCTGGTCGGGATGACATGAACTTTTTTGCGGTCCATATCATATGTGATGATTCATTGTCCTTTACACCTAGCTAAGAAAACCAAATTCCATTCAGGGTGAACTGCAATCAAGATGTGGGTCATACCCATCAGATATTAATGATTCTAAAAGTGTTATTAAGGATGACTATATGCTGCAATGTCCAATTGTTAGTACCATAGTCTTCAAGTATCCACATTGAAAACTTGCGTTGATTGCCAGGACCATCAACGAGACATCTAGTTGGCGCAGCAATTTCCTTCCATGTGTTTCCCTCCATATCCACAACAATTATCGCTTTTGTTGCCTCATCCCTTGCCTCATCCATAACATATCTCATATTGTGTAGAAAACCGTTAATAAATACACTTCCCATTTCATCAAACTATATCTCAGTACCCTCTCACCATCCACAATATTCCATACTGAGCCATGTATTAGTTTTAGATGAGTAGATCTGCAAAGCTTCAATTGTACCATCTTCACCTTCCACATATTCAATGACATGGAATTGCGAGGAGACTATCGGATCGAAACACAATTGAGCCACCCTAGCTAATGGATTAAAACCCTCCAAAGATAGGGCACGATAATGAGGGCTAATCAGCAGATCCTTATAATTTTATGTGATTGAATTACAGATGATCCAGCAAGAACTAGACCATAGGCATAGGATGAGGTCATTGCAGCAATCTAAGACATCTACACATCACCACATGTGGGAAAGAAGTTGAAGCAGGGAAGTTAATCGGTGAAGCTGGTGAAGTATAGGGTGTTCTTCTTCCTAGTATCAAAGAAGAAACTGATCACAGTCTGGCGGGCTAGCTTGTCATTGATGTTGGAGTTGTTGATGAGGAGTTTCCAGTCTTGACAGACCAATTTGCAGCGGAACAAGGAGGGGCTAGGGATGCGGTGGAGGATCTAGAGAATGAGATCATCTGGGAGGCTGGCAAATGAGTCCATCCTCCTGTTGGGGCCTGCTCCATTTCATCAGTGTGCAATAGGCCTCAGCTACCTAAGTAATGATATCATTGAATGAAGAAGAAAATAATCCAATAAAGATCCATCAGTAGATCCATGATGAGGCAAAACCCAAATGAAGAAACAAACAGTAAAAAAGGGGAGAAAGGAGACCTGCAAATTGGATCTGACGCCTCTGCACACACAAGCGACATGGACGCCAATGCCACCACGCCCCATCGAGAAAGCCCCGCTACCTGCATCCAAATGGATGCTAGAGCCAGCATAGCACACTGGGGATCCTCCGCCACCCCCTCTATAGCTCCGCCGCCCAGCTAGCGCAAGTCCAATGAGCAGATATTTTCCCATTTTTAGGGGATATATATCCAATATATAGGTCAACATGTTACACACAAGGACCCTCAGGAGTGGGAACGGCCCAATTATCACACGGCCCATATAAGGATTGCCCCATGGTACACAAAAGAGATATGGTTAGACTTTCCCATGGTACACAACAAATAAATGGCTGGACAGTCTGATGTCCCAAGCCTTGGCTCCTGATAGTTCATGTCTACAAACGCAAGAATGTCCTACCGCTACATAATTGAATAACTCAGACAAAGCATAATGCGTTTGTTGATTTTCATTGTCGTAGCAATCAGTATGCACCGATACGTTGAATCATTCGCCTACCTGCTGGCTCCCACCTTGCAGTGAGGAGCAAATCTCACCACAAAGTAACATAAAACTGATCGAGGAGCCATAGTGTTGAATAGCCAGGTATACTTGATCATGTAGGATGCGGTAAAGACAAATGGCTGCTCAACCAGTCGGTGATGCGCTCGCAGTGGAATGCATTTCCGCGATAGGGCACGTTCACGCCATGGGCGACTGATTTTTTTGTAGAGGTAGGTGCTGAGGTAGGAGAATACAACGGGTTGCTTGTGATTAGGGGGCCAGTTACATGGTTCACTAAAGCTAGTGCTCGTGCTGTTGTTTGGCAAGAATGCATTACCAAATTGAACTTGGAATATCCTTATAGCAATGAGAAAGATTCACCTGACCCTAATGCAGAACGAAAGAGCCATTTGGTGATGAAATGTTACTGTGTCGCAATGTCCTGTCCCTGGTAAATATGAACATGTCTAGCACCGTAGTTTATCCTCGCTTTCTTGTGATGCTGGTTACTTTATATAAGCAAAGAGTAAAAATGTCTATGACATAATAACAAAGTAATATACAAAAGGAAGAGTTAAAACATAGGAAAGAGTAACATTTGTGTCTCAACCCCCAATGAATGGAAGATACATCAAATGCAATGTGACATGCATCAAATGGAATTGTTTTAATCTACTGCTCTACTAATGACTCTGAGAACAAAGTAACATATGGAAGATACCAAGGTCTGCTGACAAATTCTGTCAGGACCAAACGTCTAACATAAGAAAAGACACGTGCAGGGACAACATGAACTTTTCTGCTGTCCATGTCATACGTGATAATTGTTCTTGCCTCCCTAGCAAAGAAGATCAAATTCCATTCTGGGTGAACTATAATCGGTATGTAATCTTCATCCCAATCCCCATGACCAAATTGAATATTAGTCTTTCCAAATACATTAATAATGCTAACAGTATGCTTCAATATCCATTCATCAGTATTATAGTCTTCAAGGACCCAGACTGAAAGTTGAGACTTAGTGCACCTATCAAGAGTACACACATAAGTGACCCTAAGCTTGATGTATGGAGGCAGCAATTGCACCAGGCCTAGGAATTTTTCTCCATTTGTTTCCCTTGACATCCATAGCAAGTATGTGATAGTGCCCACCCCAGTAGCCAACCATGTGCAGACAACTGTTAAGAAACACACTTGTTGATCTTACTAATGTCACATTGGTACCATCGCTCCCCCATCCACATTCCTTAGAGATCCATGTTGTTTTTTTGGATGAGTAGATGTCCACAACCTCGCACTCACCCTCCTCTACTATATATTCAATCACATGGAAGTGCGAGGAGGCTGTCGGATTGAATGCCAATCGAGCCTCACCAACAAAATGGTTACTAGGCAGCAGTTCCATGAACCACTGGGTTATCAGATTGCAAACCACATAGTGGTATCCATCAGGTACATGGCACCAGCATAGGATGAGGCCGTTGCAGCAATCACTGATAGCTACATTGTCCATGGGCAAGAATTCAAAGGACAACTCTACATCGGTGACGCTGGTAAAGTGTCTATAGTTTTTATAAGTGCCGTAGATGAAGCAATCCATAGTTTGGGGCAACAACTTAAGGTACTTTGGGTTCGAGATGAGTCTTTTCTAGGATTTATAGACCATTTTGTAGCAGAACAAGGAGCGGGAGGGGAGGCGATGGAGGATCTCGACAACAACATCATCCATGAGGCTGGCAAATGAGTTTGTCCTCTTGTCAGGGGCCTCCTTCATTTCTAGTTCCACTCAAAAGAAACATATGCACTCCATTTTAACACCGCCAACATCCATGCATCATCGGTTTTCAATCCAAATGCAATCCCCTAGTACCATAGGCGACACATGTTGAAGCAATCCCCACATGAAGAAACAAACAGTAAAAGGTGAGAAAGGATACCCGCGGATCAGATCTGACATCTCTACCGTGGCACACTACTAACGTAGATGCTAATGGCGCCATTCTTCACTGGGAAAAACCCACAGCCAGCCAAAAAATGAACTTGTGAGCCACCACAGCACATGGATCCTGGCGTTCAAAGGCTACTCATATGTTCTGATTCTGAGTGGACTGGTGTGCCTGTCAGGGTAGCTGCAGGTCCCACAGGTAGACGTCGGAGGAGTGCAGGCAGCTGTTGAAATTTACTACGATGGCAATAAAGTCCAATACCATTACATTTGACCATGTCTGACAGTGTCTCCATATTTTGTCTTCGTTTTCATGTGATGCTTGTTACTATGTCGGTAAGTAGTTTACGTGACTAACTACATAGGAAAGATCAACGACATCTATGTCATAGAATGTAAGGGAACATGTTGAAGCAAGATTTGAAACTACTAGACTATACTGTGCGGCACGGATGAGAGGTGCTATTGATTTGTACTACAGATGATAATGTCTGACCGCTGCATATTTGATTTCGTAGGACCAACTGTGAAGGGTTGTTATGAATGGCATAGTAATCAGTCTACTCGGACACCGATAGCATTGCATCAACTGAATTTAGGCTCCACCCTTGCAGCAAGGATCCAGTCTTGATGGATCCTAATGCAGAACTAAGGAGCCATTCATGTACATTTGACCGCGTATGATAGTATGATCTATAGCTTATCCTTGTTTTCTCAACCCAATTATTTATTGAAGACAGCGGTGTAGCAACGGGGTGTGTTCGACGATGGTTGTAGAGTGGTTTGGTCCCTACATCTGAACGCGTCTGACAGTATCCTCCATAATTATACTACTCGCTTTCCTCTGATGCTTGTTACCGTGTCGTTTACTAGCTTACGTGACTAAATACGGAGTATATTGAAATGACCTTATCATACTATGTGGTCCAAGGGCGCATGAGATCAACATGTTCCACACGATGAGTATCTATGACTCCCTTAGGAGCGAGGACGGTCCTATTATCATACGACTCATATAAGTACTGTCTCGTGGTATACAAAAGAGATATGGCCGGACTTTCCCATGCTATACGAAAGAGAAATGGACGGACTATCCCATCTCTTGATCTCGCAAGTCCCAAGTCTTGGCTCCTGGCAGTTCATGTCTGTGAACACCAGAATGTCGTACTGCTACATAATTGAACTCGTAGGACAAGCCATTGATGTTCGAATGCAGTGCACATATAAGAAAGTCCGGCCCTATACATTTGACTATGTATGGCAGTACCCTCTATAGCTTATCCTCATTTTCATGTGATGCTTGTTACTGTGTCCTTTACTAGCTAAAGTGACTACTAACTTCATATGATAGAGTATCGACATCTATGACATAAAACGCAAGGGAGTACATGAACTTCAATACATCAAGTTCATACTCCCTCCATCCGTAATTGCAAGTCGCTTTGATTTTTTTGGTACACTCATTTCGCTATGTATTTAGACATAAAACTATGTCTAGATATACAGCAAAGTGAGTGTACTAAAAAAGTCAAAGTGACTTACAATTTGGGATGGAGGAAGTACAAATAAAACTAATAATTAAAAATAAGTCATTACAGTAAACAAGAATGACTCCCTTTTTTTAAAGCTACTTTCCTCATCTGATGACACATATGTTTTAGATAATGGATTCCTCTGACAGATCTGCAACTTATGGCTGAAGATACTATTAGTTGGCCCATTTACAATTGATTGTCTGCCACTGCAGAAACAAGATACTGAAGGACTTTCCCTTCTCTTGATATACTGCATGTCCTTGCAAAGACGGCCCAACTATGGCACACACTTGGAAGGACTTTCCAGCCCTGCACAAATGAGAAATGGTCGGACCGTCCTAATAAGCAAGTAAAGCAACAACAACAGTCGAGGGGCAGACGTACTGTAACTAAGACACTAAAAGCCTTTTTGAACTACCTGCTAAAGGTAACTCATGGGTGCGGGTTGGTGACCGTGTCCGCCTTGAATGTTGTCCACCATCTCCCCATCTACCATCCTCAGGGCGCCTATTTATGGGCGGATCCCTTAACGAGTGGTTTGAGGAAGAAGAGGAGGAGGCACCCAAGAGGTTGAAGATGAAAGGGAGAGCAACACCCATTATTTAGGCCACCTCAACCAGTGAGTTTTGTTCTCTCTTTCCTCTTCTTCCTCTGACGACAAGAGATTGAGGAGGAAAGAGGAGGAGGCACTCCAGAGATTGAAGACTAAAAATTAAAGGAGCCCTTTGGTTAGGACACCTCAACAAAGGAGACCCATTGGTTAGGCCACCTCAACTAGTAGGTTCCTCTGATTTTCCTCTTCTTTATCTGATGTTAGGACTGTTGATGTTATCCACCGTTTTGCAAAAAAGTTGATGTTATCCATCGTCCCACCCAGTCAGTGTCCTCACTGCTGCTATTAATTCCTCATTGCCAGTAGTTAGGCCACCTATTCTCATGGTTAAGGCATTGAGACTTGTTCCATTGATATGAAGGAAGCCAAGGCGAACAAGCCTCAACGCATTAACCATTGGAATGGTGGCCTATTCTTCGCCCCTTTAACGTATTCCTCCGGTGTCATCGGGAAGGCTGGGGAGGAGGGGATCTGGCGTATCCCCTTGTCTGCAGTCCAAGGCTGGTGAGTCTATTCCCTTGTCTGATGTCGACCATGCTGACCTCCTTTTGTTTGAAGGACGCAACACTTGTTGTGGGTTTTGTGGTTGATGGCCGACTGGATCTGGTTCTTCTTCCCCTCAGCGGCGGTAGCTATCACCGGCGAACTCAGATCTAGGAGCTGGTGAGGTTGGGGCATGGCTCCGGTCGATGGAGTTTTGCTGTTGGCTTCTTCTACTGTGACTGCAACCAAGGTTTGTAAGCAATGCAGCTTCTCCAGCTCTTGGTTGGTGGTGGAGCCTTCTTCGATGGTGGTGGTTGGCGGAGTCTACTGGCACATTCAGGAAACACAGGGTCTAATGGACATTGTTATTTTCTTTTATGTTAGGGGCCTTTGTGTAAGATAGGTGAGACAGCTGTCCACGTACTGTATCCTCCTATGTACTATCTGTGTTTGTACACGTATTTGTATGTTTTCCTTATCTAGTAATGCAGATACTACTAATCATATAAGTACATATATATAAAAATATCTTGTGGTTGATGGTTCCTTCCTCTTCTTCCTCTGATGTTAGGACCGTTGATGTCATCCACCATCCCAACCCAATAGTCTCCTCATTGCCGCTCCTCTCCATCGTACCTACTCACTACCCATCGGCATGCAAGTCGCCTCTCACCGCCGACAAGAAACGCGTCGGTATGCCCCACTGGCATGTCCCCCACAGATCCACCACCTGCCTCCAAATGAATGTCAGAGCAACCACAACGCACCAAGGATCCTCCGCTGCCACCTCTAGCTCCGCTGCCCTACCACCGCAAGACCAATAGGCAAATATTCTTCCATTTTTAGGGGATATATATCCAATAATGCATTGGGGAACATGTTCCACACGACGTGGATGACTGTCCCGTATGGGCGGGGACTGCCTAACTAAGGACTGTCCCATTTTTGGCATTTGTTAGCGTGAACACCAAAAGAAAGGTAAGGAACCCATCTCCGGCAGTCACACTAGAAACGCGTTGGTGTAGGCAGGTCTTAATATCGCTACTAGAATTGATTCTCTAGTAACGATGTAAGGATTGCCATGTGATGGATCTTAACCTTTTAGAAATATCTGCAAGCACACGGATCTATCATTGTAGCATTTCACCCAAAAGTATTATCAGGGTTTCATTATTTATATTTTCCCAAAGGAAGGCGGGTATAGGTACCTCTAACATAGAAATGTTATGACTTCATATCATCGAAGTGCGGCCAATTGTTATGCAGGGGTAAGCAATAATCATTTGGATAGATAGTGGACACACACTTGGATCTACCATAAGGATAATTAGGAAGTAAAGAAAAAATGAATGAAAGAAGAAAAGAACAAACTATGTGGAGCAGGCACATCTTATACATATGCATTGAACAGCTGAGTCACATGATATACAGGTCAAGCAACAAGTCAAGGTCTAAGGTAACAGGGAGATCCCAGCAGCTGATCTGTCAGCCGATGGGGACATTTATGAACTCCTACATGACATATGAACGTGGGGGATTACAAAGGACGAATAGGACTAGGTCACTCCCCGCCGCCTACCCCTCAACCGTGGCATGGCATCATATCCGAAAGCCCCCTCGTATCCAGACACCACGTCCTCATACTAAGGAACTACCTACATCCCTAGGACTCCCACCCTCCGGATGGATGAGCTAGGACATAGGAAAACCCGAAGGAACGACCAACCGTTACCCTATTCCTATCATCATCACCATTCTTGTGTATCATATAAACAATGAAGAACATGTATGAGCATAATGAACAACTCTTATATGGACTATAGTCTAGTTCATAATTATTGAATATAAGATGCTCAAGACTATACTCTAGTTCATATGGAAGAACTCTCCATAGAAATATTACCAAGAGTAGCTTTGCTTCCTAGGAGACAAGCCCTCCTTGCTAGCTTCTAGCCTTGCTCCAACAACTACTACTAAGCTAAAGAACAAATGTAGAGAAAGAGGTAGAGTGCTCCAAATGGTGTGTGTATAGGGGTGTGCTCTCCTCCTCTTCTTATAGTTGGCCAGAGGCGGTTCGGGGGTAGAATGGTCCAACGCACAACCGCCTGAGCTCCACATGGAAGGTGCAAACCGCCTTGCCAAGGCTGGGCCCAGTTGGACACCTGGCTCAGGTGTGCGCCGGACCAGGGGCGCGCGCCCTTGGTTGGCACCTCCCCCTGACCGACTATGGTTGGTGGGTTGTGGAGTGGGTCTGGACCGTGCCCATGTGGTGCCCACGGCCCAGTTCTGTCCTGAGGTGGACTTCTACCCAATCACTTGAATTTATGCTTTCTAGAAAGCACATTTCCAAGTATGATTTCTTGTACTTCATTGTAATTCCTGTAAAATAATATTCCCCAAGTACAAGTGGAATTGGGTTAATAGCAAATGTATATGTCTATGTAAATATATAATTCGACCCTTTTGGTCATAAATTGGCGGTGTAAAATAATAGTTAAGGACCGCCAACAAGATCCCCAATGTTGGTGTGTGTCAGGTAGGAAACCATCCTATAGTTGCACAAGTAGCACCGATGTTAGTTGAGCATTTGTATTTTAATTACAAGGGTATGATTTGCCTCTTATTGATTTTATGTATTGCTAATAAAATCAACAACACTTTATATCAACATGTGCATATATGCATATCAACTTACGTATACTAACCATGGACATAGACCCCACACCACCATGAGACTCTATGGGACCCATCAAGCCCTTGTGCCATGACACTAGCTCATTAGCACTAATCCTTTTGCTAACTAATCATGGCATGGCTTGGAAACAAATAGAAAAGAAATAGAAAAGGGATAAGAAAAAAAGGGAGAAAATAGAAAGAGCAAAGCAGCCCAGCCAGCCGCTGCGGCCAGCTCGGCCTACAGGCCTCGTCGCGCGCGCTGCCCCCGTGGCCCAGCAACGTCCCGCAGTCGCCTGCCGCTGCCCCGTGCCTGCCGTTCCCGCGTAGTCAGCCCGAGTGGCCAAACGGCCTAGCGAGCTGCCCACGCCCAGCCGCGTCCCGCACATCGCTCGAGCCCCCGCACGTGCCGCGGCCCACGAAGCCAAAGCGGCCCAACATGGCCCTGCCAGCGCCGCACCGCCCGCGCGCCGCCTCGCTCTCACCGACAAGTGGGCCATGCTTGTCAGCATCTCCATTCCTATTTCTAGGAGCACGCCTATCCCATCCAAAGCGCCATTTTTGGCCATGGCACAGATGCCGTCCGCCCGGGTACGACCGTGCGCTACGCCGTCCATCTCCCTATGCCACACCATGAACCCTAACCCTAACCGCGGTCGCGCATAGCCACACGATGGGAATCAAGCATCCTCGCCGTCCGCTGCCGCCCACCATTCCTATAACAAGGGGAACTCGGCGCACTAGGGTTCCCCCGTGCTGCTTAGTCATTTTGACGTTGGCCGCACCACCACTCGCCTGTCCAAGTGAGAAGAGGAGAGAGAAAGGAGAAGAAGGAGGTGGGGAGGAGCTGCCGCAGCCAGAGCCGGACCTGGGAGCACCGCCGCCGACTGAGCCGCTGAAGGAAGACCAAAGGCCAGTGTGACTATGCCAGCCAACGTTGCTCTGCTTCCGCTCCCCCACGCGCACCTTCTCTGAGCGCCGGACCGCTCTGACCGCAACGCGTAGGTGAGCCACTCAAGCCCGCACCATGGCCGTCGGCCAGCTCACCTCCCATGTTTCGCCGTTACGCTTAGTCTTAGGCTTCATTAACCCCATGGATAGCTTCGCCTTCATCTAGGACACACGTTTGGCAACTCCTTTGGAGCCACAATAGACCACAGTGAGGGTGCGCCGCTTTGCCGCCCTCGGTCTCCCTGGACTCCGGCCGTCGGAGCGCCGCTGTGGTGATTTTCACCGTGCGCGCCCCGCCGTGCCTGTTTAGCCACACGAGTAGACCTCTGGAGCTCCTAGCTGCTCTGCACGGTAGAAAGAGGAGGAAGATGGAGGCTAATTCAGAGCCCAGCCAGAGATCCACCACCGCCGTGTCCCTGCCACTGTTCTAGGAGTGCTACGTCCAATTAGAGCACCTCACCACGCTCGCCTGAGTGTCTCAGAGCCGTTGCGCGAGTCCAAGCTGCCCCCAAGCCGCTGCTGCGCCCCGCCGCCGCATCCCTGCCGCTCGGCGCTGCTGTCGTGCGTGTGCCGGCGAGGCGATGCCCCGTGAGGCCACTTGGACCATGCAGCTGCACCACACTGCGTACGCCTTGGCCTCGCGAACCCAAGGCGCCAGTCAAAGCTGCTCCGCATGCATTGCTTCCCCCTACAGCCGTGCCTCACCGTTCGCCGCTGCCGCCGCACGTACGCTGGCAAGCCGGGGGCCTGTGAGTGCGACGCATCCCCTTGGCCATGTTTGCCTCGCCCTGCACCACCTTGTCCACTGCCCAGCTTAGCTGCACTAGCCACAGCCGCCTGCTGCTACTCGCCACCGACCAAGCACCGCCGCACATAGCCGACCACGCGTGTGAGATGGACATGGGGAAATTTTCCCCTGCCCCATGGACCACGTCCACCACTCAGATCGATCGAGCCAGTCATGGAGGGCCACGTGGACCCACTCTTGCGGTCCACCATGAGCCGCTTCCACCAAGCACAAGCGGTAGACTAGGCCAGAATGGACCCAGACCCGCCACGTGGCCACAAGCGGTAGACCAGGCCTGAAATGACCCAACCTGGCCCAGATCCGGCCCGTCCAGGCCTAGTCCAGGCTCAGTCTGTGTTGACCATTGACCATGGGTCCCCAATGTCAGCCGCTGACCTGGTTCACCTGTCAGTGCTAACGTCATCATGACGTCAGCGTGACGTCACCCTTGCCTTCCAGTCGTCGAACCCGCGCGTTAGTGCTGATGTCAGCATGACATCATCCCCTGTGTCCTTGCTGTTGACCGCCACACCATGTGTCAACCCCGAGTTGCACCACGTGTCAGCCTCTAGTTAATCCAGTCTTTTTTCTTTTTTAGAATATGATTTAATCTTGTAAAATTCATAACTTATTCATATAAACTCCAAAAATTATGAACCAAGTGTCCAAATTTTCATAAAAATGAGCTCTACGTCATAGGCTTATCTATGATTGCATTTGGAGTTATTGAATTTCATTTGGCTCTTTGTGATTGATCTATAAGGGTCGCTCCCACGACCATTATGTCTCGATTTTAGATTCCACGAAGGAGTTACCCGAAGAGGAGGACTAGGAGCACCCTAAGGACTTGAAGGAGGACTTGAGTGATAGCTATTGAGGTGCCACACCTCACCCAACCATGTAGAATCTTATTACGCATGGCATAATATCTAGTTTGCTAGTGCTTTACTTATGAATATCACCTGATGATAGGTTGCATGGTAAAATTGCTTGATGAGCCTTTATCTTGTTGCAACCTTACCCCTGCACACCCGCTGATAGGCTAGATGCATGCTTATTTACTTATGATGCTTTACTTCTACTACGCTTATATCTGTGATGTGATGCGTGGTGGAGAGTATGGTATAGTATATGGCTAAGGCATGCGGTGCCACTTTACTCAGGAAGAGTGCTGCGTGAGTCTTGGGTGTGTGGTGAGGGTTGAGTTGATTGAACAGGATTCTATGATGAGCTTTTGGAGCAAGTCTTACCGGGGGATGTGATCTGGCATCCCCGTATGAGGTGCTTGTGGCGGGCACATTGTGAGGTATATGGTGATCTCGAGGACGAGAACCTTCATGGAGCGAGGCCCGGGGTAGGAGGTGCTATTGTAGCATGGACTGTTGTAGTCCCATGAGAAGATAATCCTGTCTGATCCCCCTAGGACCTGATATCTCTTGAGAACCAGAACCTTGGGACCTACATGCTCACCGCTCGCCCCTGTATGGGCGGGGACGGATGTCTGACTAGCTAGGATGGTGCTACTACTACTAGGTTGTTAGCAGATAGTGTTAGGAGGTACGGGCATTGGGTCCCACACCATCCTTAGAGCCGCAAAGTTACCTTGGTGGCCCGCAAAGGTACACCTCACAGTCTCAGTGTGCCGGTTTACCTATCGGTGTTCTGGTGGTATTTCAGAGTGTCCCAGAACTGAATGGTAGGGTGGCATCGCACCGATTAGAAAGAAGCCGAAACCAGCCTAGGCGGAGCGCACCACTGAAGATGGTGATCTTGTGGTTATGGGAGCACACACTCTACAGAGTTTTGAATCTATATATAGTCCGCGGCCTTGGTATGGCCCTTCCCTCGACCTACGCTTCTCGGGAGTAGAGAGATGAGTCCTTCTTTTCTCCCCCTGGTATTACCTTTCAGCTGTGAGCTGCTAGGATAGGCTCCGAGAGGGAGTTGGACCTGTCGACTAAGTGCGAGAGGGTGAGATGTATGTGATGTGATGGGATGGGAAAGATATGTTGATGAGATGGGTTAAAACTTGATGAACTATATTATATAATAGTGGTCACTACTTGCATATGAAACCACAGCCAAATGTTAGGCCTCTTTGATTATATTCTTTACATCCCACCAAATACTACATAGCAAAAGCAAAACATAGGGTGGGAGATGTGGCCAATACAAAATGTACTAAAAATTTAGATCTAGGTTTGGATGATGGCTTGCCGACGCCCCTGAAGGATGAAAGGATTAGTTGGTCTCGTGCCTACGCTCAAGATGGTGAAAGACGATGCTTCCGCAATATCCCTCTACTTCCGCAGCTATTCTGGATGCTAGATACTCTGATGATTCTGCCATGTGGTGATGTAATAAATTGTGTAAACCCCTCTATTGTATTCTTTTATTCGATGTATGGCTTTGTAATCAACTGATATTGGATAAGTTGATGCTTGGACCTCCTAAGGTATCAGTATATCCTTTATTCTGTGTATTTTCCCTTCCTAGAAAATTGAGGATATTTCAGTTGGTACCAGAGCCATGTTTGACCCTAGGACGAGACCCATAGGCTTGGATGATAGACTAGGAGATCTTGAACAACTTTTGGTTATATATTGACCTTGCATAATGCTTTGATGCCTGGCTCATCTCCTCTCTTACTCACCTTCTAACTTCTTTCCCGGCTCTGTATGCAGATGGAGAGCTTTGTGGAGATCCCCTTCTATGAGAAGTACCAGCAAGACTACACCAAGGTCTTGCGTAAGATGCTCCAGCACCTTGGTGTCCCCAAGTCAAACTGTCACTGCATCTGCCACCGCAAGATGGGACCCAATGGACTAGAGGATTACTTCGTGGTGACGATCTAGATCATTGAGTGCAATTAGGTACCTGCACTGAAGCCCTTCGTTGTCCATGAGATGGACAAGACTATCACCAATGCCGCACAGCTTGCTGCACGCACCGCCCTCCGGATCATGATGAGAGACACCTATGAACTCCTCAAGATAGGACCGTTCCACCTGCTACCCCAAGCCCTTGATCTCTCCAGAGGTGACATAGATCATTGGGCCAAGACCGAGAGCATATGGGGTAGAAAGCATGATCACACGCTCAGAATCGCAGGGGAACACATGGTTGCCCAGGACAAGCTCATCCTAGTGCTGGAAGGTGACAAGCACTACTACAAGCATCAGGTCACAGAGCTAGAAGCAAAGGTGAAGGCCCAAGAGGAAGAGTTGGCCAAGCTAAAGAAGTGGACCTGGTCCAACACGGCGCACCTGCCCAGGTACATGAAAGGTTGTGTGTATCTGCGTGATGTCATGAGAGCAACGTTGGAGAAGTGGAAGCAGTCTGATGCCCGTCGTATCCAGCAGTACGAGCAGGTACAGATGCAGCTGCCTGCCCACTGTCGCAAGGTGCCTCTCACTGAGAAGTTCAAGGTAGGGTCCACTAGACACAACATGGATGCCTGCCCCATGCCTGAGTCA
Organism: Bothriochloa decipiens; assembly: GCA_023333625.1. NCBI lineage: Eukaryota > Viridiplantae > Streptophyta > Magnoliopsida > Poales > Poaceae > Bothriochloa > Bothriochloa decipiens. The sequence goes on from CM041638.1 coordinate 21,491,278, forward strand.
GAACCTACTCCAGAGTGGGAAGAAGCCCACAAGTATGTGCAGAGGATGCTCAAGACGGACGCATAGCTCCAGGAGATGGCTGCTAGTACCTTCCCCCTCATGCCACCAGGTTTGACTCTCGAGCAGTGATCTGCAGCTGACGCAGAGTAACCCAGCGGAGGACAGCCCTGCAATGGCTAAGAAGACATGACTCACTTCTAAAGTAGAGTAGATTGTTCCCCTTTTGAAGCCTACCTACGCGTAGTGCGGAAATTCTCATGAGTATATTAGTGTAGCCGCTAGAGACATCGCCGTGTAACCAACTTGATGTAATGGATGCTCGAATTTTAATCGCATCTTATGGATTTTCATTGCTTCTTTGAATGAGTGTTGGATAGATAAAAATGTTTCAAATTAATTAAATTAGTTTAAATTACTTAGCTAAGTTGATAATAGCTCGTATCACTTGCACCTGTTCCTAAGTCTGGTGATCTTGAAACAGGATGTCTGCCCGCTGTTCAGCACATCTAAGCCACCACGCACCACTCCCACGGCCCGTCATGGGCCATGGATGTGGTGGTAGTCATAGCAACATGGGACATAGTACCCCCATTGGATTCGACCCAGAGAAGGAAGAACATCAGATCGTCACTGCGCCACCCGTCAGGACCCATGTTGAAGAGCGTTCTCCACCACCCCTACCACCTTTGGCTAGGGTGTTGGCTCAGCAGACTCGCCTCTTGGAAACATTGACTGAAGAATTCTAGCAGAAATTGGCTAGTGCACTCATGTTGGAGCTCCCTACCTTTGACGGCTCCAACGGTGACCCTATCATTGCCATGGATTGGCTATATGACATGACAGAGTGGCTAAAATGAACCATCTACACCAAGGAGGATTAGGCAAAAATTATAGCCCACCACTTCAGGGGTAACACCCAGGCATGGTGGAATGGATTCAGCACTGCTCACAAGACTCCGCTAACATCTCATGGGAAGAGTTCACTAAGGCGTTCTACGAGCGCCATGCGATAGCAGAAGCAGAAGAGACTCTGGCAGAAGAGTTCCGTAGCAACAAGTAGGGAATAGGCACAATTCACAAGTATGCTACCCACTTCTTTTTCCTAAGGCGGTATGTGCACCCAGAGAGTGTGGCCACCGAGAAGGATAAGGTGTATTACTTCACTCGGGGGCTACAAGTTCCCCACAGCCTGGCTATCGCAAGAAGGGCTTGCCACACCCTTTGAAGAGGCCATCAATGAGGCACTAAGGTTAGAAAGGACTCACCAGAAGACAGGCATGCTCTTCCCTATGAAGCGTCATCTTGTGTAACCATATCAGCACCCGGTCCAGCAATGACGCACATGCATGATCTCCCTACGAGCAGCTCCTTTCAGAACTGCCCCCTTCAGCATTTCAACACCTGGGAGTTACTACAATAACTCCTACAATAAAGGAACCCTTCTTCTATTATGGATGGCCATCCTGGTCACAAGATCCAGGTCTGTCCGAGAGAGAGAGCTACCGCACCCACACCCACAGGTGGCATCCCTCTCGTTTGCTTTGTATGTGGACAACCAGGCCACAGAGTTATCGACTGTGCCAGAGTTGACATTGCATCACCAGCTATGATTCCTTTCAAGAGGATCTAGGGTTCAGCAAAGAAGGTTTGCAATGATACGCGAGCTACCCGCTGGCAACTTATGCACAGTTCTGCTAAAGATGTCCCCGACTATGAAGATCAGGGTGCAAGGGGCACCACAAATCTCGACGGAGTAACCTATTTTAGATGTTTCCAAAAGGGTCATAAGGCTGCATTTTGCCCTACTCCAAGTACTATGAACCATAGTGCATGAAGAGCCGCCCATTGGCATCTCACCAAGCAAGCTGCTAAGGCATCCCTGACATAGTACAAGGTATGTGCATATAATTGGAGCTAACGCTGCAATGATGTTTTAAATCTGGTTATGCATCTTTTTATGCACTTATTACCAAGTTGGTATGAGATTTAAACCTGCACACTACCATATGTGGTTTTCCTTAGTTCTAGTCCTTTTATGTCTCTACCCCTAGAGAGGTAGATTATAAGGATCGCTACTTTGGGATACCCTAGTAGCTAAGCTCATCTTGCTACCCAATGCATGAGCAGTACTTTAATGTTTGGAAAAGGTCTTTGCATGCAGATGCACGGATCAATGCAACCCTCTACGCTGAAAAGGAAACAAAGGAAATAAGATGTCATGTCATCAGGAACAAGTACCCTGTGAAGGGTAGATGACCTGCTAGACTGGCTGCACAATGTTAAGTACTTTCCCAAGATTGATCCTAAGATCAGGCTACCAGCAGATGAAGATCAGCGAAGAAGACGTACCCAAGATGACCCTTGTCACCAAGTGTGAGCAGTCTGAGTACACTGTTGTGACCTTTGGTCTTACGAACACACCAGCTTATCTTATGAAAGAGGCTAGAAGAGTTCATGGTGGTCTTCCTTGATGACATTTTCGTCTACCCCGCCACTGTCGGGGAGCATGAGCAGCATCTGAGGGTAGGGTTGGGAAGTACAAAGCATCAGCTCTACACCAAGTTCAGCAAGTAAAAGTCTGGCATGAATAGGTCAATTCTCTTAGACCATGTGCTCGATGCTATCAGAATAAGTTGTTAACCTATCCAACATGAAGACAATGGAGAAGAGAGAACAACTGCAAGATGGGACCGATGCGTGAGGCTTCTTGGAGTTGTCCATTTAGTACCACTGACTCTTTGAGAACTTCTCCAGATAGCTCACCCCAGGATCAACCTTCCAAAGAAGACCAAGAAGTTGAATGGACACCCCAGCGTAAATAGAGTTTCCAGACCCTGAAAGAGAAGCTCACCACGACGCCTATTCTTGCCTTGCCTGATAACCCTAGGACCTTGTGGTCTATTGCGATGCATCTCGCCATGGGCTTGGTTGTGTTCTAATGCAAATAGAAAGTCATCGCCTATGCCCCCCATCAGCTTAAGGAGCACGAACAATGTTACCTTACCCATGATCTCGAGATTGCAGTTGTGATCCATGCATTGAAGATTTGGAAGCACTACCTGATTGGGAACAAGCATGAGATCTACACTGATCTCATGAGCCTGAAGTACTTATTCACCCAGGAAGATCTGAACATCAGGCAGTGTTGTTGACTAGATTTGATTAAGGACTATGATGTGGAGATCTCTTACCACCTAGAATAGGCAAATGAAGTCACTGATGCTCCTAACCGCAAGAGCCATTGTCATGACTTGTTCACCATAGCCTTGCCCAAGGGGTTGTAAGAGGACGTAGATGAGTTACAGCTTGAGGTGATACCCCATTGCCTGTTGAATGAGCTTCGTGTGCACCACACCCTCATGGACAGGATCCGTGAAGCCCAGCGCCGTTGCCCAGGGACATGGGAGATACATGAGCTCCTAACGCAGAGCAAGTGCCTAGGAGCCAGGAAGGACAAACAAAGCATTCTTGGGTACAAGAACAGCATCTGTGAGTCTTTCTGACTTCGCCATGCACAATACAACCCTATCAGAAGGGCATGAGCTCAATTCTTGCATTTACCCTGAGAGCACTAGGAAGTATGCGATTTTGAGAAAGGAATCCTAGTGGGGGAGTATGAAGGCAGATGACGCAGGACATGCTACTGGGAGTGGCATATGCAGACACGTCAAGCTAAGCACAAGAGACCTGCAGGGCTGCCAAGCTATTTGAGGTGTCTGGATGGAAACACGATGGCATGCCTATGGACTTCATCGTAGGTTAGCCTCGAACGTCGAAGGACGTGCTATACGAGCGATAATTGATCGCCTGACCCAAAGTAGCTCACTCCTTAGCAGTCAAGAGTGACACCAGAGATAGACCGCTAGCATACCTGTTTAATAGGAACGTTCTCAAGCTACATGGAGCCCCTGGAAGCATAATATCGGATCATGGACCTTAGTGTGCGTCCAATTATTGGAAAAGCCCCGGATGATGCTATAGGGACTCAACCGGACTACTGCATTGCTTATCGCCTTCAGATCATTGGGCAGACAGAAAGGGTGAATCAGACCCTCAAGGACATGCTTTAGGCAAGTGATCTCTAATATGGACAAATTGGATAAGAGCTGGCCCATGCTAGGTTCCCCTTCAACAATAGATGCTGAGCAAGTCTTCAGACATCATCGTTTGAGGCCATGAAAGGAAGGTGGTGCAGACCCCACCCTTGGTGTGGGGATAGAAGAAGGAAGGAGATCAACATCCTTAGACCTACCACCATCAATGAGGCTAAAGGAGTCGCCCAAGTGCGAAGGATCCAAGGCCTTCCTGGGAACCATGCCTGCCTTAAGGTCTTCCCGCCTCGAGGGACTCTCCATTTCCATGCAAGGAGAAAGCTAGAACAGGGTACGTGGGACCGTACCACATCTATACAAGGATTGGCAGGCTTGTCTACAGGGTAGAGTTGCCGGGCAACTCACAGAAGTACACCAGTGACCTCATATATCATAGCAACGCAAGCGTCTGAGACTGCAAAAGCAACCAACCCTACAAAGGCACCAGTCACTCAGGATACTGAGAGTACCCCATTGCATTTTGGACAGAACCACCAAAGAAACCAGAAGCACCGTTATACCAAAGTGCAAAATCCAACAAAGCAATCACTCAGAAAAAAGCAACTTGCAAGAAGAAGTCAGAACTAAAGGAAGCTCTACCCCCACCAATTGGACAAGGAGGTTATACCTTTAATCTCGAGGACGAGATTCTCATAAGGGGTAGGACTATAACATCCCTAAAAATCCAAACAGCAAAAATACAAACTATGAAAATTTTTTCTAAAGTATACCAATGTTGGTGTGTGTCATGTAGGAAACCATCCCATAGTTGCATAATAGCACCAATGTTAGTTGAGCATTTGTATTTTAATTACAAGAGTATGATTTGCCTCTTATTGATTTTATGTATTGCTAATAAAATCAACAACACTTTATATCAACATGTGCATATATGCATACCAACTTACGTATACTAACAATGGACATGGACCCCACACCACCACGAGACTCTATGAGACCCATCAAGCCCTTGTGCGATGACAGTAACTCATTAGCACTAACCCTTTTGCTAACTAATCATGGCTTGGCTTGGAAACAAATAGAAAAGAAATAGAAAAGGGACAAGAAAAAAGGGAGAAAATACAAAGAGCAAAGCAACCCAGCCAGCCGCCGCGGCCCAGCTTGGCCTGCTAGCCTCGCTGTGCACGCATTGCCCCTACGGCCCAGCAATGGCCCGCAGCCGCCTGCCGCTGCCCCGTGCCTACCTTTCCCACGTAGTCGGCCCGAGTGGCCAAACGGCCCAGCGAGCCGCCCATGCAAGGCCGCGTCCCGCACACCGCTCACGCCCCCACACGTGCCGTAGCCCATGAAGCTAAAGTGGCCCAACATGGGCCTGCCAGCACCGCACCGCCTGCGCGCCGCCCCGCTCTCGTCGACAAGCAGGCCCCGCTTGTCAGCATCTCTGTTCCCATTTCTAGGAGCACGCCCGTCCTATCCAAAGTGCCATTTTTTGCCGTGGCGCCAATGCCGTCCGCCTGAGTACGGTGTGCGCTGCGCCATCCATCTCCCCACGCTGCGCCACGAACCCCAACCCTAACCGCGGCCGCGCACAGCCGCACGATGGGCATCAAGCATCCTCGCTGTCCACCGCCGCCTGCCATGGCCATAAGAAGGGGAAAGTCAGTGCGCTAGGGTTCCCCATGCCACGCAGTCATTTTGACATCGATCGCACCACCACTCGCCTATCCAAGTGAGAAAAGGAGGAGAGGAAGGAGAAGAAGGATGCGGGGAGGAGCTATCGCTGCCGGAGCAGGACCCGGGAGCGCCGTCGCCGACCGAGCCACCGGAGGAAGACCAGAGGCCAGTGCGACTATGCCAACCAACGCCACTCTACTTTTTCTTCCCCGCGCGCACCTTCTCCGAGCGCCGGACCGCTTCGACCACAACGCATAGGTGAGCCGCTCAAGCCCGCACCATGGCCGCCGGCCAGCTCACCTCCCATGTTCCACCGTTACGCTTAGTCTTAGGCTTCATTAACCCCATGGATAGCTTTGCCTTGATCTAGAACAAACATTTGGCAACTCCTTTGGGGCCAAAATAGACCACAGTGACGGTACGCCGCTTTGCCGCCCTCGGTCTCCCGGACTCCGACCGCCGGAGAGCCGCCGTGGTGATTTTTGCCGCGCGCGCCCCACCATGCCCGTTTAGCCGCACGAGTAGACCTCTGGAGCTCCCAGCTGCTCCGCACGGTAGAAAGAGGAGGAAGATGGAGGCTAATTTGGAGCCTAGCCGGAGATCCGCTGCCGCGTCCCTGCCACTATTCTAGGAGTGCTACGCTCGCCAGAGTGTCTCAGAGCCGTTGCACGAGTCCAAGCTGCCTCCAAGCCGCTGTTGCACCCTGCCGCCATGTCCCTGCCACTCAGTGCCGCCGCAGTGCGTGCGTCGATGAGGCCATGCCCCGTGAGGCCGCTCGGACCATGCAGCTGCACCGCACCGCGTACGCCTTGGCCTCGCGAAACCAACGCGCCAGACAAAGCTGCTCTACGCACGTTGCCGTGCCTCACCGTTTGTCGCTGCTGCTGCGTGTATGTCGACAAACCGGGGGCCTGTGAGCGCACCGTCCGACTCGCCCGCCACCACCTTGTCCGCCGCGCAGCTTAGCTGCACTGGCCGCCAACGCCCGCCGCCGGCTGAGCACCGCCGTAAATAGCCGGCCGCGCGCGTGAGACAAACATGGGGAAATTTACCCCTGCCCCGTGGACCACGTCCACCACTCAAACCGGCTGAACCAGTCACGGTGGGCCACGTGGACCCGCTTTCTACGATCCACCGTGAGCCGCTTCCACCGAGCCACAAGCGGCCACAAGCGGTAGACCAGGCCCGAAATGATCCAACCCGACCCAGATCCAGCCCGTCCAGGCCCAGTTCGGGCCCGGTCCGCGTTGACCGTTGACCGTCAACATTGACCGTTGACCATGGGGCCCACATGTCAGCCGCTAACCTTGTCCACCTATTAGTGGTGACTTCATCATGACATCAGCGTGACGTCACCCTTGCCTTCCAGTCGTCGGACCCACGTGTCAGTGCTAACGTCAGCATGAAGTCAGCATGACATCATCCCCTACATCCTTGCTGTTGATCATCACGCCACGTGTCAACCCTAAGTTGTGCCACATGTCAGCCTCTGGTTAATCCAGTCCTTTTTCTTTTTCAGAATATGATTTAATCTTGTAAAATTCATAACTTATTCATACAAACTCCAAAAATTATGAACCAAGTGTCCAAATTTTTATAAAAATGAGCTCTACGTCACAGGCTTACGCATGATTGCATTTGGAGTTATTGAATTTCATTTGGCTCTTTGTGATTGATCTATAGGGGTCGCTCCCGTGACCATTATGTTTGGATTTCAAATTCTATGAAGGAGTTACCCGAAGAGGAGGACTAGGAGCCCGCCAAGGACTTGAAGGAGGATTTGAGTGATAGCTATTCAGGTGCCACACCTCACCCAACCTCATAGAATCCTATTACGCATGGCATAGTATCTAGTTTGCTAGTGCTTTACTTATGAATATCACCTGATGATAGGTTGCATGGTAGAATTGCTTGATGAGCCTTTATTTTGTCGCAACCTTACCCCTGCACACCCGCTAATAGGCTAGATGCATGCTTATTTACTTATGATGCTTTACTTCTACTACGCTTATATCTATGATGTGATGCGTGGTGGAGAGTATGGTATAGTATATGGCTAAGGCATGCGGTGCCACTTTACTCAGGAAGAGTGCTACGTGAGTCTTGGGTGTGTGGTGAGGGTTGAGTTGATTGAACAGGATTCTATGATGAGCTTTTGGAGCAAGTCTTACCGAGGGATGTGATCTGGCATCCCCATATGAGGTGCTTGTGGCGGGCACATTGTGAGGTATATGGTGATCTCGAGGATGAGAACCTTCGTGAAGCGAGGCCCGGGGTAGGAGGTGCTGTTGTAGCATGGACTGTTGTAGTCCCATGAGAAGATAATCCTGTCTGATCCCCCTAGGACCTAATATCTCTTGAGAACCAGAACCTTGGGACCTACGTACTCACCGCTCGCCCCTGTATGGGCGGGGACGGATGTCTGACTAGCTAGGATGGTGCTACTACTACTAGGTTGTTAGCAGATAGTGTCAGGAGGTACGGGCATTGGGTCCCACACCCTCCTTAGAGCCGCAAAGTTATCTTGGTGGCCCGGGTAACTACGTCTCACAGTCTCAGTGTGCCGGTGTACCTATCGGTGTTCTGGTGGTATTTCAGAGTGTCCCAGAACTGAGTGGTAGGGTGGCATCGCACCAATTAGAAAGAAGCCAAAACCAGCCTAGGCGGAGCGCACCACCGAGGATGGTGATCTTGTGGTTACGGGAGCACACACTCTACAGAGTTTTGAATCTATATATAGTCCGCGGCCTCGGTATGGCCCTTCCCTCGACCTACGCTTCTCGGGCGTAGTGAGATGAGTCCTTCTTTTCTCCCCCTGGTATTACCTTTGTGAGCCGCTAGGACAGGCTCCGAGAGGGAGTTGGACCTGTCGACTAATTGTGAGAGGGTGAGATGTGTGTGATGTGATGGGATGGGAAAGATATGTGGATGAGATGGGTTAAAACTTGATGAACTATATTATATAATATTGGTCACTACTTGCATAGGAAACCACAGCCAAATGTTAGGCCTCTTTGATTATATTCTTTGCATCCCACCAAATACTACATAGCAAAAGCAAAACATAGGGTGGGAGTTGTGGCCAATACAAAACGTACTGAAAATTTAGATCTAGGTTTGGATGATGGCTTGCCGACGCCCCTAAAGGATGAAAGGATTAGTTGGTCTCGTGCCTATGCTCAAGATGGTGAAAGATGATGCTTCCGCAATATCCCTCTACTTTCGCAGTTGTTCTGGATGCTAGATACTCTGATGATTCTGCCATGTGGTGATGTAATAAATTATGTAAACCCCTCTATTGTATTATTTTATTCGATGTATGGCTTTGTAATCAACTAATATTGGATAAGTTGATGCTTGGACCTCCTGGGCTATCAGTATATCCTCAATTCTGTGTATTTTCCCTTCGTAGAAAATTGAGGATGTTTCACATGTGAATCTCAATCATGGATATATGACCATAATCTCACTAAGGTCACAACAATTTGACCCAACTCAACATTCCGCAAGCAACATGTGACTAAAGGTTTTGCAGAATTGAAACATGTCATATGGCCTTGGTTGGTATTTCATAATCATTTTTTTGAATTTTTAAAAATAAAGCTCCGGATGTCAAGTCTCACTCAGAACAAAGTCATAGCGCAGCCCATGTCACCATATCATATCAAGCAATAATTTAGACAAGATCAAGCATATGCAACCCACTAGTCCAAGTTTTTAGGATGAGACATTATTAGCTGATAAACCCAAATCTTAGAGAAAGCTCAATTATAACATGGGTATAGCTGAAACACAAGACAGAGCAATAATTCATCATCTCAACAAGGGTTGAACTAGATATTTGCATAGCACATATATATATAGAAGGGAATAAATATTTTTTTGTATTTTTAGCTTTATTATGCATGATTGTTGAAATTTAAACATGCTAAAAAGAAAATAAAGTTATAAAAAATGAAATATGCAATGCAGATACCTAAGTGGGGGTCCTCCCCTAAGCTAGCTCGCAGCTCATGGTCCAGGGTAGAAACCATGGAATCTGTAGAATGCCTCCTGCTGCTCCTGTTGCTGCTGCATCTGTGCAGTCAGCGTGTCCCACCTTTGGTCCTGCTGGTATTGCCACTAGGTTGTGTTGTGTGCAAATTCGTTGAATGAGGTTATAACTCTCCTGTCTGAATATGCAACTCTCCAACACGGGTGCTGAGGGCCTCTAGCTCTAGGTTATGAGGGGGCTGGACAGGCGGTGGGTAGTCGTCGGAGTCGTATCTGTGCCTGTGCCGAGGCCACTCATCTGAATTCACTTCTTCCCATCCTGCAGTGTTAGTCTGAGGTGGGGGGATGAATTGCTCCCACCCGACCTCGTTGTCTTGCTATTGCACAGGTGGGGCCCACTCGGGGACATGTTCCCCCTGGTAGCTGGCTTCAGCTCCTTGTGGTAGCTAGGTCCGGCCTCACCTGTAATACTAGCTCGATGTGTTCTCCTAGCCAGATTCTCTCTGTAGACTTGTTTAGGGGTCTTAAGATCAAAGGTTAGTACCCGGCAACTATACAAATTAAGTTTCGCGTTATGTAACCGGTACTTATTTGCATAGCTAGGGAAATAATAATAATATCTTCATTTTCACCTTCTGTCTTCAATGTGTGACCCTGAAACAAGATAGCATAATCATACACATGGCGTGGGATGGTGATGAACTCAATAGGCTCACCATCCAACACACCAAGGGCATTGGCAATGCGAGTAACAAGGGAGGTGCAAGAAATAGCATGGTCATATCTAATGCTGCCTAGCCAATGCACAACCATCTCCTTGACAGGAGAAACTTGATCTTCTTAACAATGGCATAGAGCAACTTGAGCTCTATTTTGTCTACCCATCTAATCTTGCCAGCAAGGGAGAAAGTCATGTAGATCCAACAATGCATAAACCTCAGGGTAGGATGATGAATCTGGGTATGTAATGCTCTGAAAGTACCAACTTCTACCTTACTAGAAATATCTTCCCAAACTTGTTGGGCTCAAAACTAGAAATAGCATGATCAATCTCAACTGAACACCTGTGATTAAAGCCTAGATGCCTACTAAGCTCTCTCCATGGAACATGATGCTCTTGATTATAAAGGCGGAAACAAACTCCATCATCATGCATTTGCAAGATGCAAAGAAATTGAATGGTTAGGAGGCGAGAGCCATCTTCATCTATGGGCTCAACTACCTCCCAACCAACATGCTTCCAAATGGTTTCGAATTCTACATCCATACTTGTGGCTTGGAGAAGGGTGGAGTCAAAGATCTGTGTGTGGAGGAAGAGACGATGTTTAAGGTGGCGATATGCTTGCATCTCCTGTCCTTCCTATAACTCAACATAGGGTGCGTCGGCGTCATCGATACCCTCCTCTTGGGGTATCTCGGCCTCCCCGCCTCCCGTGGGCTCCTCCTCCGCTGGCTCTCCTTGCACGAACTCGTTAGGAGCTTCATATTGAGAGCTTGATTCTCCATGGAGACGCTTGGAGCGCCTCCCAAAAGCTCACCTGACAATCTTCCCTAGCTTCACCACAGTGGAACAAAAGCTAGAGAATTCTTAGGTGTAGGAAGGTTAGTGGAAAATGTTGTCTTTCCACACCCGAGAATCACTCCAGTGCTTGCACTACTTAAATTTGTTAGAAATTGCTTGAAAGAGATGAAATGAGAGAGTGAGAATGGAATGAGTGATGCTCACCCCGGGTTACCTGCTATTTATAGGCGAGTGCATCAGCTGGAGGGGTGGAGGGCGTTGGCCACTAGGTGTTGAGGCTTGGCTCCACGCTGACAGGGCCAGGACAGGGGTGTGCGCCCCAGGTTCGATCAGCCTGCAGCACGGCTTTTGGCAGCAGGCTCCGACGGCCATTTCAAATTTGTGGCCATTGTGCACTCGACCGTTCCTGAGATTCTCATCCAGATTTTGAATTTTCAACAAAATTTGATGGTATTTTGAATCTTCAAAAATTATTTAAAAAATAATTTTTATAAATGGGAAATTCTAAGTATTCCAAAAGGTTAATTTTTAGGATTTTCGTAAACAAGGCTTTTCGAAAGCATTTTTATTATGGAAAATAATTTTTATAAAGAAATCATTTATTAAATATGTATATATATTTTTTGAAAAGATAACTTACCGATTTTACCTGTCGGTCAGGGCTCACCTTTTTAAGTCCGCTGAGCAGGAATTTCTTCCTTTTTCATCTGGTGATTGTGGAGGGCCCACCTATCCTCGAAGAAGTTGGGTCGGATGGTGCCGCTTTAACCCGCCATCCCTGTTTGTTAGTGACTGGTGGCTTGGGTTGCCTTTCTGGTTGGTTCTTTTTATTTTCAACATTTTTATGATAACCATTAAAAAGGCAGATTTATGACCTTGCTTTTGAAATTTAGGGCGATACTTCCCTTTCCTGTGTAGATTGCCGCCTTGGTAGTGTACAGGAAGGGCATCCCTAGGATGAGTGGAGGTGCGATACTGTCGCCCATGTCAAGAATAACAAAGTCAACAGGGACATATCCGTCCCTGATTCTTACCAGTATGTCCTCGGCCAGCCCTTCGGGATGTCTAGTGGACGGATCTGCCATCTGCAGCCTGCAAGACATGGGGGACAAGGGCCCACCTAGGATCTTGTCGTATGTCATTTTTGACATCACGTTGATGCTGGCCCCAAGATCACAATAGGCGTTGTTGATCGTGTGGGGGCCAATGGCGATCTTGATCGTAGGACAACCAGGATCACCATTTTGTCAAGAACAGATATACACCATGAGGAAGGTTTACCAAGCCTTGTCGAGATCATGTTGACAAATTCGAGCGAGACCTCGGGTTGCCCCAGGATCCTTCCTAAACTATTATTAGTGGGTATAGCAGTAGCTATCTGAGCTAACTGGGTTTCTATCATTTTATTAAAGCTCAGCTGGTTCTTGACGGCAGAAGATAAACCCTCTATCTTGGTATTTATGATTTCCAAGATTTTATCATTATTAAGAAACTTTTTGGTAAGGTTTTCATTTATCTTTGCTTGGCCTAGAACAAGATTTTTCAAAGAAGGTTGATTCGAATTGTAATTAGATTGATTGGTTATTCCAGTCATTGTTGCCTCCTTGTTGGCAATACTCGTTGTTGATATATGCGGCGTCTTTACGGGTCTCGGGGCAATCATTGCTTGAGTGGCCAACATTACCACAGACCTCGCATGTCATGCGAATGTCTATGGTGTTGGCGGTGCTGAGCGTATCTCTGATGGCACATTCGTCAATCTTTTTGAGCAAGCGGTCTATTTTTGTGTCAAGTATATTCATCTCCTTTACGGTATGCATGCCTTTTTGTGCTTTTGTCGGTGTTTTGACCCCAGGGGCCGAGCACCAACGAGTGAATATGTACTGTGTGCTCCCTAATCCAGATGGTGATGCAAGAACACACAAGGTTTATCCTGGTTTGGGCAATAGAAGGCCCTACGTCCAGCAGGGAGGGAGAGTTTGTATTATCTTGCATCGAAGTGCTTATACAGGGGTGAATACAAGTGAGCGAGTGTAGTTGGCTAGGACTTAAGCGTTGCAGGCTCTGGTTTTCCTCTATTTTTGGTTGAGTTCCCCCTTCTATGCTAGCCCAGCGCCTCTTTTTATAGGCCAAGGAGGGGCACAGGTGTACAGTGTAACCCTAGAAATGATGCTTGTAGGGCCGGCGTAGGTTATGATGTTGAAGGAGATGTCGATCAAGTCTCCGTTGCTGTAGAGGCATCTAGCGATGTGCTTGGAGATGACGGCCGTCCTTCCCGTGTGTGTGATGACGTCGTAGAGGTCCGATGAAAGACCGGTGCCCATGCGCGGGCGTGCAGATCCCTGTCGCTGTCGTGTTGGGTGTGGTTGGAGCACTGTCCGATGGCATTGAAGTCTTGCTCGAGGGGTGGTCAAGGGGCCGAATGCAGTCAAGGAGGTCAAGACCCAAACGGATAAGACCAAGCCCCAGGAAATACAACATTTGTGTTAACAAACGCGTCTTGAGGGGTGTCGAGCGGGGCACAGTGTGCGGTATGATGATACAGTACGTTATGATCCGCTGGTTTCCTGGGTATGGGCAGTAAAAGGAGGTCATGACCCTCAACCGTGGCATGCCATCATATCCGAAGGCCCCCTTGTATCTGGACACCACACCCGTATACTAAGGAACTACCTACATCCCCCAGGACTCCCACCCTCAGGATGGATGAGCTAGGACATAGGCAAACCCGAAGGAACAACAAACCATTACCCTATTCCTATTGCTCCTTCAGGTTTGCTTATATCCTAGCTCCTCCATCCGTAGGGTGGGAGTCCTGGGGGGATATAGGTAGTTCCTTAGTATGCAGACATGGTGTCTGGATGCGAGGGAGCCTTCGGATATGACGACATCCCATGGTTGAGGGGTAGGCAGCAGGTGGTGACAGTCCTGTCCATCCTTCGTAATCCCCATGTTCGTATGTTGTGTAGAAGTTCATAAATGTCCCCATCGGCTGATAGATCAGCTGTCGAGATCTCCCTGTTGCTCTTGACCTTGACTTGTATCTTAACCTGTTTATCATATGACACTAACTTGTATCATATGACACTAACTTGTTCTATGCAAATGTATAAGATATACCTGCTCCACTTAGGTTATTCTTTTATTCTTTATTTTACCTTTATCCTTGAGGTTGCTCTATGTGTGTCCACTATCTTCAAAGCATATTATTTAACCCCTGTATAGCTATGGGCCATATTTCAATGATATGAAGTCATAACATATCTATGCTAGAGGTATTTGTACCCCTGCCTTCTTACAAAAAAATATAAATAATGATACCCTGAACTATTTTTGGGTGAAATGCTACAACGATAGATCCGTGTGCTTGTGGGTATTATCTCTAAATGGTTACGATCTATCATCTTGGCACATCTTACATCGTTGCTAGAGCACAATTCTAGTAGTGTTGTTAAGAAATGCCATCAAGCCTTTCTGGCGCCATTACCAGGGATTGGCTTCTTATCAATTTTTGGTGATTGCGTTAAGAAATGCCAACAAGCATTTCTGGTGCCGTTGCTGGAGAAGGCATTGTTACAAATAACTCTAGCAAGAGAAAATGATAAATATGACTTCATTAGAAAATGTCCATTGTCTATGCAGGCTAACTTGTATGTTTTCTCCTGTTGTGGATGAAAACAGGATAGTGCATGACTGGTTTCTCCTTGCCCATCGGTGATCTAGAGGCACTCCTAAGGAAGAACAGGTCTCATGCCACTTCTTCTGCTACTGCATTGACAAACAAACAAGTCACCGCTGCATCCTCTGAACTAAACAACATAGCCCAGAAGCCACTCCACGAGTTCTCCATTCTCGCTGTTGCCAACGTGCCCACTGGGCCCGTTGTCAATGTTGGGGACAGGTGTTGGCGGTCCTTAACTCACTTTTTATACCGCCAATAAGAATGTAAAAGGAACACCAAACTTAATGAATAGGACTTATTGCTAACAATTTCCACAAGTTTTGGTGTTTCACTTGTTTTGCAGGGCTTATACAGAAATATACCTAAAGTGGGCCAAAAGAAGAACAAATATAAAAGGAATAACTAATCCCACTTTGGCCCATATCAAAACAAGATAAAGAAGACCTAACCATTCATCAACTTACACCAAGGGCCAAACAAGGGCTGGTCCATCATGCAACCCAGGCCCAGACTCAGAAGGCCTAGTCGCCAGAGCTAAGAAGAGAGGAGGTTGAACTAAAACCCATGTCAAATCAGCCCAACTCAGTGAGTGCACCACATGGGCCAACTCAGGATGCCAAGAGGAGTACATCCACCAAATTTGGGCCGATTCTGGTCTGGACTAGGGTCGCGCACTAGGGAGGGGCGCGCGCCTGACTCTGAGGCCAAACGGGCCCATCTTTGGTGGGTCGGTCCAAACCAATGTGGGGAGGTCAGTTCTGGTGGGCACTCTACATGGAAGGTGTGATACCGCCCTATGGAGGTCAGTTTGCTCCTTTCCATGTGGGGATGGCACATTTCCAAGGACCCCTCTCCTCTCTACCTATAAAAAGAGGGTCATTCCTCTCTCATTGGAATGAACACTCAAGGGAGAAAAGAACCACAAGCTTAGAGCTAGAGCACCATTCCGAAAGGGCTATGCCCTAGTAGCTTGCTAGAGAGTTAGAGAGGAGATGTCAGTACGAGAGCGGGGAAGATCATGAGCTGGAGCTTGGGCGTGAGGAGCGTGAGCTGGAGCTTGGGCGTTTTGGGTGCCTAGCTCTCTACTTTACACTATCTCACGGTATTGTTTTGTGATCTAAAGCCTTAGCGTTTCTATGCTCTAGATCCTCTCGTCCATTCTCCCTCTCCTGTCTTGGCTAACATCCTGGCGCCTCCTTTTATAGGTGAAGGAGGGGCACAAGAGTACATATATTTAGAGTTCACATGGCTGGTGAAGTATGACGTTGAGGCCGATCACGTCGGTGCTGCTGTAGAGATGTACGTCGGCATGGGAGGTCCTGCAGCCGTCGCGTCGAGAGTTGTTGAAGTGCAGCTCAGAGTCGTTGGAGTCCCGCTCGAGGGTTCGTCTGACAAAGTCGAGGGGCGGTGGTCGAGGATCTGGCTTGAGTTGAGGGGGTCGAGTCGAGAGGTTCGAGCCTCACCGGATAAGGTCAAATCCCAGGAAATGTGGGAAACGTGCTGATTTATGCGTCTCGTGGGGGTGCTGGACGGGACACAGTGCTTGGCATGGCGCAAACAGCGAAGTACAACTCGCGGGATTCCGAGGCATGGGTGGTAAAAGCAAGATTTGACTGCCATACCCACAACTGTTACCGTAACTGTGGCCATACGATTTGGCGGGGGTAGGTAAAACGCATTAAATGCACCTAGATTCGTACGGGAGAGTCGGTAGCCGAGGGGTGCACTGTCCTCAAGGACTGCCCATTCGCGCAAACGAAGTTCCGTCCTTGAGGGTAGGCTCATTCACCGGGCGAAGTTCCATCCTCGAGGGGTCGCCCAAATTGTACCCTCGAGTGTACAGTTCCAGTCCACGCGGTAGCCCCTCGAGCAGGCTTTAGCTTTGGGCTGTCGTAACCCGTTCGTGGGTCAGCCCAATATGCCTTAGCCTGTGGGCCTTCGAACGTTAACGTGGGAGGTCACTGGAGGGTTTGTGTTGTTGATTTTGCGGGGTTTAGCCCGGTAAACCAAGGGTTTGGGGTACCCATTTCCTAGGTAACGACAGTAGCCCCCGAGCCCCTGTGTGAGTGATGGCACTCGTGCAGGGGGTCAAGAATCAGAAACGGGACGTGATTCGGATCTTTCCGTGGGGGGCGCGCGAGCGACCCCTGCGGGGGTAGCCCCGAGGCCTCGTAGGAGTTGGAAGACTCCTGTGAGGGCTTCATTTGTCTTTCGTCGAGGGGTGCTTGTCCAGTCGGGTACAGGCCTGAACTGGAGTCACAATGCTTTATCGAGGGGTGCGTCGGGATGCCGAGCCCCCGGGGGATTTTCGACCCTCTTTCATCGAGGGGTGCCGGGCACAGTCGAGCTCCCGAGCCTCATGCGGCTGGGGCGTTGCCGGCCTCGGCATTCATCTCATGAGTCCTTTCAATCGGACATGAGGCGAGAAGCATCGGACTACCCTTGATAGGGCGAGCCGTGAAGTTCTCAGTGAGCTGGTAACGGGAAAATCCAAGTGAGAGCCCATTCCTCGTTCGATAGAGGTCGGCTGGTGGCCTGGAGGTGGTCTCATTAGAGCAAAACGCAAGGTCTTACGGATACCGATTCCATTCGATAGGTCTCCGCGGCTCGATGCCTCCCTTCGGGGGGATTCCATAAAGTCCATATCATTTTGCCTTGGATGTGTCCAAAGGGGTCTCAAGAGTTCGTTCTCGAGCAAGGCCTCATGTTGGCTCCCCCTTGGTCACCCCTGACTCGGGTGCTCGAGGGCGGCTGTCGAACCCTGATCATGGGGCCAGCCTTCGCTCCCTCGAGGCTTAGGGCCGGAGCCTGATTTTTTTGGTGCTCAAGGGCGGCCATTGAACCCTCATTCGAGGGCCAGCCTTCGCTCCCTCAAGGCTTTGAGGTGGGGCCAAAGCCCTTTTTACCTTTCGTAGAAATCTCCGTTGGCGAGTAACGGCTCTTTTTTCTTATCGTTGGACACGCCTTTTGAGGAGAAGGCCGTAGCGGTGCGATCGTGGTGGGCCCGAGCAACAGCTCTTTGCCAGAGGTGTGATGCATGCATCTGGTCGAAGATCAAGGGGGAACGGTCAGGTAAGCGCATTAATTGCGGGTAGTTACCTTTTCCCTGTCGCTGGACTCCGCCCGTTGCTCTTCCCGGGCATAAAAACGAAGGGGGACAGGCGCTGTTCGCCCCCACCTTTGCCATCCTCCCGAATTCCTGGTTTCCTACGCGCGTGAGGGTGGAAACTTAGAGCAAGAAATCACAATTGGGAACCTTCCCGGTCGTCCATCCGCCAAGGAGATTCGTGTTGTGGCTGCCGTCACCGCGTCCACCGAGCGGATCCGTGCCACCGCTGCTGCCATGGCCCCCGTCCTCTAGCCCGCCGAACCCTGGCACCCGTCGACCGTGATGCGGCAAAGGCTGAATGAGCTGGTGGGAGAAGGACTTCTCCACCCCGTCACCGATCCGAATCAGCCGGAGTGGATTGCGCCGCCGAGGAACCACCAAGAGCCAAACCCGCCGAAGGGCTATGTGGTGAGCTTCCTCAAATATCATCGGCATGGGTTCGGCGTACCCCCGAGCGAGTTCATGCGGGGGTTGACAAACTTCTACGGCGTCGAGCTCCAACATTTCTCCCCCAATGCCATCTCCAACGCCACCATCTTCGCGGCCGTCTGCGAGGGCTACCTTGGGATGGCGCCACATTGGGAGCTGTGGCTCCATCTTTACAAGGGGAGTGGTTTGCCTCCCCAGTGGCACCGGGAATAAGGCGAGTCGTCAGAGCGGGCTGCCTCAACTTCGTGTTGAAGACTGAAAAGTCGGAGGAGCCGCGCGAGTATATCCCCACCGGGTTGATGTCCAACCACTCCTGGTGGGACGAGCAATGGTTCTACCTTCGCAACGACGGAGGCTACCTCCCGCCGTACACCGGGCGGCTTATCACCGAGCGTCCATTCAACTGGCCGCACGGTGTCACGGGAGATCTTTAGCGTTGACTTCGTCCCCTCGTCACCACGATGAAGGCCCTTCGAGAGGCGGGCCTGATGGGAGGTGGGTGGTCTCGGCCTTCCATAGTCGACGGGTGCTCCCTCTGATGGAGCACCCACTGCGGTTGGACGAGATGCTCCCCTCGGTGGCACCCGACGTTCTTGAGAGGTGCCGGATGTCCGACAAGAAGCCGTCCACCGTGGAAGTCGTTGCGCGGGTAAAGGGGATGGTTGTGGGCTTGTTCAGGGTAGAAGACGTCAACCGCCTCTTCATGCGGCTGGAGGAGGGTTGCCTCGACTTGGTGAGTGCCCCGACCCGTGCCTTTCACATTTTCATTCCGCCCCCTTCTCTTGTCCCTGTGACTAAACATTTTCGTGTAGGGGAGAATTAACTACCGGAGATCGAGGCCCCCACTGAGGGAGGATGCTCCTGATCGTCAGGTAAGACGCTTCAACGCCCAGCAAGAAAAGTGGCGTAAGGACGAAGAGGAGAAGAAGAAGGCCAAGAAGCTCTGGGAGCGCGAAAGGCTTGCGAGGCGCGGCGCTCAGCAGAGGCGCGATGGGCTCCCAGAGGAGAAGTCTCCCTCGTCGGAGGGAGATGAAGATGATGTTGACGATGACAGTGATGACATCGAGGGGGTGGCGGGGCATCTCGAGCTCATCTTATCGGGTTCCTCCCATGCTGACCGCCCCATCGTGCAGGAGGAGGCGGTGGAGCAGTGCGCCCCCAGCCGGTAACGTCAGCCTCGGAGCGCCGGCGTGGGAAAAGGTGGGCTGATGCCTCGACTCGAGGGGGTTCACCCCCCTCCCATCGTACTCGAGGCGGGACCCCACCCACTTCGACCTGGGAAACCTGGTCTCGGTCGTCGGCGTGGGCGGAGCAGAGCCGTGCTCAGGAGGCCCCGTCGGAGCAGGGAGGCGCGGCGACCCCACCGATGGCCCTGAGCAGCCTCAGCCCCGGGAAGAGCTCGGCTTCGGGAGGGGTCTCGAGATCTGCTGGCGGTTCGAGGGGGACCCAAAAGGCCTCTATCCCCTTCGGGTAAGTGTTGTTGATTCAATTCTTTTTCATTGCATCCTCCTCGTGCAGTTTAATAAGCTTTTTGCCGTCCTACTTCCCATCCAGGCCCGAGCGCCAAATCGAGGAGGCATCTCTTGTGCTGGCTAAGCGGCTCAAGGTGGACGCAGCTGCAAAGATGGAGGCCCCGCTCACAGGTGCGACGTCGAGGCCCTTGGCTCTGTGGGAAGCCAAGTGGTTGTCCTCAGCCCTCGGAGCTATGGCGCGCGGTAGGCGGACGGGTTTCGCTCTTGCTGCAGGGTCGAGCGTCTCGGGGGCCGCGACGGGCGGCGACTCTGAGCCAGGGAGGACGCAAGAGGGAGGGAGCGCCTCCTTGACATTGTTGTCTGCGGTCCTTGAGCTCGGCCCGACGCCAGGGGCCAGAGCCCCGACGTCGGGAGCTTTCGCTCCTGGCCGACCGGAGGCCTCGATCCCCGCACCCAAGGCGGGAGCCCCCGAGGGCCACGAGCTAGGACAGGAGGTAGCCGTCATTGACCTCGAGGGTGAGGAGACCATAGCCCTTCCCCCCTCGACGGGAGAGCGGAGACCCTGGGCGGCGGGGCTACGCGAGCTCGAGTCCTAGAGGAATCAGGAGCAGGGGGCCCTGCAAGAAGCAGAGCTGCCGCGGTCGCAGCGGGAGGGGGAGAAAGAGCCGCTGGAGCGGCGGGAAGAGGAGGAGAAAACTGGGGGCCAGCCCCAGCATCAACAGGTGCAGCAGATGCCACCGGGGGACACGGCGCCGCTGGACCCGCTGGCGCAGCAGCCGCCCGAGACGTCGGAGACAGAGGGGACTTCGGGACTGCCCAAGCAATGGGTGTCCGTGATCACTCTGGACGAGCTGCTGGACGAACAAGAAACGGCGTCAAAGGCATCGACGGTCCCGCGGCTGCCGGGGGTACAATTGGAGGAGGCCTCGGTACAGAGCCCATAGAAAAATGCGTCGATGGTGGACCTGCTGGCACCACAGGATGTGGCATTGGGGGAAGCGACGGCCTCGACACCTCCGCTGCCCCCGAAGGCACCAGAAGCAGCGTCGAGCCAGCCGCCACAACCGTCGATGGAGCAGCCGGAGGAGACGTCGGCTTCTGGTCTGCCGAGGAGATCGACTTTTGACCCCGGGCTGAGGGATGCCGGCGCCACGTCGGAGTTCAGCACCCCGGCGGAGTTGGCCGAGCATTACGGCGTCCCACGTGATGTGGCGGACGAGATCGAGTCCTTGGTGCGAACCAAGGTCATGATGGTCCTCCCACATTGGGGCAAGGAGCACATCGTACTCTGGGAGCTTGGCGACTCCAGCGCTCCGGGGATCAAGGTGGATGACCCGACGGAAGTTAGGTGCTGGGAGGACGCAGAGCGGTCCCAGGCGTGGCTGCAGCACTTGCTGAAGCTGGGCGTCGAGCTCACCGAAGGCTTTGACCGAAATCTCACGGTGAGTCCCTGTGTAGACCGTATGCGGTTTTTCTAATTCTTTCGTATGGAATGCCTTAACCCTCGATTTCCTATCTCCAGGAGGTGCAGAGGCATTCCCACTCCAAGTCATACTTCCTCCACAACACACTCAACAGCCGGGAGGAAGTGCTTCACCAACTCGAAACCGGTCGATCTGCGCAGGGCAGAGTGGCCGAGGTCGAGGAGGAGGTGAAGTGGACCAGGAGGGAGGCCGCCAAAGCCAAAGAGGAGGCTGCCCGGGTGAAGGAGGACGCCGAGGCTGCTCGTGGGGAAGCCGCCCAACTCAAGGAGGAGCTCAAGCGTGCTAAGGAGGAAGCTGACGCGGCCAAGGCCAAAGCGGAGAGGGCCAAGGGCGAGAGCATCCGAGCCTAGGAGCGCGTCAAGCTACTCGTGGGGGAGGCTCAAGGCTCCATGGAGCATATCCGCTCGCTCAAAGCCAATCTCGCTGAAGTCTCCACGATGCGCAACACCCTCTCCGCCTTGGCCTAGGAGGAGAAAAACCGAGCCGCTAGCCTGGAAACCCAGCTTGAGGCGATGAAGGCTACCCTCCAAGAGAAGGAGCAGGCCATCATCTTGGCTAGTGGCGCCCTCGAGACCCTCTGCTGCGAGAAGACAGAGGTGACCCTGGCCTTCAAGGAGGCCCAGCGGGAGCGAGACGAGGCTCGGGGGAGCGCGACGCCGTGCTAGGGGATCGCTGCGCCCTCGAGACTCGCTGTGCTGGTGAGGTCCTTAAAGAGCTTTTGATCTTTTTTCTTCCTGTATGGTTTGTCTAACTCTTGTTTTGTGTTTCAGGCCTCGAGACCGAGCTGCGCGCTACCCAAACCGCCGCCAAGGCACTGCAGGAGAGCCTCGTGGCGGAGGGGGCACTTCTCGGCCGGCTCCGGGTTGCCCTCGACGGGCTCTGCGCCTCCTGGGAGGTCGGACCCATCGAGGGTGCTAAAGAAGACATCCTGGGTGCCGCGCTCGTCGACCGGATCTACTACCTCGATGCCACCCTTTGTGATCGCGTGCGGGAGGCGCTTCATACCGGCGTGAATCGGGCGCTGGCAGTGGTCTCCTCCGGCTTCGTCTTTGACATGGACGTGGTCGCCCAAGGCTTCATTCCTGATATCTCAAAGACTGATGCTGAGAACGAGGAGCGATGCCGAGGGCTCATCAATGACACCGAGAGGCCGATGGGAGCGCTGGCGAAGTTGTTCGAGGACGAAGTCCTCCCCCCCGTGGATGAAGGGTACCTCGTCGAGGAGGACGGCGACGGAGCGGGCCTGTAAGGCGAGGCTGGGCGAAGATGCCCATGTAATAAGTTAGTTTTTTATAACTTATATTCAATGTGGCTTCGAAAGCCTTTTTGAGCATTAATGCATCTATCGTAATGCAATTTGTCATTTTACTTTTAAGCCTTCTCTGCTTTCTTTCACCTAGACTTTGCTTTTTTTGACTAAGTTTTCGACGCATGCTCGTATCCCTCGAGGGGGGAGCGAGTGGAGGTACCGTAGCCTGGGGGCATAGGAGAGCTCCTGGCTGACAGCCCTTGACCCTCTAGGGAGTTCAAGGCATTTTCTACTTAGTCACGAAGCGTATCAAGGCGTGAGAAAGAAGAGGCGCTCGAGTTTTGATCGCCTAACTTTTGCTTTTCGACTAAGTGTTCAACGCAGGCTCGTATCCCTCGAGGGGGGAGCGAGTGGAGGTACCATAGCCCGGAGGCGTAGGAGAGCTCCCGGCTCGAGAGCCCTCGACCCCTAGGGAGTTCGAGGCATTTTCAACTTAGTTGCGAAGCGAAAGGAGACGCTCGAATTTTAAAAAAATCGTTCATATTTTTAGGAACTTAGGGGGTTCCCCCCTGTTAGCCCCCGAGGGAGGCTTGACTCTAGTGAGACAGGGTCGAGGCTACCTCTTGCATGTACAATAACAAGTTTGAACTTATAATCGAAAGTACTCCTTATATTTGCCATGTGAAAATGTACAAAACCTACGAGAATGTACGAGGACATTGGTGCCCTAAGGGTAGAAATGACGTAGCTGTTCAATGTTCCATGCGTTGGTGAGGATTTCGCCTTTGTCGTTAGCGAGCTTGTAAGTCCCGTGCTTTAGCACCTCAGCTATGGTGTATGGGCCTTCCCATGGCGGGGTCAGCTTGTGACATCCCTTGTTGCTCTGTCGTTGACGTAGGACGAGGTCTCCAACTTGGAAGTCCCTCGGGCGCACGTGCTTGTCGTGGTAGCATTGAAGTTTCTGCTGATACCTCACAGAGTGAATTAGTGCCATGTCTCAAGCCTCCTCGAGCTGGTCGACGGCGTTTGTGAGGGCTTCTTTGTTGCTTTGCTCGTTGTACGCCTTTAGTCGAGGGGAACCATACTCGAGGTCAGTGGGGAGGACGGCCTTGGACCCATAGACCAGGAAGAATGGGGTGAACCCCGTGGCTCGACTAGGTGTTGTCCTTAAGCTCCATAGGACCGAAGGCAGCTCCGCGACCCATTTTTTCTGTGCTTGCTGAGGCGGTTGAGGATCCTTGGCTTGAGGCCCTGCAAAATCATGCCATTGGCGCGCTCGACCTGGCCGTTAGTTCGAGGATGTGCAACCGCGGACCAATTCACACGGATGTGATGGCGATCGCAAAAATCCAAGAACTTCTTGCCGGTGTACTGTGTGCCGTTGTCCGTGATGATGATCTGGGACCCCAAAGCAACGGATGATGTCGGTGAAGAACTCGACCGCCCGTTCAGAGCGGATGTTGCCGATAGGCTGGGCTTCGATCCACTTGGTGAATTTGTCGACGGCAACGAACAGGTGGGTGAAGCCTCCAGTTGTCCTTTTGAGGGGACCAACGAGGTCAAGCCCCCATACGGCGAACGGCCATGTGAGGGGGATCATTTGCAAAGCATGCGCAGGGAGGTGCGTCTGCTTGGCGTAAAATTGACACAGTTTGCACGAGCGGACAATGTTTGTGGCGTCGGAAATGGCGGTCGGCCAGTAGAAACCCTGTCGAAAGGCATTGCCTACGAGGGTCCTTAGCACTGCGTGATGGCCGCAGGCCCCGAGTGTATGTCCTTGAGGAGCCTCCTGCCTTCCTCGATAGTAATGCAGCGCTGAAGAACGCCTGAGGGGCTTCGCCTATAGAGTTCCTTGCCATCACCGTAGATGACGTAGGACTTGGCCCGTCGCGTGATCCGGCTAGCTTCGGTCCGGTCCTCCGGAAGCTCTCCCCGAATGAGGCAGTCGAGGAAAGGGGCTCGCCAATCAGGCAGCGGGCTCAATGGAGGAGGAGTCCCCTGGATCTCCATAACCTGGGCCCTGGTCGAGGGGGCCCCAGTCAAGGTTGTGGGGTGGAGCTTCGAGGGCGTAGTGCAAGCCCCCAAGCCCAAATCGATGGAGGGCTCGAAGAGGTCCCTTGAGAATACGTCCGGAGGGACCGTACCTTGAGTCAATGTAATTTTTGCAAGCTCATCCGCGGCTTTGTTGTATCGTCGAGCAATATGACTAAGTTTGAGGCCGTGGAACTTGTCTTCCAACTTGCACACTTCGTTGTAGTAGGCTTCCATCTTGGTGTCATGGCAGTTCAAGGCCTTCATCACTTGGTCGATGATTAGTTGCGAGTCGCCTCGAACGTCAAGGCGTCGGACCCCAAGTTCAAGGGCAACTCGTAATCCAGTGACGAGAGCTTCATACTCCGTGATGTTATTAGAAGCGGCAAAGTGGATGCGAATGACGTAGCGCATGTGGACTCCGAGGGGTGAGATGAAGAGCAAGCCCGCGCCTGCTCCTGTCTTCATGAGCGACCCGTCGAAGTACATTGTCCACAGCTCGGCTTGGATTTGAACTGGCGGCAACTAAGTGTCAGTCCACTCAGCGATGAAATCCGCCAGCCTTGGGACTTGATGGCCTTTTGCGGTGCGTAGGTGATGGTCTCGCCCATGAGCTCGACTGACCACTTAGCAATCCTTTCAGCGGCCTCCCGATTATGGATGATCTCCCCCAAGGGGAGCGAAGATACCACGGTAACCGGGTGGCTGAGGAAGTAGTGCTGGAGCTTGCGACGTGTAAGGACGATGGCGTAGAGCAGCTTCTGCACCTATGGGTAGCAGATTTTTGTTTCCGAAAGCACTTTGTTGACAAAGTAAACCGGCCGCTGGACGGGCTGGATGTGCCCTTCCTCTTGCCTCTCAACCACTATGGCCGCGCTGACCACTTGAGTGGTTGCGGCGACATAGAGGAGGAGGGGCTCGGGCGGTTCGATCGACGTCGCTGGTCATGGAGGGACGAGAATCGGGGTGGATGTCAGCATGCCTTTGAGTTCATCGAGAGCCTCTCCCCTAAACTCCATGTGAATCGCTCGGATTTTTTCAAGAGGTGGTACAGAGGCATGGCCTTCTCCCCTAAATGTGAGATGAAACGGCTAAGGGCCGCGAGGCAGCCCATGACCTTCTGCACGCCCTTGAGATCCTGAATCAGCCCCATTCGCATGATGGCCGCCACCTTCTCGGGGTTGGCCTCGATCCCGCGCTGGGAGACGATGTATCCGAGGAGCATGCCCCGAGGCACTCCGAAGACACATTTCTCGGGGTTGAGTTTTATGTTTTTGGCTCGAAGGCACCCGAATGCGATTTCGAGGTCATGGATGAGGTTGTCTACTTTTCTGGACTTGACCACGATGTCATCAACATAGGCCTCGACCATGTCGCCTATGTGTTCGTGAAGACGTGGAGCATGCACCGCTGATACGTTGCCTCGGCGTTTCGAAGGCCGAAGGGCATGGTGACGTAGCAGTACATGCCAAAAGGTGTGATGAAGGAAGTCGTGAGCTGGTCGGACTCTTTCATCTTGATTTGGTGGTAGCCGGAATAAGCATTGAGGAACGAGAGGGTTTCACATCCCACAGTCGAGTCAACAATTTGATCAATGTGTGGTAAAAGAAATGGAACTTTGGGACATGCTTTGTTTAAACTAGTATAGTCAATACACATCCGCATTTTTCCATTCTTTTTCTTAACTAACACGGGATTAGCTAACCATTCGAGGTGATGGACCTCCTTGATGAATCCAGCTGCCAAAAGCTTGTGCACCTCTTCACCGATGATCCTACGCTTCTCCTCGTTGAAGCGGTGCAGGCGTTGCTTCACCGGTCTGGACCCGGCCTGGATCTCCAAGGCGTGCTCGGTGACTTCCCTTGGTATGCCCGGCATATTCGAAGGACTCCACGCAAACATATCGGTGTTTGCGCAGAGAAAGTCGACGAGCACGGCTTCTTATTTGCCCTCGAGGTTGGCACTGATCGTTAGCACCTTCTCGCCGGGGCAGCTCGGGTCAAGGGGGACTTTCTTGGCGTCTTGTGCTAGCTCAAAGTTGCCAGCGTGTTGCTTGGGATCTGGCACCTCGTCGGCGAGGCGCTCGAGGGTCGCGGCTATCATGGCATTTTGCTTGACGGCCTCTCCATACTCGACGCATTCGACGTCGCAGTCGTACATGTGCTCGTAGGAGGAGGCGACGGTGATGACACCCTTGGGTCCTGGCATCTTGAGCTTAAGGTAGGTATAGTTCGGGATCGCCATGAACCGCGCGTAGCCTGGTCGGCCGATGATAGCATGATAAGTTCCGTGAAACCCTACCACCTCGAAGGTGAGGGTCTCTTTCCTAAAGTTGGCAGGGGTGCCAAAGCAGACAGGAAGGTTGATACGGCCGACGGGAAGGGCCTTCTTCCCTGGCACGATGCCATGGAATCCCCCAGCGCTGGGTCAAAGTTGGCACCTATTGACTCCCAGGAGGTCGAGGGTCTCGAGGTAGATGACGTTCAAGCTACTGCCACTGTCCATGAGGACCTTCGAGAGGCGGGTGTTCATGATGATTGGGTCGACGACGAGCAGATAGGCCCCGGGGTTGGGGACATGATCCGGATGGTCATCGCGGTCGAACATGATGGGCGCGTCAGACCAGTCGAGGTAGTGAGGTGTCGCGACTCAGACAGAGAAGACTTCTCAACGCTCTCGCTTGCGCTGTCGAGGCATGAGCTGGGTCAAGGGGCCCCCGTAGATCATGTAGCAGTCATAGACTTTGGGGAATTTTCCGTCTTCCCCATTGTCTCCCTCACCACCGCCTTGGTCTTTCTTGTCGTCACCTTTCTTCATGCCTACTTGCTCAAAGTGCTTTCGAAGCATGCGGCAGTCCTTAAGCTTGTGCTTTGCCCCATCCTTGTGATATGGGCAGGGCTCCTCGAGCATTTTGTTGAAGATGGCGCCCTCGGGGGGACCTCGAGGTCTTTTGCGTTCGGTTGCTGTGACGAGATCATCTTCTGTAGCCTCACGCTTGCCTTGCTGATTTTTCTTCTTCTTGTTGTTTCTCTTCGGCCCTTTGCTCGAGCCTCCAGTGTCGTCGGCTGCCAGCGCCTTTCCTTTGTCCTTCCCGTCGCTGAAGAAGGCGCCGACCGCCTCTTTGCCGGCCGCGTAGGTTGCAACCACATGCATGAGCTCGTCGACGGTGTTGGGGCGGTTACGCCCCAACTCGCGAACTAGCTCCTTGCAGGTTGTACCCGCAACGAATGCTAGAATGACATCGAGATCAGAGATGCGGGGTAGTTCGGTGCAGAGCTTGGAGAATCGTTGAGCAAAGTTGTGGAGAGACTCCCCTGGTTTCTGCTTGTAGTTGCATAGTTCCCAGGAGTTCCCGGGACGCACGTAGGTACCTTTGAAGTTCCCCTCAAAGATCCGAACAAGGTCGACCCAGCCGTGAATCTGGTCAGGGGGAAGTTCCTCGAGCCACCTACGCGTGGTGTTAGACAGGAACAGGGGAAGGTGACGTATGATGACGTGATCGTCACGTGCCCCACCCGCCTGACAAGCCAGCCAAAAGTCGGCTAGCCAGAGCTCAGGATTGGTTTTGTCGTTGTATTTGACGATGCTCGTGGGGGGTCAAAACTTGTCGGGCAGCTGGGCGCAGCAGATCGTCCTGCTGAAGACTCGGGGACCCGGTGGCTCCGGGGCCCGTCGGTCTTCGTCGCTATCGTAACGCCCTCCACGATGGGCGCTGTACCCTCGATCCTCGGCATCCCCATGCTTGCATCTGTGGTTCTCGATGATGTCAAGGTGCGCGTCGCGGGGAGCGCGGTCGTCGTTGATACGTTCTCGGGCTGGCTTCTTCTTCGGTCGAGGGGCTGCCCCCTGATCAACCGAGCTCTCCCTTTCGGGCCAGGAGGCCTCGACCTGAGGTTCGGAGGCTGCCCCTCGACGCCTCAAGGCTGAGCTCTCGGCTTGCTGAACAGCAGCAACTTGGAGGAGATCCTTGACCTCATGTTGTATCCGCCGAGCTTGCGAGTTGGATGGCGCGGGCATATTGCGAAGGAGCATAGCCGCCGTGACAATGTTCTGGCTTGCTCGGGGATAACAGTTGGCGGCTTGCTCGAGTGCCCCAGCCTCGTTGATCTGCCGGTTGACTTCTCGGGCCCTGGCTCGGGCTCTACCGCCGGGCGGTCGCCGCTCTTGCTCGAGGGTTAGCTCAAGCAGGTGCAATCGTTCCTGCTCGTCGACGAGCTTCGCCTACAAATCCCAAATTTGTGCCAGCTGTGCGTCCTGCTTGCCGGGATGGGGGCACGCCTCTCGGGTTGCGTCTGGTTGTTGGTCCTCTGCTCTGGGGAGAGCACCTTCCGCCGCAGTTGTAGCCGCCCTGGCCGCTGGATCGATGGTGTCCTGATCAGAGTCGACATCACCATCGATGTGGAGGCACTCACGGGTAGGATCCCAATGATCAGAGTCAGAGTTGGGGTCGCCGCAGCAGAAAACGGGGAATTGTCCCCACGCCTCTTCCTACAGCTGCCGTCGGAGTGTGCCGACGGCGTACCTCCTGGGGCCGGGCGCTCTCATGAAGGCCAAGCCCTCGAAGGCTGGTGTGACAGTCCCCACGTCCGTCATTGCACGGAGAAGGGCACCTGGGCGGTCCTCTAACGTGCTCATGTTAGAGTGGGTCACTGTCAACATCGTCATCGCAGGATTGTTGAAGTCGAACGAAGGCCGCCGCCGACACTCGAACAGCTCGTGCGAAAGCCAGCTCGATCGAGCAAGGACTTCATTGCGCTCCCTCGATGAGCGTAGTACGAAGGTGGAGTCGGGGTTGTGGTGGGGTCCTGCTGGTTTGCCCTCTACCTCTGAACTCAGGTCAGACAATCCCCTAACAAGGGGTTCCTCATCTCCGATCAGGGGCGAGGAGAAAGTGGCGGGAACCATCCTCGACTTAGGTTGATGGCGATGACGGTGTTGATCGTGCCTCCTTCTGGATGTGGCAGCATGGTGGTGAGACCGGCGAGTGGCCCCCCATGAGCGTGGGGGCGTACCACGACCTCCGTTTGGGTCACTGATCGAGAGCAGGGTCATGTCATAGCCCTGGCCGAGGGACATGAACTCCAGGCTCCCAAACCAGATCACCGTAGCACGCGGAACTAGTGAAACAAAGTTGCCCATCTAGAAAAATGGCGGGAAATCATTAGTGACACGTGGTTCCCCTACCTGGCGCACCAACTATCGGTGTTTCAACCCCGCAGGGGTTAACACCAATGAGTAATGTTCATAATTGCATGCTCCCTTAATCCGGTGGGTAATGCAAGAAGGACACGGTGATTTATCCTGGTTCGGGCAAAGAAGGCCCTACGTCCAGCGGGGGGAGGATAGTTCGTGTTATCTTGCACCGAAGTGCTAGTACAGGGGAAAATACAAGTAGGTGTGAGGAGCGTGAGCTAGAGCTTGGGCGTTTCGGGTGCCTAGCTTTCTACTTTACACTGTCTCACGGTATTGTTTTGTGATCTAAAGCCTTAGTGTTTCTATGCTCTAGATCCTCTCGTCCGTTCTCCCTCTCCTCTCTTGGCTAACATCCTGGCGCCTCCTTTTATAGGTGAAGGAGGGGCACAGGAGTACATATATTTAGAGTTCACATGGCTGGTGACGTATGACGTTGAGGCCGATCACGTCGGTGCTGCTGTAGAGATGTACGTCAGCATGGGAGGTCCTGCAGCCGTCGCGTCAGGAGTTGTTGAAGTGCAGCTCAGAGTCGTTGGAGTCCCGCTCAAGGGTTCGTTCGACGAAGTCGTGGGACAGCGGTCGAGGATTTGGCTCGAGTTGAGGGGGTCGAGTCGAGAGGGTCAAGCCTCACCGGATAAGGTCGAATCCTAGGAAATGCAGAAAATGTGCTGATTTATGCGTCTCGTGGGGGTGCTGGATGGGGCATAGTGCTCGGCATGGCGCAAACAGTGAAGTACGACCCGCGGGATTCTGGGGCATGGGCGGTAAAAGCAAGATTTGACTACCATACCCACAACTGTTACCGTAACTGTGGCCATACGGTTAGGCGGGGGTAGGTAAAACGCATTAAATGCGCCCGGATCCATACGGGAGAGTCGGTAGCCGAGGGGTGCACTGTCCTCGAGGACTGCCCATTCGCGTGAATGAAGTTCCATCCTCGAGGGCAGGCTCGTTCACCGAGCGAAGTTCCAACCTCGAGGGGTCGCCCGAATTGTACCCTCGAGTGTACAGTCCCAATCCGTGCGGTAGCCCCTCGAGCAGGCTTTAGCTTTGGGCCGTCGTAACCCGTTCATGGGTCAGCCCAATATGCCTTAGCCTGTGGGCCTTCGAACGTTAACGTGGGAGGTCATTGGAGGGTTTGTGTTGCTAATTTTACGGGGTTTAGCCCGATAAACCAAGGGTTTGGGGTACCCATTTCCTGGGTAACGACACATCATCTCTATGATTACCTCTAGGGCATATTCCCAACAGTCTCCCACTTGCACTAGAGTTAATCTCTAAGATGTCTAATCCCCATAGACCTCATGTGCGCCTCATGCTTAGGCTGTAGAAGAGCCTTTGTCAAAGGATGTGCTACATTCGAATCCGTATGTATTTTGCACAATTTGATCTCTTCTTATTTCACACACTCTCGAATGAGATGAAACTTCCGGAGTACATGTTTGTTCTTCTAGTGATCCCTAGGCTGCTTAGCCTGTGCAATCGTCCCATTGTTATCACAATGTAAATTCAATGGGCCCAACGCATTCGGAAACACACCAAGTTCAATGAGGAACCTCCTCAACCAAACACCTTCCTTTGCAGCACCAGAAGTTGCAATATACTCGGTTTCTACTGTAGAATCAGACACCGTCTCCTGCTTGGAACTTTTCCAGCTAACTGCACCACCATTTATTGTGAACACAAAACCTGATTGAGATAGTGAATCATCCCCGTTGGTTTGGAAGCTAGCATTCATGTAACTGTTTACAACGAGCTCCTCCTCGTCTCCATAAATTAGGAACACATCCTTAGTCCTTCGTAAGTACTTAAGAATATTTTTAACCAACATCCAGTGACTCTCACCAGGGTTGGCTTGATACCTGCTCGCAACACTTAGAGCATATGAGACATCCGGGTGAGTACATATCATGGCATACATGATGGAACCAATGGCTGAAGCGTATGGAACCTTACTCATGCGGTTGCGCTCTTCATCTGATGAAGGACACTGCTCATCACTAAAGCGCATACCATGTGACATAGGCAAGAACCCTTTCTTGGACTATTCCATGTTGAACCGTTTTAACACCTTGTCAGTGTACGTGTCTTGACTTAATCCTATTAGCCTTCTCAACCTATATCTATAGATCTTAATTCCCAAGATGTATGCTGCTTCTCCTAAATCCTTCATAAAAAAACTATTATTCAGTGAAGTCTTTACATATTGCAACATAGGAATATCATTCCCAATCAATAATATGTCATCCACATACAAGATCAGAAACACAACAGCGCTCCCACTTTCCTTCTTGTAAACACAAGGTTCTTCTTCATTCTGACGGAAGCCAAACCCTTTGACGACCTCATCAAAACGAAGATTCCAACTCCGAGATGCTTGCTTTAACCCATATCTTTTCAGCATTATTAGGATCAACAAAACCTTCGGTCTGTATCATATACACGTCCTCTTCTAAATACTCATTTAGAAAGGCTGTTTTAACATCCATCTGCCATATCTCTTAATCAAAATATGCAGCAATTGCTAGAATGATCCGAATAGATTTAAGCATCACTACCGGTGAGAATGTCTCATCATAGTCAACTCCTTGAAATTGCTGAAAACCTTTTGCGACAAGTCAAGCTTTATAGACGTGAACATTTCCATCCATATCTATCTTCTTCTTAAAGATCCATTTGCTCTCTATAGGTCTAACCCCATCAGGCGAGTCAACCAAGTTCCAAACTTGATTGTCTCCCATGGAATCTATCTCGGATCTCATGGCATTTTACCATTTCTCGGAATCTAGATCCATCATAACTTCCACATAATCCACAGGTTCGTCATCGTCTAACAATAACAAATCCCCATGCAATGCACGAAGTCTCGCTGATCTTCATGGTTGTGGTGGTGTGTCCACTGCCACGGGTGTCTCAACTTGCCCTGCTACAATAGCATCACTCACAGAGTCAGTCCCTACTGGCTCATCTTGAACTTCTTCAAGATACACCTTTTGTCCATTCTTTTCTCTTTTGAGAAAATCTTTCTCTAAGAAAACACCGTTTCAAGTAACAAACACTTTGCCCTCTGACCGGTTATAGACATAATACCCTAAAGTTTCCTTCGGATATCCCACAAAAAAGCACTTGTCTGATTTGGGTGTTAGTTTATCTGATATAAGTCTTTTGACATAAACTTCACAACCCCAAATTTTTAGAAAAGACAAACTGGGACTCTTACCAGTCCACATCTCATATGGTGTCTTAACTACGGACTTAGATGGTACCCTATTCAATGTGAAAGCGGCTGTTTCTAGAGCGTATCCCCAAAATGATAAAGGTAGGTCCGACTGGCTCATCATAGACCGAACCATGTCCAACAAGGTCCGATTACGTTGCTCAGACACACCATTTCTCTGAGGCATTCCGAGTGGCGTAAGCTATGGAACAATTCCACAACTCTTAAGATGATTGCTAAACTCATGACTTAGATATTCACCTCCACAATCAGATTGCAAGGCCATGATCTTCTTGCCACATTGATTCTCTACTTCATTCTGAAATTCTTTGAACATTTCAAATGTTTTAGACTTATGCTTCATTAGGTAGACATATCCATATCTATTAAAGTCATCAGTAAAAGTTATGAAGTATTGAAATCCTCCTCTAGCTGTCGTGCTCATTGGTCCACATACATCAGTATGTACAAGTTCCAACAAGTCAGATGCCCTGTCAGGAAATCCTTTGAATGGCACCTTGGTCATCTTTCCTAGCAGGCAAGCCTCATATGTCTCGTATGATTCAAAATCAAACAAAGTTAGAAGACCATATCATGGAGCCTCTTCATGCGATTCTCACTTATATGACCCAAACGACAATGCCACATATAGGTAGGACTTAACTCATTAAGCTACGGCCATTTAGCACTAACATTATAGACATGTGCATCATCAAGATTTAAAATAAATAACCCATTCACAATGGATGCAAAAGCCACAAACATGTCATTCTTGGAGATCACATAACCATTGTCTTTACTCGCAAAAGAATAACCATCCTTCATCAAACATGAAGGCGATACAATGTTTTGACTTAAGCTAGGAACAAAATAACAATTATTCAATTCCATGATAAATCCTGAAGGTAGGTGAAGTTGCATCGTCCCGATGTTCAACGCAGCAACTCTTGCATTATTGCCCATGCGAAAGTCAACCTCTCCCTTTTCCACGCTTCTACTTCTTATCATGCCCTGCATCGTATTGCAAATATGAGCAACCAATCCGGTATCAAATACCTAGGAATTGATATAGGGGTTAGCGAGAAAAATATCCGTAACATGAACAACAAGGGTACAAGTAGAAGTAATACCTTTACCGCCGCCATCCTTCTCTAAGGATGCCAAGTACTCCTTGTAATTCCTTTTCTAGTGACCTTTCCCCTTACAATAAAAGCAATCAGAATTTGCAGATGGTCCAGCCTTAGTAGCAGATGGGTTCAGCTTAGAGATCTCATCTTTAGCCTTGCCCTTCTTCTTGCCCTTCCTCTTGAACCAAGGTCTGCTCTGGACCGCCAACGACACCTTTCTTGATGTCGGCTTCTGCTGTTTTCAGCATACCACACAGTTCACTCAAGCCTCTCTCTGCCCCATGCATATGGTAGTTCGAGATAAAGTTTCCATAGCTGGGTGGAAGAGACGAGAGGATAAAATCAGTAGCCAACTCTTGGCTGATTGGGAACCTAGCTTCTCCAACCTTTGAGTGTAACCAATCATCTTGATTACGTGTGGTCCTACTGCTGCGCCCCCTGCAAGCTTGGTTTCCACAAGCGCCTTAGAGACATTGAACCTTTCAGTCCTAGCCTGTGTACGGAACATCTCCTCAAGTGCCATGATCATATCATTCACTGAGTGATTGTTATCGAACTGCATCTGCAGATCAGATTCCATGGAAGCAAGCATAAGGCAACTCACTTCAAGATCAGCATCGCATGCTTTCCTGTAAGCGGTTCTTTCAGCAGCAGGTGCAGTTTCTTCAGGATCATCTAGTAATGAGGTGTCTAGAATATCTTCCTTTTTCTCAGCCCTGAGAACAATTCTCAAGTTGCGGACCCAATCCGCGTAATTTGCTCCATTCAACTTATCTTTCTCAAGAATTATACACAAATAAAATGGTTGATCGCGAGCGGCCATCTACAACAAAAGTAATGCAAAATACTAAGACAATGTATCCATGAAGGAGTAAATTATATCAAATAGAATATACTCCCACTAAAATCAATATCCCTCAATTGATATTTAGTGATTCAAGACCCACAACTAGCATCCCGACCAGTGAGCTTTAGCATCACCGCTGGTCGGTATGGTAGATCGGTAAGCAACACCTTGCTACTCATATCTCATATGACTCTTGTTGTTGGGTTAGCATCCCTATGCTGAACACTCAACCTTACCATGCTTCAAGATCCCTAACCGTTAGGATGACCTTGTTCAAGTAACCAAACCTTCTTGCAGTAAGTATCCGATACGAACCTGCCTAGTTGAGGAAAACCACTGGCACCCTAATTTCATAGACCCACCACCGATTGTACAAGACTTATGACAGTGCAAGGTTTGGGAAAGCATTCAACTTAAACATTGCTGAGAGATCATTCTACTTCACTATCGCACTCATGTAGACAAAAACATAATAGCATGTGAAAGTAGAACATAGTAATGAGAATCACATTCACACATAGTAACATGGTATGGCCCTTTAATGAATGGTGATCTCCATCTCCATCATCTTGCCCATCATGGTGATCTCCATCTCCACGATCCATGTGTGCCATCCTTCTTGTGATAAGTCCTCCAAGAACTATCTTGCCGCATGCTATACTAATTACATAGTCGCAAGATCACAAGATGGCACGCAGGCCAATACATCAAATGGCAACACATATGGCTCCAGCCATGTTGCTTACATGACACGCATGCCATGAATGAATTGTATACATACACATGGGCCATACCAATCACATCATACCCTGCAAAAACAAGTTAGGCGTAGAACGATTCTATGTGCTACGACAGGTAGCAACGGCGGTCTATGGAATTGCTATGAAAATCTCATCAGATTGATCTCATCAACCTGAATTCGAACCATTTGGAGTCCCTCTATTTTCACTAGATCAATCCCATTGATCGATGCCCAACATGTATGGTCTTACATGTATCACTTAACTCAGGTGGCGGATTAAACCGACCGGTATGAGTACATCGTTACACGACCACGCAACAAGAGCACGAAAATAGATTGAGTTTCCATCTACCATCCCGTTTCACAAATAGATCTAATCAACATGTGCAACCAAACCTAGTAGATCACATCTACTATTTCTGCATATCAACTATATGCCCAAAACTGAACCTATAACGAGGCAGTAACAGCTCTGATACCACTGAAGGGATATGAGGGTGCTACACTAGCCAGAAAACAAAAATTTTCTACCTCATAAACCAGGATCTACTGTTAGTTATAGGTTACGGGATTACCACTAGATGCACAAGTCCAGCGGAAGACGACTCGATGTAGTCGTACGTGTCATAGGAGGCAGTGCAGTTGCGTGGTCATCCATCACGTCAACCCCTTCATGCGGTTCGTCCCAGTGCTCCAGATGCAGCACCTCCGAAGAATCCCACACGTGCAGGGAAGAAGCAATGCGCCTCCGGACAGGTACATCCACGAGGAGCAGAAGGCGCGAGCATGGGGAGGGCGACATCGGCTGTCAAAGACGTGTAACCCTGATCGCGCCCCTGCTCCTTCGCTTATATAGGCGTCCCCAATGAGCTCACGAGTTGGAGGCCCATTAGTAACCCTAAGCCTTATCTAATTCGGGTCCAACCCGAATAGGCTTCCAGTCCCTTAAAAGTGTGACCCTATGGGTTCACGCACACATTGACATGGGCCGAGTACTCCTACTCGCCCAATAGTTGACAGCGGCCTCTAGCAAGACGTGACAACTCCTATGTGCACACAAAGATCATATCAGACGAACCACTATGACAACATACATGTTATTCCCTTTGCCACTTGATATATGGTTCAACTCATGGGTTAACACTTAACCCAAGCACGGCCATGCATTTGTTGATCCAATCACTTGAGTGATCCAGTGATATCTCTCTCACGTAGAGAGGGGCAAATTCCATCTTGATTGTCTATGTCTCATAGCATGCTTCTCGCCCACCCGAAGACCACCTTTATAACTACCCAGTTACGGAGCAGTGTTTGATAGTCCCTAAGTAGGCCGTTTTACATCTTGAGTACATACCACAATCTCAGGTCTAAGGACATAACGTAGATGATGTGAATAGAGACTTTCTCATGTCGGGTCAGTCCAGCCTACATGTCTCACATGTGCCCACATTATTAGTTTGATATCTCCATGTCCATGACTTGTGAAACATAGCCATCAACTAATACATGTGCTGGTCTAATATTCAAGTGTGTTCTCACAAGAATGCCGACCAGGGATAATTTTAGAATAACCATTCAAGTAATTGAGTTCCAAAAATAATTCATAAAATTGCCAATCAACACAAGTTGTCTATAATGGATATTCAATGAACACTTAGTGCATGTCATAGATACAACTGGAATATCATCATCTCTATGATTACCTCTGGGGCATGTTCTCAACAGCGTCTGCTCTAGTAGAAGGACCCGGAGATGGGTAAGCCTTGATATCATGCTAGAGTAGTAGTTGACAGCTTAGATGTGGTGTTTAATTAGGCTCAAGGCTACCTACGGTTGCACCGTTTTTGTACGATTGAGGTGGTAGGCGGCGGGGGGTGACCTTGTCTCGTCCATCCTTTGTAATCCTCCATGTCCGAGTTCGGCGTAGAGCTGTACGCCGGTATCACCTGGCAGACTAGGTGCGCTCCGGTGTCCGAAGTAAGTAGAAGTATTGCAACGCTATCCTTAGGGCACTAAAGGCTATAGGAATCCATATCTACCCTCTTTCTCTCTCTACCCTTGTATTGTTCCTTGGGCGAACAAGCTAGGAGAAATACGACCGTTCTCATAGAAAATACGATACCCTGAATACTTCAGGGTGAAAGCTACAATGGTACTCTGTGCGCCTGCAGATTTATCTGCTTACGCTAAGAAATACCAACAACAGGAACTTTGAACTTAGGACCGGGCTGATCACCATGGTGTAGGCAAGTCCATTCTGTGGACTACCCAATGAGGACACCAACGCTCATCTCCAGCATTTTCTTGAGCTGTGTGACACAATCGTCATCAAAGACGTTGCACCAGATGCTATCAGGTTCCGTCTGTTTCCATCCTAGTTATTCGGACCGGCGGTTCGACTGGTAAAAGACCGAACCGGAGCCTCCACCAGTCCAGTTCATCTTAGAGGATCGGAATGCAATTGAACCAAAAAAACCGGTTGAACCGGCCAATTTTTCGTCGAACCGGTGAACCGGGCGGTTTCGTGTGAACCGGTGAGATTTTGAGTTTTTCTAGAATTACCCCTCTGTGTTTTCAGGATGACCTTATCTAGCTAGGGGTATTATTGGAAATTGGCTCCAAATGCCTCTGTAAGTCGCGCGTGCGTACTGCAGTCTGTCCTGATTGGTGCAGTGGAGTGCATGCACATGCCACTGGTGGGCCCGCCTGGCTTGTGGCGATTGAATTGAGTGGGTCGGTAACGTTGCTTTGCTCTGGCTTTTTGGAATTGCTAGTGTCACCTGGCATCTACTCCGTATATATTGCCTTTTAAATTCCAAAATATCATAACTTTATCAAATGAGCTTTAAATTAGAAAAATAACATATATCTATTTTAGTTATCTCAACGAGCTCTCCGCAATTGTGCACTTTATTTTAGCGATCAAGATTGTTTTGTAATGGTGAATATTTAAATTACTAGCGCATTGTTTTTTGCATGAATTTGAAAGTGCTCAATAAATTATATTTTCCTTCACATGTTTTACATATATGATAAAACAATTTTAGAGTATCAACGTGTTTTTAGTACGTGTTGTGTACTTGTGCCTACATTAGTGGGAATTTATACATGTGATCAAGTATATGTCGCTAATTATTGTGTTTATCACCTATTAATTATATTATATATATACCGGTTCAATGTATTTGTTACCGGTTCGATTTGACTGGTCCAAAATAATCGAACCGGTGGTTCAACCAGCTCTAAACGGTTGGACCAATGAACCATTGAACCGACAACCTCACCGGTTCGATCTCCAGTCCGGTTCGAATAACTTGGGTTTCCATTCTCCCTTGTGGGGAAGGCGAAACAATGGTTCTACAAGGACAACGAAGTTGTTGACACCTGGAGCAAATGCTCCACGGTGTTTCTCGCCAAATTCTTTCCCATGGGGAAAACCAACGCCCTGAGGGGAAGAATTGCCAATTTCCAGCAGAACTCAATGGAACACATTTCAGAGGTATGGGAGAGGCGGCAAGCGTACATACAAGCATGCCCTCACCACGGTATGGAGAATTCGCTGGTGTTCCAAAACTTCTACAAGGGGTTAATACCCATGTCTAAGGGGCACCTCGACAAGCATTTTAGAGGTATGGAAGAGGCGGCAAGAGTACATACAAGCATACCCTCACCACGGTATGGAGAATTCGCTGGTGCTCCAAAACTTCTACAATGGGTTAATACCCATGTCTAAGGGGCACCTCGACGCCACTGCTGGTGGCGCCTTTCTATCACTTATTGTTGAGAGCGCTACGACGCTAATCAACAAGATGGTAGAAAACCAAGCTTGGGGGGAGGAATGAGCTCCCACTAAAGCACAAAAAGGCATGCACAACATGAAGGAGACGGACATGCTTGCCACAAAAATAGATCTACTCCTCAAGAAGTTTGACAAACATGCCCCTGAAGACACATCCGGCACCGTCAACGCCATGGATTCTCGCATGACATGCGAGGTCTGTGGTAATGTTGGCCATTCGGGGAACGATTGCCCCGAAACCCATGAAGACGCCGCATATATCAACAACGGGTTTCGCCAACAACACAGAGGTAATAGTGGTTGGAATAACCAATCCCGTCCACCATTCCAAGGTAATTCAAACTATCACTCCAATTACAATTCGAATCAACCTTCGCTAAAGGATCTGGTTTTAGGCCAAGCTAAGATCAACGAAAACCTTACCAAAAAGATGCTTAACAATGATAAAATTTTGGAAAGTTTAAATAAAAAAATAGAGGGTTTATCTTCTACTGTCAAGAACCAGCTGAGCTTTAATAAAATAATAGAAACCCCGTTAGCTCAGTACCTGCTAACAACAGTTCAGGAAGGATCCCAGGGTGACCTGAGGTCTCGCTTGAATCTGTTAATATGATCTCGACAAGGCTTGGTAAACCTTCATCATTGGGTATATCTGTTCTTGATAAGAACGGAGACCCTGGCCGCCCAACATTCACAATTGCCATCGGCCCCCACACGATCGACAACGCCTACCGCGACCTTGGAGCAAGCATCAACGTGGTGTCCAAGGCAACGTATGACAAAATATTGGGTGGACACTTGTCCCCCATATCATTTCGGTTGCAGATAGTAGATTAGTCTACTAGATAACCCGAGGGGCTGACTGAGAACATATTGGTAAGGATCAGGGACGAATATGTCCCTGTTGATTTTGTGGTCCTAGACATGGGCAACAGCATTACAGCTCCGCTCATCCTAGGGAGGCCGTTCTTGCACACTACAAAAGCGGCCATCTACACAGGGAAGGGTGAAATCACTCTTAACTTTAAGCAAAAAGCTATAACTCTGCCCTTCAATAGCTATGCTAAAAATATCAAGGATAAAAAGAAACAAACCAAAAAGGGACCAGAGCCACCTATAATTAACAACATGTATGACGAGCGGCAACATCTGCATCCACTTCTCCCGGGACAGATGTACTTTCATCAAGTAGGAGATGAAGAGGGAGAAAAGTCTTGCTCAACGGAGTCTAAAAGGTGGGCCCTGACCGATATGTAAACCGGTAAGTTATCTTTTTTCTGATAAATAAATAAAAAAATTATTGTGTATTTCATTTCTTATAACAAAATAATTCTCAAAAAGTTTTACTATTCAAAATTTTTGAAAATTAGTTCATTAGAAAGAATAAAATCTTTTATTTACAAAATCTATTTTTCAAAATAATTCTTGGAGAAGTTTTTATCATTAAAATATTATAGAAAAATCAAAATCGAGAGATGGATTTTTGAATCCTAGAAACCACCAATGGTCACGAGTTCAAAATGACTGTTTTGAGCTACCTGCCAAAGGGGGTAGCATCGGGCCCCTGGGTGAGCCGGCCAGACCACCTACACCAGCCGGCGCACCTGCACAGCCTCTAGCGCCAATCCAGAGCCAACGGCTCCTGGCCGTTGCCCCTTTGCCTCCCCCACTGTCAGTTTCGCTATAAATAGCAGGTATCCCGGGTGAGCTTCATCCTGTTCTCATTCTCACTCTTTCACTCTCCCTCACTACTTCACCATTCCTTCTTTCCAACAATATTAGCAACCTTTGCACAAGTTCTAGCTCAAGGAAACACTCGGGTGTGAAAGTTTCATAAACTTCACTAACCCTATCACACCCAAGAAGTTGTCCTTCGTGTTCTTTTGTCTCCACCATGAGGCGATCATCAAGGAGACATGCACGGGATGCCGATGCGGGTCCAAGTTTCCACGTCGAGGCTCCCGAAGAGGCTGTGGAGCATGGAAAGGAGGAGGCCAACGTCCCACTCAAGATCGATGATGCCGACAAGCCGTACCTCAACTTGCAGGTTCACCGGGAGATGCAAGCATACTTCCACCTCAAGGACCGCATCTTCCTCCATGTCCCCATGTATGGCGACAAGCTACTACAAGACACAGGTATGAATGAGGAGTTTGAGACCTTATGGAGAGCCATGGGATGGGAAACCATTGATCCCATGGACGAAGAAGGTTCTCGACTCCTCTCTATTTAGTTTCTGTGCACTTTGCAAGAAACCAGTTCTAGGATCTCTTTCTGTTTATTTGGGCAACATTATGATGTTTCTTGGAGTGATCTTAGTAGGCACATAGTCTTAAACTATAATTGTGCTCTTCACATTGACTATCCTTGCCTGGTTATGTTCGCCATAAGTTTGGGAAGAGATTTCTAGATTTGTTGAGCTTGGTCATTTTAGAGCATTACATTCAAAAATCCAACATCCTTCTCTTAAATTCATTCATCATTGGATTGCCATGACTTTGTTTCCTACTCACTCTGTTAGATATGTGAGTAGCATTGAGATGAAGCTATTTTTTGCCATTGTTAATAAAATCAAGGTTGCTCCTGTTAGAGAAATGCTTCTTGATTGGGTAGGAATCATCAAGGAAAAATTTTCCTGTTGTTTGCACTTCTCTCATAACTCGCATTGCAAATGCTGTTGGTGCGTTGGATGGGGTAGAAATTGAGTATATTTCCATCCCTCGCACCATTGTTGATGAGGATTATATGGTGCAAGGGCATCACTTGATTTCAAAGAATGATGAGATTCATATTATTTTTCCTAGTTATATAAACAAGATCTTGTTACCTAACTAGGGTCTGCGTATATATAAATGTGATTCACTAACCTTTGAACTCAAGACCAAGGAAGAAGCTCGCAGGGAAAGACTTGTCAGGCATGCGGCTAGAGTTGCAGCTGGGGAGGGACCCAATGCGCAGCCTGAGGAACCTGCCCAACCTTCTTATCATGCAGGATGGCACGCCGCTCAGAACATGCCAGACCCGAGCAATGCCCCGGGGCGGAATCCACGTCCACCACAACCAACAGCAGGAACATGGTCAGAAGCGGATTCAGATGACTGGGATCTACCACCACAAGTTCAACCACGAAGGAACCCAGAGCTGGAAGCCATCAATGCATGCATGGGACAGATGCAGATCCAAACCAATGACATCCAGAACACTCTCAACACCCATGTGTAGCAATGGCAGCAACAGCTAGATGCAAGACTCCAGCAACAGTTTGACCAGTAGAGGGCCTTCTGGGAGTACTCTGGTACTACCCAGGACCCTAGCAATGAGCTAGCTTGGGGGAGGGACCCCGCAAAGGTATGTGCATTGCATATTTAAATTCCAAGTAATTTTATTTTTCTTTTTAGCATGTTTAATTTTCAGCAATCATGCCTTCAATAAAAACTCAAAATGCTAAAAAGACCAAAAAATATTTATTCCACTCTATATATATGTGTTGTATAAATATCTAGTTCAACCCTTGTTGAGATGATGAATAGTTGCTCTGTTTTATGTTTGTCGTATACCTGCTTTATAATCAAGCTTTCTCCAAAGTTTAGGTTTATCAGCTAAAAATGTCTCTTCCTAAAAACTTGAACTAGTGGGTTGCACATGCTTAATCTTGTCTAAGTTATTGCCTGGTATGATATAGTGACATGGGCTGCCTATGACTTTGTTCTAAGTGAGACTTGACATCCGGAGTTTTATTTCAAAAATATTCAAAACAAAAGTTCCTCAATGGCTATGAAATACCTACCAAGGCCATATGACATGTTTCAATTCTATAAAAAACCTTAGTCATATGCTGCTTGTGGAACATTGAGTTAAGTCAAATTGTTGTGACTTTAGTGAGATTATGGTCATATGCCCATGATTGAGATTCACTTGTACCCACCAAATAAAGCCGACTCTCTCACTAAGAGTTGCGCACAACATGCATTTTTCCATCCACCAAAAATATATGCCAACTCTTACACTAAGAGTTGCGCACTATTTTCACCAAATAAAAATGCCGATTCTTACCCTGAGAACTGCGCATTCCTTATCTAGAAAAAATTACTCCTCGCATTCCATCATGACATCTCCCATTTTTTATATGCCAAATAAAGGATATGGGCTATGCTAAAAAACCATGCCAAGGGGCATGAGAGATCAATAAACAACGGGAAGAAATTCCAAATTCCCTGTTCAAAAAAAAGGGGAGAGAGAGAAAGAAAAAAATGTGTGTACCTTTATAGCCCATATTCCTCCAAAGAATTTTATCCCTCCAATAAAGAAAGTCATGATGCATGGAGTACCAAAAATATTTAGAATTAGAATCCACCTTCATACTCCACACACTTGCACATCTCAATCGAAGTGTATGACTTGTATTTCCCCTTGTGGTTTGGTTTTTGACTTGACAATATATGTGATACAAGTATGCCCACTTTCATACCTGCCTAGAACTCCACTCAAAAGCTTTAGTGATAGGTTATGAAAGAAAGGCAACTCTACAATGCCTTTGGTGAGGTAATCATACACATTGAGCGATCGAGAGAATCATTTGAGGAACTTCATTTTCTTTGCAAAAATTTCAAAACCTCCAGAAA
Source organism: Bothriochloa decipiens (assembly GCA_023333625.1). NCBI lineage: Eukaryota > Viridiplantae > Streptophyta > Magnoliopsida > Poales > Poaceae > Bothriochloa > Bothriochloa decipiens. The sequence goes on from CM041638.1 coordinate 21,535,522, forward strand.
GATAGTTGATCTTGGGATGAATGATAGGCAATGCCTCTGAATCTGTTCTATCTTGCAATTGCCCAAGACTTGAGATAGCTAATAAGCCCCATTTTGTTTCAAGATAATAACAGGGTGGATAGTATGCTGATTTATTCAAACTAAGGTAGAAAACTTTGTTATAAATCTTGTACACTTGAAATATAATCGGCATAGAAGCAACTCCTGATCAACAACTAAAGCCTAGCTTTGCTCGGGGCTGAGAAAAGGGTAAGCTTGGGGGATCTTGTTGGCGGTTCTTAATGACGAAGTTATGCCACCAATATAGAACCAAAAAGGGAAGAATTATATATTTTAAACATATATACCTTTACTACTAATGGAATTCCACCTGTACTGAAAGATTTGTCACTATGCAGGAAATACACCAAGTACAGGGAATATTTGTAATAAAAAGGTACTTTCCAGAAGACACCCAAAGGAAGTCAACCCAACCCAAGTGTGCACGGGCCAAACCGACCATGACACAGTAGTCCAGGCCTGAGCCACAGCACACTGGCCAAGGTTGGTCGCGAACCGACCCAGGGGTGGGCCGGCCGGCGCACCAGAGAGGCGGTTCAGGCCCAGCCGGCTCGTGTCGGTACAATCAATGCAGGGAAGTGCGGTGTCGCTACTTGATTTTCCAATCCTACCCCCGAACCGCCTTCCACCTGCTACAAAAGGAACGGAGGAGCACCCCACAACACACACTCATTTAGAGCACTACCTCACTCTCTACACTTGTTCTTTAGGCTTAGCTACTTAGAATATTTTGGAGCAAGGTTGGGCTACTTGGAGGGCTTGTCTCCTAGGAAGAAGTGCTAGTCTCTTGGTATTATACTATGAAGAGTTCTTCCTTATTCAATTCCCTATTCTTATTTACATTCTTGTATATGAACTAGAGTATAGTCTTGAGCATGATATATTCTATGATTATGAACTAGACTATAGTCCATACGAGAGTAGTTCATCATGCTCATACATGTTCTTCATTGTTCATATGATTTACAAACTTCGAGAAGATGATAGGAATAGAGTAATGGTTCGTTGTTCCTTCAGGTTTGCTTATATCCTAGCTCATCCATCTGTAGGGTGGGAGTCCTTGGGGGATATAGGGAGCATTCGGATATGACGGCATGCCATAGTTGAGGGGTAGGCGGCAGGTGGTGACAGCCCTCACTACAAAATGACACCCCTTTTGTAACGCATTTATGTGTTGCTAAAAGTCCATATATGCGTTGCTAAGATCTATACCAACGTATAATTATGTGTTGCTAAAAGTGGCGTTGCAAGGGTATATTGCAACACTTACTTATGCGTTGGTAACAATTGTATATAAGCGTTGCAAAGTAGCAACAGATATTATGAGCTTTGGCAACACTTATTTATGCGTAGCTAGGAATAATGAATCATGTGACGAAAATTGATATTGGAAATTATTTTAATTTGGAACGCAATTAAAAAATTAGAGATCATCTCACACATGAGAAATAGAAACACATCCATATATTAAGAAGCAATGGTTGCATTACAATACGTGCCATCAGAAAATCCTCCATTACAATGAGTGCCAACTAAAAATTTCAAGGCATACTTTTTTGTCCACAACATTCGTATGGAAAAAAATCAAAACAAAAAGAAGCCATATCTACAATGCCACCAACGTTCCATTCATCATGAGTTCCCATTTGATCAATCCTGAAAGGAAAAAAGATAGAAAACTACAGTAACTATACAAGCATTTGGGAATACACAGCTGGACAACATTCATGCTATATCCTTATAAGCTACGAATTAAGGAAAGTAGAATGCAAAATTTAAAAAAAGCGAGCTTATATTCTAGCAGAATGACGACGTACTCAGGTGACCTTGCTAGGAACACTACTGTGATGTTCTTAGATCTTATTCTGCAATGACAATTTGGAAGACTCTGTCATCCCCCTGAATCAGTATTAAAGTAACAAACATCTAAAGTTCATATATTTGAATCAGAACGACCATATGCACAAGAGAGAAATAGTACCCAAACATTAAAGCTGTAGTTGTGTGAAGTATATATGTAAGCTGGGAGGTCAACAGATCCACAGGGTTTTTCTGCTCCTGATCATTTTCGTAAAGTTTAGAATACATGATGCATCTTCGTGAGTTACTCTCTGCTACAGAAAAGTTATTTTATGCCTGCATTATTAAAAAAAAGATGGTGTTGTCAAATCACAAATGGTTATACACAAACATATGAAACTGAATAAATCAAAACTGCAATTGATGACAATGGCAGAATGGAGTAGAACAGCAGAATGTCTATAGTCCAATGAAAATACCTCGGGATTCCCGTGCTTGGGGCAGCTCCATTGGATGTGATCACAGACAAGCAGCAGTGGGCATTTAGGAGTGTTGATGCTCGTACAGGAGGGAGAGAAAACTAATCTTTGTCAGGTCCTGTCGCCGCCTGCAACATGATCGAATAACTGTATCAGTCTCAACATAACTAAGAATTGTTAAATGCAGAACCCAGGCCATGTCAGGGATTAGAAAGAAATATTATGTTGCCCCTCTGAAACAACACTGCTGGGCGAACAACCAATAACTGACTGCATTGATCCCCTTTGCAACTCCATCCTGACGAAAAATTGAATCACATATGAAACATAACCAATATTAACAAAATTAATTAAAACAATGGTCAGGGCGAATTTAGGATATGGGAGTCATCCAAATCACATATGTAAATGTAACAATTCATGAACCATCAGTATAGAAAATAGTAGATTCTCGAAGTAGGAAAATTATAGAATTAAATCCAATAAATAAGAGATTTACTCAATTTCTTTCAACCCAGAACGTTCAGTGGTGATTGGGGATCGGTCCTGGGCATCAGAAAATAGAGATTGGAGATCGGACCTGCACATCAAAAGAGTGCTGGAAACCTAGAGTCCAGAGGATTGGGGATTGAACATGGACATCAGAAAAAAAGATGTGATTGGGAATCCAACCTAAACAACAGAAGACATAGGTGATTGAGGATCCGAACCTGACATCAGAAGAGAGACGTGATTAGATCCGAGATGGATTGGTTGAGCCCTCCATCTGCGGTTGGCCAGCGTCAATGTCGTCGCATCACCGGAGAAAGCGACGTACTGGATCATGGGTGCACCTACGCTCGCAGCCGAAACGACCCGTGAGGATGCTGAACTCATGGTCTTGCAGCCTCCATCTCGCTGGACCACGCCTCTGCCCTGTCGTACCGCGTTGTCAACCCAAGTGCTCAACGCTGATCTCCATGGCTACCTCTCCAAGCGCTTGATGGAGATTAGATGCAGTTAGATGTAGAAGAAAGAAAAGGAGGCGGAGACGAGATCATGAGAAGTTTGGAAACTGACGGTGGTTTATGGCCAGAGGGCCAACCTGTTGTGTGCGAAATGGAGAGATGGGGTGTGGGCTGGCCCTGTATCGCTATGACACATGTTTAGTAGCGTTGCTACACATCCGTTTCAATGTGGGGTTTGTTTTGTAGTGCTTGTCCATCCTTCGTAATCCCCATGTTCGTATGTTGTGTAGGAGATCGTAAATGTCCCCATCGGCTGACAGATCAGCTGTCGGGATCTCCCTGTTGCCCTTGAATTTGACTTGTATCTTAACCTATTTATCATATGACACTAACTTGTTCTATGCAAATGTATAAGATATACCTGCTCCGCTTAGGTTATTCTTTTATTCTTTATTTTACCTTTATCCTTGAGGTTGCTCTATGTGTGTCCACTATCTTCAAATCATATTGTTTAACCCCTGCAAAGCTATGGGCCATATTTCAATGATATGAAGTCATAACATATCTGTGTTAGAGGTATTTGTACCCCTGCCTTCTTACAAAAAAATATAAATAACGATACCCTGAACTATTTCCAGGTGAAATGCTACAAAGATAGATCCGTGCGCTTGCTGTTGGGAATATGCCCTAGAGGTAAGCATAGAGATGATGATATTTCGATTATATCTATGAAATGTATTAAGTGTTCACTGAATATCCATTATAGACAATTTGTCTTGATTGACAATTATGTGAATTGTTTGTGAAACTCAATTACTTAAATGGTTATTCTGAAGTTGTCCCTAGTCAGCATTCTTGTGAGAACACACTTGAATATTAGACCAGCACATATATTAGTTGATGGCTATGTTTCACAAGTCACAGATATGGAGATGTCGAACTAATAATGTGGGCACATGTGAGACATGTAGGCTGGACTGACCCAACATGAGATTGTTTCTATTCACGTCATGTACGTTATGTCGTTAGACCTGAGATTGTGGTATGTACTCAAGATGTAAAATGGCCTACTTAGGGACTATCAAACACTACTCTGTAACTGGGTAGTTATAAAGGTGGTCTTCGGGTGGTCAGAAATCGTGCTATGAGACATAGCATGTCAAGATGGAATTTGCCCCTCTCTGCATGAGAGAGATATCACTGGATCGCTCAAGTGATTGGATTAACAAATGCATGGCCGTGCTTGGGTTAAGTCTTAATCCACGAGTTAAACCATATATCGAGTGGGAAAGGGAATAACTTATACATGGTCATAGTGGTTCGTCTGATATGATCTTTGCGTATGCATAGGAGTTGCCATGCCTTGCTAGAGGCTGCTATCAACTATTGGGAAAGTAGGAGTACTCGGCCCATGTCTATGTGTGCGTGAACCCATAGGGTTGCACACTTAAGGGTTGGAAGCCTAATTTGGGTTGGACCCGAATTAGACAAGGCTTAGGGTTTCCTGAGGGGCCTCCAGGTCGGGGTCGCATAGGGACGCCTATATAAGCAAAGGGTAGGGTGAGGCAGATCCACTTGATCTATTCAGCCGCTGTCGCCCACCCCACACTCACGCCTTTGCTCCTCGCAAACCTAACAGTCCGGTTGCGCATTGCTTCTTCCCGCACGTGTGTGATACCTTGGAGGTGCTGCATCTGCAGCACAAGGATGGACCTCGTCGATCACGGTGGTCGACAACTGGTCGGCGACTAGTTGGACTAGTCGGGAACGTGCTGGGATGATCCGTGAGCGAAGGACGTACTTGATGGACGACCACGCAACTGCACGGCACTGCTGTGATGCGTTTGACTACATCGAGTCTTCCGCTGCACCTGCGCATCTAGTGGTAATCTTGTGACTTATATTTGGCAGTAGATCCTGGTTTATGAGGTAGAAAAGTTTTATTTTCTGGCTAGCGTTGCACCCTCATAACCCATCACTTGAGGATATTATCTCTAAATTGTTACGATCTATCACCTTGGCACATCTTACGTCGTTGCTAGAGCACAATTCTAGTAGCGTCTTATTGCCAGGTCCCAGGTTCAAATCCCAGGAAGCCCAATGTTTTTGGTGAATTCAACGTCCATCGAGAATGGTGGTCCCACATGTTTGTCAAATAAGGGTGGTCCCACGTGAATAGAGAAGGATCCCCAGTTGCGGGTCCTAGGTAACTGACGCTCTGGTCCCACGCGTCGGGTGGTGAAGGGTGCCACACAGGCCCACAGGTCGGTCGAAGAAGGGTGGCCCCATGTGAACAAGGATGGTGCCCTATGGCGGGTCCCATGTAACTGATGCTCTGGTCCCACATGTCAGCCGACAAAGGTTGACCCCATATGAATAGAGATGGGTCCCTCATGGCGGGTCCAACGCTGATTCCACATGCTGGATGGAGAACAGTCCCAGATGGGTCCCACATGTCAGTTGAAGAAGGATGACCCCACATGAACGGAGATGGGTCCCCTGTGGGGGTCCCATCTAACTGACACGTTCATCCCACACATTGGATGGAAAACGGTCCCAGATGGGTCCCACATGTCAGTCATCGAAGGATGGTGGGCTAGGTCCCATGTGGTGGGTCCCTTCTAATTGAAACACTGATCCCACATGTCAGATGGAGAACGGTCCCAGACGGGTCCCACATGTCAGTCGTCGAAGGGTAGTGGCCTCAAGGTTCCCCTGGCAGGCAGGTCCCATATGTCGGTCAGCGAAGTGTGGTAGAACGACGCCCATTCAGAACGGATGAGTAACAACGGGTCCCATAACATCGGATGGAGAAGTGTCCGGCTGAGTGATGGGCGGGTCTGATGACTAACGGCGGATGGGGGTACTAGTGATGTGTGGTAACGGTGGATGGAAGTATGAGTGAAGGCAGCTCTCCTGCAGGCAAACGGCACTGGCTCCCGTAGCCAAATGGAGCGGCGTGGGTTTCAGTGATGAAGTGTGTTGGTCACAACTCAAGGATATACGTGAAATCGTCACAATCTAGCAATGAATAGTGCCACGAACGCCTTTGTGATGATTCCCGTGACCTTTTCAAAATACGTCATGGAAAATAAAATCGTCACACAGTTCAATGACCAAAGTGACCAAACGTCATGGAAACCACTCTTTGGTGACCATAACAAAATCATCATAAGAATTTTCAACATGGTAGGTCATATCTCTACTAGTGCACATTTGGCGACGACCCCGTCGATGCGGACACCGAGTCAATGCAGGAGCTCTTCCCCGACCTCACACGCCTATGACATCTGCGCGCACTTTAGGTTGTCTATTTCGTGAGTACTCCACTTAGGAGAATGGTATGGGAGTGGTGCTTCATGTAATATATTACCTCCCAAAAATGTGCGAAAGCACGGGTGTAATAACTCTTCTACTTGAATACAAAGATATGCAAGTCTTTTGCATATTCGAGAAAAAAACAAGTATCAAAATTAAGGTTTTGTTTAGTTAGGCTATGGCTTTTAAAAAAACTATTTGTGAACCATGTGTTATAGAAAAGCAGTTGTGAGAAAAGCACAAGATAGTTTGGTTGAGTAGTTGTGGTCTTGTGGAGCCAGACCGCAGCTGAGGACAGAGTCGTGCTGCCGGGCCATAACGCCACCGGACTTCAACATAGGAACTGCCAGGGAAGGGGCTGCTCGCCCATCGCGCTACCATGAAGCCGCAGGGACCGTGTTGTTGGACCTCGCCATCTGAGTCGCAACGCCGGGTCAGGGCTATTCAGCCACTATGCCAGCGGGACTACAAGTCTACTCCATAGGTTCCACGTTGTCTAGAGGGTGCCAATAGAAGATAAGAAAATAATGATTTGTCTCATCATAGGTTGTAGGTGGGTAATTTTTCCCCAAAAATGGCTGAAAGCCAGGGGGAGAACTGCTTTCAAGTTTGTAGTGCAACAAAAGTTGCTTCCTGGCAAAACTAGTTGTGGCTTTTAGATCCTTTGTGTTGACGCCGAGTGTGATCCAGACCAACACACCATGAGGATTTAGACACCCGCGTCGCCACGGACCGAAGAACGTAGCAGGTAACCAACACCTTTCGCGGTGAAGAGCGGTGAGGTTTACGGGCAAACCACCAAAGGATAACCAACGTGCTTGCGTGACGAAGAACGGTTAGTTTCCAAGCAAACTAGCAAAGGAACCAGTGAAGCTCTCACCCAGGAGGGACCCCATCAGGGCAAGGACACCGTCGGGATGCCCTAGGTCGGGCAGCAAGCCTAGGGTGCCATCCTTGGTCGCCTAGATCAACAGATGAACAACATGTAGAAGGTTGAAGAGAGAAATTAAGGTAAAAGAGGAGATAGATTGGTTTTGTGTCGATTGTTGTTGGATGAGATCAATCGGCCATGATCCGCTTGTATATATAGAGGGGTGGTCTTATTCCAGTAGAAAACAACTCCCGTATGCGTTCTCTATGTTTTCCATGCCCAAAATAGGTCCAAAACTGACCTAGGACGCCAAATCGGCATGAAAATAGCCCCAAACCAGCTTAGCCGTGTCCTGGGCTAGCTTAACCGATTTTCACGGGCTAGAGGCACTATTTCTAGGCTGAAAATAGCCCAAGTCGGCCAGGCCGGGTGGCTGACTCTGCTAAGCCGACTGGCTGTTGGAAATTCCGGGTATAATCTTCCAAAATTCGTAATTAATTCATCCAGACTCCAAATGAGCCAACCCATATATGTTTCTTGATCAGCTCAACGAAAAAAACACAATGGTGGTGGTTCTTGAATTTGAGAAATTTGGTCAGGCCGGCTTAGCCGACCTAGGGACCCGGCTAAGCCAGCTCTGGCTGAACAAGTACCTGAAAAGTGCTTTTCCTCGCCTAATCACCAAATGTGATGATCCAAGGTTGCTCTCTGGTCTTCATGATGATAGAAACTTGATGATAATGTCTATTATACCCTCTAGACAATTTTAGGTGTCAACATATGCCCCCTGCTTTTTAGTAAAGCTTGTGTACTAAAAAGCATCCTTCAAAGCCAAAATTATCCCTTTGTTGCTGTTTCGCGTAGAAAAATCATCAATGCATGCTATTTGCTATCTTGAACTTATCCAGAATATCATCCTTATCTTTTCAAGTGAATGATGCCTCTCAAAGTACACTGAGCAGCAATGATACCCATCACATTAGCTGTTCAGCGGCTAAGGGCGACGTATACGTCAGCCATTGCTTGGTGAGCACTTAGGCGTCTTGCCAAACACTTGGGCAGATATTTCAAGCACTTCCCGTTGATTGCTCTTGGGAGACTTTCAACTTGCATTGTCTCTAGCAAATGTGAGTTTTTGAACACCGCTTTGATCACTTTATAATGATTTACCAACTTGACGATTCTGCCACCTCTTGGGAAATCCTCAATTTCCTTGTTGATGAGCTTGATCAAAGTCCATAAGCATCTCCCATAAACATCTCTGCTTCATTAAATTCAAAACATACTAGTAATGGTGTTTGGATCATGTATGCACTGCAATGTGGGTGTCCTCAAAACATTCAAATCAGCTTCAAGATCATTGGAATCAAATTTAGCCGATTTGAGAGCCACTTGGGCGAAGTAACCATGCTAACCACTAGGGGTCGGCTAGGCCACTGTAGCAGTCGGCTAAGCCGACTAGAGGCTGACCTGGCCGGCCTGCTAACGGCTTAGCCGGCCTAGAACTGGCCTGGCTGACTAGGTGTTGTAGGCCGGTTTAGCCGACTATAACAGTCGGCTAAGCCGGTTTGTTTATACCTGCACAGAAAATTTAAATTTTTATGCATCGGCTATTCTCATATATGAAAGTTACGCCCACCGACATCATAGCCAGATCTGTGTTGAGCTAACATGTCTCGGGATTAAGAAGACACCAATCAAAGATGAAATATCCTTTCCTTTTGTCTTCTTGAATCAATGCAACACCATTGCAGCCTCTTCAGCAATAATATATAAAGAGAATGGAGCTCCTCTCCTAGATGCACGAAGAGCTAGTGGTGTTGATAGAGAATCCATAAGAAGCTCGATTAACTAAATTTGTAATCAGCTTCTAAGTCATGTCCTTTGACCAAAAGATTTACGCTGCATGATGATATAGAGTCGATCGTCTATCGGCTCTAGAGACACAATGATAAAGCCTCATCTATTGTCTCACAACCATCAGGGTCTCCTTGATAAATGGATCATATTGTCATGCCCCCAAGCAAAAGAGGCATCAACCATGGCATAGGTTGATGAGTCTATCTAGACAACCTGACTTTTAGAAAATAGAACTCTGAGGTGTAAAGTCATCTTATTTTACAAAAATCTCCCCAATATTAATTGGGACACCCCAGAAGCACCTTGATCCTGGGAAAGTAGGCTTAGCTGACTCTGGACTCGGCTTAGCCGATTTGAGGTCAGCCAAGGTAGAAAGCAGCTTGAGTCGGCTTAGCTGACTTGAGAGTCGGCTTAGCCAACTGGTGTCAGCTCAGCTGTCTCTCATAGCAATGGTTATAATCATTCATCGCCTATGTTGCTTGCTAAGGGCGATAAAAAAATTATCGGCCATATGAATTCATCCACATGAATATGCATAGATGAAATAGATATTTCGGCTATTGATTATTGGTAAGCATAATAATTTGACATCCCTCCATAACATAAAGATCCCCACCAAGGATCAAAATAAGGAGCCGAGGGATGACTATACATACCATGAGATGAATTCCACATAAACATAGGCTGAGAAGACGGATGATGTGAAAACCAAAGATTTTGATTATTTGGTGCAAAACTCCAACTTGGCAATTGTTTCTTGAATCTTCTTCTTCTCTCCTTTGACTTCGTTGCACCACTTGCTTGATCATCATCCTTCTGAGCTTGAATTCTATCTTTTGGAATCCATGCTAAGCCCTTTTCTTTTAGCTTCCCTGCACTAAGCATTTGCAACTTCTTCTCTTGCCACTTTGGTAAATCGATTGAGCATATCGATTTTATTTCAGTTTTGGACAGCGGCAATTCTTTCTTGACTTTAGGCACTTTTATCTTCTTTTGTTCAGATTTGGCACCTACAAAATCAATAGATGATATTCCTGCTTCTTCACCATCAATAGCTGGATTTTTTAGCAATGTAATCGGCTTTTGAATGGTTGCATTCAGATCTGAACTTTTCTTCTTTCGGCCATCATATTTCACTCGGTAAACTTCTTTTACCCCTTTCTTTTTTGGTTGAGCTCTAGATGGATTTGATCAAATCGGTCATTACAAGATGATGGTTTCTTTGAATATCTTGGAGCTGCATACTCTATATAATGTGGCCTGAAATATGATGGAACATGTGCCTTTTCATCGAACCAGCCCCAAGATGAATAAGGATAAAAGTATCCGAGCTGTGATCCATAAGACATGGGAATTGGCTGTTCAAAAGGAGAATATATTATTGTTGTGTGTGATTTATTCCCTTACCAATTCCTCTCATGTGACTTGCGCTTTGGAGGCAATCTTGATGGCTGAACTTTCTTTGACTGATTGGCGATATTTACTTCACCAATCTTCTTATATTTTGCTAGAAGCTCTTTGAAGCTAAGCTTCGGTCTTCTATCCTTTTGCCTGTCATGAGCTTTGCCTCCACTAGCTTTAGCAACATCCTTCTTCTTTTCTTCATCTTCATAGACTTGCTTCAAAGAGGGATCCTCAGCGGATTCTCCTTGCTCAATGGGATCAATCGGCTTTGGCTGTAATTAGAGAGATTTCACTTGCCCCCCAGCGTCTTCTAAAATCATTGTGACATTGCTATCCTTTGAAACATCTTCAATTTGCAATTCTTGGACAACAACATTGTCTTCACTTGAGGGCTCTACATCTCTCTTGGGCACTTGAGACTTGAGCTTTGAGTGAATCGGCTAATGCAAGCCGATTCAAAACCTGTTTGCCATCAAGACCAATTGAATCCAATTGGTCCATTTGTTGAGCATCAGAAAATCTCAATCAACCTTTATCAATGGCCGATTGGATCACACAATGAAACATATTGCAATTACAAATATTATGATCATAAGAGTTATGCCACTTGCAATATGTAAGCTCTTCTAAGTTTTGAACCGATGGCAAAGTATTGTGATCAATGATTCTAATAAAATTATTCTTAAGCAAGATATCAAATACATGATCACAATAAGTAAAGTCAAAGTTGTATTTTGATTTCTTGAGCCAATTCTTTTGTGGAGTCGGCTTCAAAGCTAGGAAAAGGAAGGGATCAGATTTGACATCAATTCATTCGGCCATAACTTTCCAACTATTTTAGAAACCTTTAACTTTGACAGATTAGCACTATCGGACTTGCCATGTGGAACAATCTGTTGGCTGATAGAATCTGAATTTGTTTTATTTTCAAAAAATGTAATGCTATTCCTAATTGGTCTTTCACAACTATTTACAAGGATATCTCTAATAGATGCAGAAATTGAAATAGTCTGACTAGATTGGAATTTGAGCAAAATATTTGTATCTTTTATCTTGTTGATCATGTTGGAAAGACATGTATCTTTGATTTGAATGATATTGCTTTCCATCTCTAAGGAACGATCAACAATAGGTGCTGAATCATCCAAAGAAGCATCGGCAACTGCAGGAACTGAAGAAGTCGGCTTAACCAACTGAAAGTCGGCTAGGCCAACTTGGGCACTAGCAATAGGTGGAATCGGCTTAGCCAACTCGGAAGTCAGCCTAGCCGATTCATGGCAAGCACTAGGAAAATTCGGCTTGGCCGACTGAAGAGTCAGCCTAGCTGACTCAGAACTGGCTGTAGAGGCAGCCGGCTTAGCCGATTGAGTAATCGGCTTAGCCGACTTTGGACAAGCAGGCAACACTTTTTTCTTGTTTGCAGGAGCTTGATCTTCACCAATGACATAGTAATCGCTAGAAAAGTACATGGTCCCTTTAGCTCCTGAAAAATCAAGTCTCACTGGTTTCTGACACTTTTCTAGTTTTTCTGTTGTAAGACATGCCTTTTGAGTGTCCACTAGTAATCCTGCTTTGGCCAATTTCTCAATTGTGATTGACTTCTGATTGAATACTCCAAAGAATTCATAGAATTTCTCCTCTAGATCAGACCATGACCAAACAGAGCATTCGGGTAATGATGTAAACCATGCAAAAGCAATACCAGTGAGTGATAAAGGAAAATTTCGTATCTTCATATAGTCTTCTTCACCAGCACTGGCAAACTTTAGCTGAAAGAGATGGCTACAAATGCACACCATAGTAAAACTATCATCTTCACCACTGAATTTTTTAAAATCAGGTACGCGCCATCTATCTGGAGCTTCCAAGTAATCAAAGGTTAATGGGTATCATCTATGATAATCAGGCACCTTCCATTTAGAAGATAGATGTGGATTTCTAGAATGAGCTAAATCTTCATCGATCATGCTTGTTTTGAGGAGAAAATGATGTGAAGCCCGATCATAAGCAGTAACTTTCTTGCACCCTTCTGAATTTTCATTTATTTGGCTAGAGTTAGTGGTAACATGTAAAGCCGAATTATGAGAATTACCTTTAACACACCTTGCTGAATTTTCATTGATTCGGCTAAAATCATGTGAAGCCAAAGTATGAATAGTGGCATTAGAATAAGGTGCTGAATTTTGAGAGTAATTGATAAAATAACTAGTATTGTTATAGCCAATTCTCTCATTCATCAGCTTGTGTTGTGATTGAACCACATATTCTGAACTCACAACTGATGAATAAGGATTTACATGCTGGATGTTGCTAGAAGAATCAAATAAATTTTCAGCAAGCATTGGCTCTTTATCATGATATGCATAATTAGAAGAATAAGCCGATGTAACATATCTAATATCATCATAACAAGCAACACCAACATGGAAATTTATATCACTTGCAAAATAATTACTAAAATCATTTGATGCATTTTGCAAGTTGTACCTCAGGGTAATTGTAGTAGTAACATGATGAATCACTTTGGTACTCCATGATTTAAATCTTGACCTCCATGCTGAATTTTATAATATGCAGCACAATTCGTTGAAAAATAGGAAACGCGATCACAAGAGGTCAAAACTAGATGCAATCGGTCTTTTTGGCCCTGATAGAACAGTAGTGACAATCTCAAGTAGATAGATCAATGAAGATTAGGGCTAGGGCAAAGAGATTCAGTAGCAATGTATGGAGCTGAAGCAAACTTCTTCCCCAGCGGAGTCACCAAAAAGTATGTTGATGCCGAGTGTGATCCGGACCAACACACCACAAGGGCTTTAGACGCCCTCGTCGCCATGGACCGAAGAACGTAGCAGGTAACCAACACCTTTCACGGTGAAGAGCGGTGAGATTTATGGGCAAACCACCAAAGGATAACCAACGTGCTTGTGTGACGAAGAACGGCTAGTTTCCGAGCAAACTAGCAAAGAAACCAGTGAAGCTCTTGCCCGGGAGGGACCCCTTCAGGGCAAGGACGCCGCCAGGCTACCCTAGGTCGGCCAGCAAGCATAGGGCACCATCCTTGGTCGCCTGGATCAAGAGATGAACATCATGTAGAAGATTGAAGAGAGAAATTAGGGTAAAAGAGGAGATAGATTGGTTTTGTGTCGATTGTTGTTGGATGGGATCAATCGGCCATGATCCTCTTGTATATATAAAGAGGATGGTCTTTTTCCAGTAGAAAACAACTCCCATACGCGTTCTCCATGTTTTCCATGCCCAAAATAGGTCTAAAACTGACCTAGGACGCCAAATCGGCATGAAAATAGCCCCAAACCGGCTTAGCCGGGTCCTGGGCCGGCTTAGCCAATTTTCACGGGCCAGAGGCACCGTTTCTAGGCTGAAAACAGCCCAAGTCGGCTAGGCTGGGTGGCTGACTCGGCTAAGCCGACTGGCTGCTGAAAATTCAGGATATAATCTTCCGAAATTCATAATTAATTTATCCGGACTCCAAATGAGGCAACCATATATGTTTCTTGATCAGCTCGACGAGATGAACACAATCATGGTGTCAATTCTTTCATTTGAGAAATTTGGTCAGGCCAACTTAGCCAACCTAGGGACCCGGCTAAGCCGGCTCTGGCGGACCCAGCACCTGAATAGTGCTTTTCCTCGCCTAAGCACCAAATCTGATGTTCCAAGGTTGCTCTCTGGTCTTTATGATGACAGAAACTTGATGATAATATCTATTATACCCTCTGGACAATTTTGGGTGTCAACACTTTGATTGGCTTTTGGTTTCAAAGCCCAACAAACAGGACCAAAATTTTGATTCTACTATTTTTTAATAATTAATCTTTCAAAACAACATCTCACTTAGTTATATTTGAAAAACATTTTGTTGAGGAATAATTTTGCTCCTTTCCTAACCTTCTGTCGCAAGAAATCAGCCTTCTCTCTCTTGTGACGGTTGGTCTGGACGATGCGCTTTGTGATCTGTGCTAAAATATGTTAAAATTTATTTTTTATTATTTGTGCCAGCACACACATCTTATTTGTTATTTGTCATTATTATTTCATAAAAAAATGTCTCTTGTGATATATGATAAAACATATTGAAATCTATTATCAAAACAGATAACAGATTTGACCCTTAGATGATGATCTAAAGGCCCTAGACATTGCAAAAAAAGTTGGCTATATTTCTTGAGAAAGAAATATTGCAACTCCCCTAATCATGGGAGATATAATATTTTACGTTCAGATGCAAGGCAATGTTCTGAATTATTTAGGGAAAAAATGTTTTGCCTTCAGAGGAAAGATATGTCCTATCTTCAAGAGAATAATAATCTTGATCTAAGAGAACTAAATTCTAGATTTGGATGAATCGTGATCAATAATATTCGTGTCAGGTAATAGAAAAAGAACATATCATAATATTGTGCGAACAATCAAAATATTGTGTACATCTCATGAATACCATGTGAATAACCTGAAATACATCATAAAATATCTCATGGAGTTTCCGAAAAATATCGTGGAACGTCCTAGGTGCTACGTGAGCAAACCCAAAATACACAACATCTCGTGAGGTACTATTGGTTGGATCATTTCCTAAACGGAAACCGTCAGCTCTCCGGACGGCCTGCACATGGGCCGGCCCAACTGCGCGGCTCAGCCCAGCTCTCGGTGCATAACCCACCCTCTCCTCGTCCCCGCACCCCTCCCCGTCCCCCTCTCTCCTACTCTCTCCCTGTCTCTCTCTCACTATCTCACTAGCGAGCGGCCAGCAAGCGATGGCCGCGCCCGTGCCACCCTCTCCCAGTCCAGGTAGGCCTTCTCCTTCTCCTCCTTCTCTCTCCTCCCTCCCTTCTTCTCTTCCAACTCCAGTGAAGATCTAGGGTTTCGGCGAGCTCACCCCCCTTCTTCCCAAATTCCGGTGGGTATAGATTACCAGCCGGCCGGGGGGTAGGGAAGACATGCGGTGGGGAGGTAAGCGGACGGCTTAGAGAGCCCTGGCGGCGGGGAGGCGGCCGGGCTAGGACTAGGACGGGGGAGAGGTCGCCGGAGTTGAAGAAGACAGCGGCGAAGACTCCAGAGGCGCTGGGGGAGGGGAAGAGTGTGGCCGTCGCGGGCGGTAGGGGTCACCGGAGGTCTGGCGACCCCTAGCGCCCGAGGCGGCGGGGCGGTGGCTGGTGGCGGGGGCGGGCGGTGGGGATGGCGAGGGCAGGGGCGGCGTTGTGCGGGGAGCGGGCGTCCAGACGGGTAGGTAGCGTCCGGATGTCCAGGCGCTAGTCCTTGCGTTTCCTAAAACGATGATCCCGGTATTAACTATTCTCGCAAAGACCACTCTGCTGTTAACCATTGGTCATTGAGGAGGCGTATTCTCAAAAGATCTGTATCTACAGCTATGTTAATGAGGGCGTGCTTTAGTAATACACCATTTTTGTACTAATAGCAGATTTCTTTTCACTTCACAGCCAATATATTTAATTTCATTTCTTCAATTTTATCTCCCTTCTAAGTTTATAGGTTTCGTGCAATAGCTTCATCGATGTTCCTCACTAAAGAAAAAGTCTGTGTCTAATTCTCCAAAAACGATTAGTTGGAAATCCCATACTTATTTTTGAACATGAATATAGGAAAAATGCGCAATGTATGAACATTTGAAACATCCTGGAACATATATATGGATACTAAATAAACAATCAAAAATACATAATGAATGGTGAAAATTTGAATGTTTACCTAAAATATTGGTCGATGAATGTATACATGCCAATATATGTGTTTTGTTTTTGTTTGAATCAAGTTTTCTTTTGATCCTTCACAAAACTGGCATAGACTTTGGAATTATGGCAATTCTAAAATCCTTTTTGAAATGGTAGAAAAAGAAGGGTTCTTCTCTGAACATGAAAAAAAAAACATGTACATGTGTTGTATTCACATTATACAAAAATAAGTACTACCCTTCTTTCAAATTATATATAAGATGTTTTACTCTTCTAAATATATAGTTTTCTTATGTATCAAGACATATAGTACAGATCTAGCTGCATAATGAAAATTATGTATTTATAAATGTCTAAGTTCCTTATATTTTGGAACAAATTAAAAGAACTGTACGGTAAATATACCTCGATTTGCATCCATTATCTGAAAAACAAGTCTGAGAAAAGATACGAAAATTGTAGTGTTTTGTTGAAACGAATCCCTAGTCCCTACCGATGAAAAACCAATAAACCATACACGCACCCAAGCTGAACTGAAGCCGACCACGCCTAACCCGGAGGAAGCAGGCCGCCGTCCATCGTCGAGTCGGTGCCCGTGCCCGACCGGCAGAGCGGGCACGTCGAGTGCGCTTCCAGCCAGGGGTCGATGCACCCGACGTGGTACAAGTGGAGGCACACCGGTAGCAGCCGCACCGTCTCCCCGACCTGGAATGCGCCGAGGCACACCGAACACGTCGCCGCCGCGTCTTCACTGCCGCCGTTCGTCACGTTGTGCTTCACCGATCGGTTGTAAGCGAAGGACGGGAGGCCCGACGTTGGGCTGGCGCGCCGTGGCTCGCCTTCAGGTGCAGCTGAGGCTGTGGCGCGGCGCTGCAGCTGCTCGTTGTGGCGCGACTGATCTGACACCGGTGCGGCAGCATCGGTGGCTGCACTGGCGCGGCTCTGGCGATGTCCTCGGACAAGGCTGCATATGCAGGAGATGAATAACAGCAGCACCCCAATGGCGATGCTGACACCGGCGATGGCCCCCCCCTGCCTGCTGGCTTGGAAGAGTTGGGAGTATGCGTCGACGACGGCAGTGGACGCCATGGTGGTGGTGGTGGTGGTGGAGGAAAGTCGAGGTCTGGCAACTTCAGACTTTCAGAGTTCAAACAATGTGACTATTACTAGCTATTATTTGGTGCACGGCCGTACGCTACGAGCTCTAGTTTTGAGGGAACCGTTTGTAGCTAGACTCAGCATCCTGGATGTCGTCAAATGGTCAATTTCTGAATCATTGCCAAATGCGCGTCTAGGAGAGGAAGACGACGGACTATTGGCGCCGTTTCCTTTGTTTATTTTGTGAAAGCAACCTGCCGGCGACGGCATGCTAACGTCGTCGGGTCCTTTATCTTCACGTGGAGTTTGTGATTATTCAGATTATAATGTAGAGGAGAAAAAGAAAAGGTGTCATTTTTAGGTGCACTACCAGAAATCGGATCATTGATGAGCGCAAATTTCTTTGCCGAGTACCGAATCTCAGGCACTCGGAAAAGAGCTTCTTCGCCGTGTGCCAAGATCTTTTTTGCCGAGTGCCAGGTTTTTGCCGAGTGTCAAATTTGGCATTCAGTAAAGACCTTTTTATCGAGTGCCTATCTTTTGGCACTCATCAAAGAGTGATTATAAAATACATTTTAAGGCACTAAATTAACTCAAATCTAAAAGTTTTATACTTTAAAATTGTATAACTTTTTAAGATCTACAAAGTTTATTTTAGTCATTTCTTCATTTGACAAATTAATTTTGGCAATAAGTTTTATGAAACTACGAGAGAGATATATAAGATTTGTAAACAATGTTAGAACCACCTCGTGAGATGAACAAATGACCAAACACCCAAAATAAAGTTCGTAAGTCTTGAAAAGTAATAAAATGTTGTAGTTGAAATTTTTTTTATTTGAGTTCATCTTGTCATGCTAAACCTATGTTTGAATTTTCAAAATTCAAAATACAAATTATTTAAACGAGTTTGGATGAAAAAATATCCAAAATAAAGTTTATATATCTTGAGAAGTTCTGAAATGTTATAGTTAAAAATTTTTCATTTAATGTCATCTTGTTATGCTAAACCTACATTTGAATTTTAAAATTTAAAATTTGAATCATTTAAACGACCTCGGATGAAAAAAAAATAAAATTTGTAGATACTGAGAAGTTATGCAATGTTTTAGTTGTTTTTTTAGTTGAGTTCGTCTTGTTATGCTAAACCTATGTTTAAATTTCAAAAATTTAAAATACAAATTGTTTAAATTACCTGGGATGAAAAAATGCCTAAAATAATGTTTGTAGATCTCAAAAATTTATTAAACTTTATAGTTAAAACGTTTTCATTTGAGTTTATATTCGCATGATAAACTTACGTTTAAATTTTAAAAATTTAAAATATGAATTCTTTGAAATACCTCAGATGGAAAAACACCCAAAATAAAGTTTATAGATATCTAAAATTTATGAAATTTTGTAGGTCCAAACTTTTTCATTTAAGTTCATCTTATCAAGCTAAACCTATATTTGAATTTCTTAAATTTAAAATTCAAATTTTGTAAAGGACCTCAGATGGAAAAACTTAGATCTCGAAAAGTTATAAAATATTATAGTTGACCACCTTTCGATTTAAATTCTTTTATGGTCTCAAACAAGTAAATTACTCTCGATTTTGTATAATATGTGGAGAATCAAAAGTACTTATAGACACATATAACAATATAGTGCAGTGATTAAGGCAGGAGACACACGAGAGAGGAGGTCACGTGTTCAAGCGCCGCCACCCACAAAGCATGTGATTTAGTATAATATGTGAAGAACCAAAAATAGTTATAGACACGTATGATAATGTAGTGCAGTGGTTAAGACAGGAGACACACGAGGGAGGAGGTCATGTGTTCGAGTGCCACTAGCCACAAAGCATGTGATTTTCATGTGAAAAATGCTGCAACTTGCCTTATTTTTGGGTGAGTCCCTCCCCCAAATAAATTTTTTTGTTTTGATAAAAGACAATCAGCAAAAAGCCCTTTGTTGTTCAAAAATTCCTTGAGAGCCCTTTGTAGAGTGCGGTACTTAGCAAGGCCTTTGCCGAGTGCAAAAGGGCCTTTTGCCGACTCTAGCACTCGGCAAAGGAGGCGGAGTCTGGTAGTGACGCGCGTATAGAAATGATGATTATAGATGGCTAAATGGCTGGAACCCATTCGGCGGCCCTAGGCACACTACTCCATAAATCTTAGTTGTGACGGTTTTTTTCGATTTACCGTGTGCTAGCGGATGATGTCTGGGCTGGAAACCTAGCATGCAGTTTCGCCATTGGCACGTCATGATTACGGCCCAAACATAAAAACAATATGTTTGTCTGATTATTTCGTACTATTGGATGACCTCAGAGTATACTAGAACCATTAGGTATACATATGAAGGTATACATAAGAAAAAAAAACCTCTTAAACTCTAGATCTCAATCAATACCTCCTACTCCGATCGATCCCGCCGTCAATTACCTATCATACACGCGTCTCCGTTTGTTGATCCCTCGCTACCTACGACCGTCCGTTGCCGCCCTATCGCCCGCCTCGCAACCCCACCCCCCAACCCACCCACCCCCCCTCCGTGTCCCCCCCAGCATTGCACAACGCCGGTGTGGAGAGGATAGCAAACTGCTACTTTTTGGAGTTCTCAAACATGGTCCAAATATACACATGCATACTAATTAGATATTTACTGCGTCAAGGCATACGAGAATGAGGTTTATGGTTGGGCCTGTCCTACCATTCGCACGGGTTGCTACTTTTAGAATTGTAAAATATTGGTCAGGTATGCATTGTGATTAGGGTTTTCTAGTATTTTTTACAAATTCATTTTATATTTCTTGGTATTTTATAGTAGTTGGATTATATATTTTTCTGTACTTATTTGTGTTTGCTTGTAATATTGGTTGGTTCAGGTCACACATATGTACATGCAAAACCATCTCAAATACAATAGATAGTACAATGGAGCATATTGAATGGATTGACACATGGCAAATGTTTGAGAGAAGTTATTGTAGTTCCAGCTGAACTTGCACAATGCCAGTTTTCCCCAGCCCCCCAACTATCTTATTTAGAGAGTTTTTTCCTCCTCTTTCTAGGCAAGAAAGCCACATCCAAGCTTTTCACCTGTTTTTTCTTGCGAGGATATCATTCTGGAGGGACTGAAGCCCTACAACAAACATATTAACACGTACAACCTCCGTTCTAAAATATTTGTCACTTGCGTTTTTTCAGTTTTTAATAATTTATTTGCCGATATAAATATTGCACGTATTTTATACAAATTGAGTTAAACTTATGGCACGAAAATCAGAGACGACATATATTTTGGCACAGAGCGAGTAGACAATGCAGGCACTAGCTGACGTAACATTGCGGCGTACGTCGTCGACGGTCATGGTTGCACGGCGGTGCGGCAATTGCGTGCTCGCAGGCATCGCTAAGCTTCTGTTATTTCCAAAATTCGTTTTCAAGGCTAGTTGCTTAAACGGTCTAACTCTGTATATGTATTTAGGATCGGTTCTGAACTTCACCGTTTCTAATGGTGCATTTTGAGGATCGGATGATTTTACACACACGCTCTTAGAAATTAGTGTTGGCTGCTAATACGGCACAAGAAATGAATTTGTTTTTACACCGGTCGCATAGTGTAAGTTTGGACAACCGTTCCTAGAAATTGAATTTGACTACATCTAAAAGTTATTTTTGTACAAGTGTGATGAAATAATTTTCTCGATGGAACTGACATAGTTTCGTTGTTCAGCGCCGAGTCATTCGTGCTTTCCTTGGAAGAAGCAAGCCCGACCCTACCATTGATTTGTTGCTCAACCATTATTTGGTCAATTTTTTATTCGACTATTTATTGGGTACAATGAAAATAGTTCCACTAAATCTATTATCAAAAGTACTTTAAGAGTGTCCTATTTTGTGTTTCTGTATTTGTCAGGAAAATATTTTAGCGAAAAGTCAAATTAAACAAAGTCAACACAGTTCGGCCAGGAAGGGATCTCCGTATTGTATTTGTCTTGAATTTTACACTACAAACGTATATTGTAAAAAACATAGCAATACGGCATACCATTCCTATACAGTGGAATGGCAAGAACGGCTGCGTGTTCAACTCCAAGATGTGTACTCTTTCCTGTGCTTTAAATTATATCCAAGTCAACGGAACCATCGTACGGATTAGGTGGTGCACAGCTGCTCAAATTACTAACAGTTGAAATTTGCAAATGGGATAGGTAGAATACCATAAAGATGAAGAGAATCAGAGATTATATATGGCCCAACAAAGTCTTGAAATATACACAAATGCATTACACAGGTGACAAGCTACGATATAACGTGACCGCCCGAGGCACAAACAGATTATCACCGCCGAAGTGCCGAACTACACCGGCGGAGCCTCGGGCGGCTCCGTCGACGGTTCCGCCGGCGGTTCGACGTCAGACCGGCAGAGTGGGCACGTTGCGTGCGACGCCAGCCACATGTCGATGCACTCCACGTGGTAGAGGTGTTTGCACAAGGGCAGCCGCCGCACCATCTCGCCGGCCTGCACCGTGCCGAGGCACACCGAGCACTGCGCCCTGTCGGCGTTGCCCCTGCGCCTCGACGACTGAGTGTACGAGAACTCCGGAAGCTTCGTGATGTCCACGCCAATATGGTGGTCCCCTGGCCCAGGATTGTTCTCTGCTCCGGCGGCCGTGACTGCCGCTCGTCTGCGGAACTGGTGGTTGTAGCAGTAGAAGAAGAGGACGGCGAAGAGCGCTGTGCCCAAGAGTCCGGCGCAGGTGTAGCCGAAGATCAGCGTACCTGCTTTGTTGGTCGCCGGGCGGCGCTCCGGTTCCGTGATAGTCGGTGTGGGCACGAAAGAATCAGCCATCATGCTTGCGGCGCTGCAGCTGCGACTGATGCTGGCACTTCGTCTTGTCTTTGAGCTGGTGCTTTCACCGGATGGAGGCATGGAGCTATGCCTGGGTGGGGCCTTATCATGAGAATGGTACGGATGGCGTTGACATGAATTGAGGTGTTGATTGGAGAGGAGAGGATTATAGCTGTACTTATCTCTTACTTTATCATGGAAATTTAGTACTGGAAGCTTCATACCGGTGGGTGCATATGCATGGATTGTTAGCATCTACTCAGAAGAAAGAGACACAACATGTGACAAAATAAAGGAGATAATGTCAACTCTTTGTTCCGCTGACCAGGAGGAGCTTGTTTGCACATAGCTGTTTAGTTAAATCATTAACATAAGAAATGAAAATATGCCATACTATACCTACAAGTTGTTTTCTTCAGAAACTCCCCTTGGATCGGCTCCTCGCCCCATCCATTGCAACCCTACGACAGTAGCATATATACTGCTCCGCTGCTCCTCTCCCTTTTGCTGTTTCGGTTGTAAGAAATCGATTGATGAGCATTCCTATAATGAAGAACAGCGTTGTTCGATGTACAGCTTACACGTTTGAATCAATATAAATCCTTGTATTTAAGCTTTTTAGGAAAATGAATATATTGATATCACAGTTGTTACATGGACCAATGCATATGGTTGTTTCTTATTACATAATAGAACAGTGCTTAAGCTACCTGAGACTCACGCATCGACCCACGTTAAACACCCCGATTATTACTACCATGGAATCGAACCTACGACACTACCTTTTATAGTACTATTTGCAAATTCTTATTAATGGAATTTTCTCATGTACATTATGGTGACACTAGGGTTCTGTAAGCTTTGACCAGTGAAAAGAGAACTAAAAGAATATATAAGACCACCAGTGAAATTAGTCATGTGTAGATGAAATAGTTCATTAATATTTCAAGCTAAGGACACGTGAGAGCACATGATGATGAAATAGTTTTCTCGATGGAACTGACATGGTTTGTTGTTCAGCACGAGCCATTCGTGCTTTCCTAGGAAGAAGCAAGCTAGCCCCACGCTGACAACACACCTGAGATCATTGTGTGACACCATTGATTTTTTGCTCAACCATTATTTGGCCAATAATATTTATTCAATTATTATTTGGTACAATGAAAATTGTTCCACCAAATCTACTATGAAAAGTACTTCAAGGCTGTGGCGAATCTAGGATTTTAGCTCATGGTATGCCTCTCAAAAAAATTATATACAATTTGGTACATTATTTTACCAATTCGGTAATATTTGTAAAATTGACAGAGAATTCAGTACATATGCACGAAGTAATATAATAAGGCTTAAATTCATGGATTAAGTTAAAACCATATCTACTAAATACAATATAAATAGCTCCAAAAGTCATACCAATAATTGATATACATGCATAATAGAGTACTAGAGTTACAATGTTATTTTGATGATGATTTATTCGACATTTTTGAAGGCACATAATTGTCTTGATTATATATCTTCATCAACTTCAAAGAACATATCTCACTCGATGAAAGTGACCTCGCTCGCTACATACGCGTGATAGATGATTTTATAATGTTGGCGCTAAGCAATTACTCTGAGCAATTAGTTACAGTACACATGATTTTTTTTACTAAAAGCCAAATTCCAAAGATTGAATCTCACCTCTGACTGCCGAACGTGAAGATGATGACCGACGACAACGTTGTT
Organism: Bothriochloa decipiens; assembly: GCA_023333625.1. Classification (NCBI taxonomy): domain Eukaryota; kingdom Viridiplantae; phylum Streptophyta; class Magnoliopsida; order Poales; family Poaceae; genus Bothriochloa; species Bothriochloa decipiens. The sequence continues at coordinate 21,559,643 of CM041638.1, forward strand.
CTCACCGTGTCTGCGTGCTCGACCGGACAAGGACAGTGACGAGCAACGGCTGGCGGCGTGAACGCACCGTCAATCTGTGACCCTGATCCCTACAGGTGTCTCGCCTCTCGGACGCGCGATGAAGATTGAAGAAGAACAGTCAAAAGACTAAAAAGTCAAACGGCAGCGCTGCCCCGATCTGTCAAAACTCGAAGTGGAACGGCAGCCGCATGGGCCGCGTGGGCTTAACGCTAGGAAGCCTGCCTCACGCTATCGCTCGCACGCCGCCGCAGGCAAGTTTTTTTTTCGTCTTCTCTTTTTGTATAAATACGTGCATACGTGATATATATATATATATACTTATTACTCGCCATAATTTTAGGGTATGCCGGGCATACCCGACATACCCTGTAGATCCGCCACTAATCAAGCGTCTCCTGTATTATATGCTTTGTTCTCTATTTTGTCGCACAAATATTTTTATAGAAAATATGAAAAAGTCAAATTAAACGAAGGAACAAAGTCAACAGTCTGGTCAGGAAGGGATATCAGTATGGTATTTTTCTTAAGTTTTATACTACAAACATATATGAATACATATTGTAAAAAAAGTAGCAATATGGCATACCGCGTACCGACAGAGGTAAAGGGAAATGACAATAAGTGTGGCTGAGAGTTCAACTCCAAGATGCTATACACATGTTTCAACGTTATTTTTATGGATTAAATTAAACATGAATTTCCCTAAATTTCTAACATATAGAACACTGAAAAGATGAAAAAGCACCAAGAGATGGTCCAACGAAGTCTTGATGTATGCACAAACATTACACAGGTGACAAGCTATACAGTTAACAGTTTAGAGCTCGATCTTTCGAAAAAAAAAAACAGTTTAGAGCTCGTTCGGTTTAGGCTACGATCGGTTCCAAGGGAATCACGCCCTGGAACCATTCCGGCTAGGAACACTTGTATGATTTGTATAGGCCAATCTTCACCAGGAATTGTTCTACCAGTAAGCAGGCAGTAACAACCGTAACCGAACGAGCCCTTGGCTGAAACCAGGCCAGAAACGACTCCTACTGATGAAGCATTGAAGCTTATACAGAACAGATAAACAATCCAGCCAGGATTTGTTTCCATTTGGATTTGTTCACTTCCAACCGAACATGGCCTTAACCTGCCCGCCGGAGGCACAAACAGATCATCAGCGTTGAAATCACACTGGCAGAGTCTCCGGCGGCTCTGTCGACGCTTCTCCAGGCGGTTCGACGTCAGACCGGCAGAGTGGGCACGTTCCGTGCGACGCCAGCCACATGTCGATGCACTCCACGTGGTAGAGGTGTTTGCACAGGGGCAGCCGCCGCACCATCTCGCCGGCCTCCACCGTGCCGAGGCACACCGAGCACTGCGCCCCGTCGCCGTTGCCCCTGCGCCTCGACGACTGAGTGTACGCGAATTCCGGAAGCTTGGTAATGTCCACGCCGATATGGTGGCCTCCAGGCCCTGGATTGTTGTCTGCTCCGGCGGCAGTGACTGCCGCCCGTCTGCGGATCGAGTGTTGGTAGCAGTAGAAGAGGAGGACGGCGAAGAGCGCTGTGCCCGTGAGGCCGACGCAGGTGTAGCTGAAGATCAGCGTACCTTTGGTGGTCGCCTGGCGGTGCTCCCGCTCTGAGATAGCCGGTGTGGGTGTGAAAGAAGCAGCCATGCTGGCAGCGCTGCTGCTCCGACGAGATGCCGGCACTCCGTCGCCTTTCAGCTGATCCTTTCGCCGCCGGATGGAGATATGTACGGCCAGGGTGGTGAGTACTGGCCGGGGCCTATTCATGAGAATGGTACGGATAGTGTTGACATGGATTGAGGATTCGATGGCAGAGGAGAGGATTATAGCTGTACCTCTTACTAATTTATTATGGAAATTTAGTACTGGAAGCTTCATACCGGTGGATGCATGCATGAGTTGCTAGCGTTTACTTAGAAGAAAGTGACACATGTGATAAAGTAACGAAGAGACAATGTCAACTCTTTGTTGCTGACCAGGAGGAGCTCGTTTGCACATAAGAAATAATAGTGCCGTACTTATTGAGATGATATCTTCCTTGGCTCTGTTTGCTGACTAATTTTAATTTATTTGGAGTTGATTTAGAGAACACTATTTACTGACTAGGCCACTTGGGCCATGTAGGCTTCCCTAATTCCATTGCTGACATTGGGGTTGTTGTTGGCTGCCTAAAAACCAACTCCCAACGTAATAATTTTCATTTTTCGAGGCACAACTTGGGCTATTTGGCGTGCGTGTAACAAGATGTCCATGGAAGAGAACTTTCCAAAGGGCCCATCTGAAGTCATATGTCTTAGTTTGTCATTTCTGCTGAAATGGAATATGCTTCACAAAGGATCAAGATAGATTGAAGATTGATGTGGTGGCTAATAAAACCAAGTCATGGATCAGTGCAACAATTTCAAGCCTAGCAGTATGGTTCTTCTCAGTGATGTTCACTTTTACACAGATCCTTTTTATAAACGGCTCGTGATGAAGTGATAACACCCCATCCTAGAACTAAACAAAACCTATACTACCTTGGGCCTATCCCTGGGACAACAGGGTGTTGATGGCCACTAAATTCCTATTTTACCCTTCAACAATGCAAAGTTTCAAAAATCAACATAGAACATAGAATGTTGGTTTCACACTAGTGGAATTCCACTTGTACATGAGTTTTATTTGAATGCAGGAAAATGTCAAAATGTGAAAGTGAGACACATTAGGAGGCCACACATCATGAGAGGGCTCACAGGGGCTGACCGGAGGGGTTGGCCGACCCCACCTCCATGTCGGCCGATGCCCATGTGGTTAGGTCGCATCACCGATCCACGTGACATGCCAAGAAACAAAGTTTGGAGCACATCTACACGTCGGTTTGATCCAAGGGCCATCAACACGTCACATGGATTGAGAGGCTCTTTGGCATGTGCTCAAGGAAGTTACCGATTGAACTAACCACGTCAGGACCTTCACAACCGCCTTGGAGGAGCAACCAAGGCCTAGGATGCAATGGAGGTGCAATCTACGACTGGCCGACGCCCAACAACATCGCTAGATGTCCAAGACACCACCACTTCTGTCCTTAGTGGCCTACAACTACCCTCATGCTCTAAGAGGATATAAATAGTGCCATTTGCCTCAGTAGTAATAATCTCATACCATTCCATCTTCCATCATCTCCATCTTGAGTCAGCATAGTAGTAATAGTTACGCTAGTAGTGAGAGTGAGTGTAAAGAGCTTGGAGCTAGATGAAGTCTCTCGTATAACTCTTTCAATTCCTCTTGTAGGATAATCTATTTGCAATATATTTCTCTTTTCAGTACTTATCTACATTCCAACATTTATCTAGCTAGTCCTTACCTTATACTTGTGGTGAGAGTTAAGAGTGAAGAGCTTGGAGCCAAAAGAAGTATCTGTTATAGCTCTTGTAATTCCTCTTGTAAGATAATCTATTTGCAATATATTTCGTTTTCCAGTACTTATCTACATTCCAACATTTACCTAGCTAGTCCTTATAACTATAGGATTCGCTCTCTTTGCCGACTGCAATGCGCACTCGGCAAAGGCAGAATTACAGTCGGCAAAGGCTTTGCCGACTGCAATTCCACGTGGCAGTCGGCAAAGGGCTGTCGGCAAAGAAAACGTCGGCGAAGGCGGTTTTGCCGAGTGCCACGTGGCATGCAGTCGACAAAGGCTTTGCTGAGTGTCACGTCGGCACTCGGCAAAGCCACGTGGCGCCGTCAGCCTGACGGGTGGCTTTGCCGAGTGCTGACGGCGGGGCACTCGGCAAAGAAAAAAATTATTTTTTTAAAAAATTCTTTGCCGAGTGCTGACACTCGGCAAAGAAAAAAAATTATTTTTATGAAAATTTCTTTGCCGAGTGCCTGCACTTGGCAAAGAAATTTTTTTTTTAAAAA
>CM041638.1:21583582-21660048 GCA_023333625.1 Bothriochloa decipiens
CTTGTGATCACATGTGGAGATGCGTGGGTTTTAGGCACGCGACGTCACAACTTGCTTGAAACTTTCTCAATTTTTTACCATAGCCTTCACATGCGATGGCGAGACATGTAGTCAGGTTTTGTCATTTTCGGACTCCGTTTGGATTTTATAAAATTTAAAAACACTTTCCACGCGCGTGACTCGGCGTGTTTCGACACCAACACGGTTGAAATTTCACGCGAGGCCCTGTACACGGCCTCAACATGCTCCAAACATCATGAATATCAATTTTTGAATCACCGGATTCCATTATTTCATGTACCTGCAGTTCAAATCTGGAGTTGCCGGAAAAAATCAAAGAAACAGAAAAAATCAACGGAATATAGCTGAATAAATCAAAATGACCCCAAACTTGGAATTTGGGATGTACTTAGTGTAGCAAGGCAACACAAAAAAACTGGGATCGAAAATCAAAAAAAATTCTTTGCCCACATCTTTGCCGACTGCCATACAGGCTGGCAGTCGGCAAAGCCTACACCTTTGCCGATTGCTGACGGTGTGGCAGTCGGCAAAGGTGACGGCGTGGATGCCGTCACGCCCTGGCCGGCCTTTGCCTACTGCCTAAGATTCCAGTCGGCAAAGAGCCCTCTTTGCCGAGTGTCGAAAAAAAACAGTTGGTAAAGATTTTTGCAGTCGGCAAAGCACCAGTTTCCTGTAGTGTTAATTTATAGTTGTGATGTGGCTCTTTCAATCATATCTTGTATAATTAGTATGTTTCCAATGGTATGGGTCTTCGTCACTGGTTGGTGCTCTACTTTTAGAGTGATGTTATAGTAGTATCACATAGTGTAATCACATAGTGTAAGTGTGGTGCTTAGACTATAGAGTGTATCTTAGGTTGCGGCTAGTTCTCCGGATAGATTGTGGTAGTTGGCAAGCGGTGACAGCCGCATCCATCCTATATATTATTCCATCACGTTGGAACTACTTATTAAATCATAGAAATCGTTGTGCTCTGTGCCTAGCAACCGGTGACGGGATTCGAAATGACTTCATTTGCAAACATGTAGTGCACCATCCAAAATGACCTTATTTTCAAGTACCGGGGGAATACATGTACCAAACGACAAATGGCAAATAGGAAATAGTGGATTATTAGTGTGGTTGCTCGATCCATTGCATTGCATGTTAGTTTTTCCCTTTTTTTCCTTTGAGTGTGAATAGTAATTGATTCCTTTGTGCTCAGTTTTTTCTATTGTTTTTACTTTTTGAGCTTGCGGTTTCGCTCTTTTTCTTTGTCGCTCGTTTTGGCAAGATATGATCTTTTTTTTTTGTCCTTTGAGCTCATGACTTCTTTTCCTTCGTCGCTCGTGTTGGCGTGATCTTTCTTTCCTCTCATCTGCGCTTGCAATTTCCTTCCCTTAGCGCTCACCTTTGTGCCAAGGCGCAATTAAATGTTATGCCTCAGGACTGGTGATGGGATATGGAACGATCGCTAATCTTGTCCACGACATAGCTAATCAAAATGACATCGCTTGCATACACATATTACACCATCCAAAACCATATTATTTTCATGTATGAAGGGGGCATATATGTACCAAACTAGAAATGCCAAACAGGAAAAGTACTCAATGCAGAGAGCTCCCGCTCTATGTAGGATCTAGGGAAGGGTATTAGTGGCAAGCCTTACACTTACCTGTGCAATATGAAGAGACTGCAACTCGAACTTAGGACCCTCCTGTCACAAGCTAGCCTTTAAATTAATGCTAAACACGAAACGATAGATTATTGATGTGGGAGGTCGATCGCTTGCATTGTATGGTGTTCCTTTCCCTTCTTTTCCTTTAAGCGAGCGACATGCAATTTTTTCCTTTGCGGTCATGATTTTTTCTATTCTTTTGCTTCGACACTTGTGTTGTCACGATTGTTTTCTGTTGTTTTTTTTTCCTTTGGGCTTGGGATTTATTTTCATTTGTCCTACATGTTGGTGTGATATTTCTTTCCTTTCCTCTGCGCTCGCAATTAGCACTCACGTCACTCGTGTTGGCACAAGGCACGACTAAATGTTATTCCTTGGGACTGGGTGACGGGATACGAAACAATATCGGGGTTAATCTTGTCCAAACCACAGCTAATCATGCAAAACCGACTTAGCGCACCATCCAAAACGACCTTATTAAAGTTTGGAGGGAGCATACATGTACCAAACTACAAATGCCAAACAGGAAACAGAGGATTATTGGTGTGGGTGGTTACTGGTCAGGGGAATCCAAAGCTGCTCACCACCTAGTACAATCCAATAATCAAGCTGCGATCGAGCGGCACACCGGGCACGTCTGGTGCGCGGCGAGCCAATGGTCGATGCACTCAACGTGGTACACATGCATGCAGGCCGGCAGCTGCCGCACCATCTCCCCTTCCTTCACCGCGCCGAGGCACACCGCGCACTCGAGTGCGCTGCCACCATGCTCAACGTCCTGGGGAGCGTAAGAGAAGGCCGGCATGGCCGTCTCTGCTCCAGGGAGGGAACGGATTGCCGCTGCCGCCGCATCGATGCTGCCGGATGGCGTGGCGCCGGGCACCCTGTGTCCAGATTGGGAACCAGGACCACGGTCCCTTCTCCGGCGACAGTAGCACAACAGGAATGCTGTTGTTGCTGTGACCAAGATGATGGCGGCGGAGACGAATAACAGGGACACGGCCAACGAAAGGACTAGTGTACGAGGTGGTGACCTTGACGGCGGCGGCGGCAGTGAGCTCGGTGGCTGCGACATGAAAGTGTATATGCTGAAGAAGATAATTAGGCTAGCTGGACAGTATGACACCTTCACTCTGATTTTGTGCTCAAGACAGCACGAAGTTTCTTCTATCTGTGGCCTAGACGAAATCAAACAAAATCGTGTTGTAATGTAAAGTCAGAAGTGAGATCAACTGTGTTGATTCAACACACGTTATGTATTGGTCTTATGTCTAGCATGACAAAAAAAAGACGTATCCAGTGTCGTAGGCTCCCGTACTACGAGGTCTGAGGAAGGAAAAATAGTCAGTAGCCATTCCTGCATAAATGTGCAGAGGTTGGGGTTTGAACCCTGGACCTCTTGATCACAGACAGTAAAGCTCTACCGCTTACACCAGGGCAGCCCTTCAATGTCCAGCATGACAGAAGCGCTAATAATGTAGTATTGTTTGATAGACTAAATGAGCTGATCTTAGTTTTGTTTATTTGTTTTGTCCCTTTCGAATGAGGTTTCAAACCTCATCCAAAGGAGGCGAGGGCCGGAGCGGCTAAGCATAAGACAGGTCAAGAGACGGTTGCTTCCGTTGTCGTTCTCTGCTGGCACGTGTGATGTGTATATGCAGAAGAAGTTAGAATTCGAAGTTGTCTGGAAGTTGCTAATCAGGTAGCTTGGCACCCAAGAATGTGCGTAATCATGTTGTTCTTAATTTTCTTCAGGGTTGTCAGGTACGTAAATCATTTGTCAGTTATTAACTTATTATTGCTAACTATAGGCCATTGAAGCAACACGATAAGGTTGAATGGAGGAAAACTTTGTGTTTTTCCTATAAAAATGAACTGACTCCTGCAAAATTCTTATATAATTTATAATCTATAACTCTTATATAGACAACATCTATGATTTATTTCTCTCAACATACAACACGTCCACCTCGGCAGTACACTATCAACTCTATTATCAATTTCTCTTGACATGCAATACGTCTATCTCAGCAAGCCACTATAATTTGCCACTAGCAATTTATGTATCTTAACATACAAAGTGTCCACCTCAGCAATTTACTAATATAATTTTGTTCTTCCTTCGTGCCCACGGCAACACCTAAGGAATCCGGCTAGTTCTTATAAAAATTCTTGCCTTCCAATAGGGCCCTGAATATGGTATCCCAACCCCAATATATATCTCTGGTCCCCATCTCTTCAATTATCACCTGCATGCAGGGTCCATGATACCAACTGCTTCATATATCGTCAGGAACCAAGAGAGTTGGTTAGTGAAGTTGACTTCGTCATATAAACTACTACAGAGATGCTTCTTAATTACAGGCGGTTGTAGATGGACCAGCCGCTCCGAATTACGGGTAAGGAAGAAAGGGTTTGAGACTTAAGAGGGGTACAATTGTCTTTACGTCCAGGTGCCTTTTCTATTTTCAATTTTTTTTGACTTTTTGAACGGTGTTAGAAAGTAGGGGTAGACGGGAGCTTCATCTCAATAAAGTGAGGGTAAAATCATAAAGTTTAAAAAGAAGGGGTAACATCACCATTGGATTATAGAATAAGGGTAGAAACACCAAATTCCCTTAATAATATGTCTAGAAACACAAGTAGTCTTTAAAATTAAATTTCTAAAGGTTTCGTTCAAAGAACCATCTTCAGAGGTGGTTATATATAGATTGATGCGCCTCTATTGAAAAAAAGGCATCTCAAAATTTGATTTTTTGAAGCAGCGATTAGCATGCCTAACACGTAGGAGTCAATATAGTAATATTAGACTGACTTATCATCTCCAAGAGTATCCAATATCTCTTCCCCATCCATGATTTTTGGGAAACAAAAAGGAAAACCCACATTCCTTCCTCATCTTTTAGCAATTGGCAACAAACCAATGAAAGAAAAAGCCAGTCTCGTGCGTAAAAATATGGGTAGACATGAAAAAAAAAACACACTGAAAAATGTGTGTAGTACCATGATTTTGATATTTTGGAAGTCAAATATAGAGTACTCTTGGAGATGGTCACTTTTTATACTCCCTGTACTTATTTGGGAGTTGGCAAACCGGGAACAAAATATAGAACACTGTTATGTGTGGCTTATATAATGTCTTTGAGAAAATAGGGACTTGTTATCCTACAAGCGCCTGAAATTTCCATTTGTTTCACGCGATTGATATGAACTGCTAGATCTTCATTCAACGCTCACCACTATCTCCTATTTATCTTTTTTCTCCTGCCTGAAATCACATCATCACCTAGAACTCTTGGATGTTTGAGGGCACTCACAATGCAGACTCTATAAATAGTTTAAGTCTATTTATTACCTTGAATATATCATAGATTTAGAGTCTAAATAAAACTTAAAGTCTTATTTTTTCACCCTCTCTCTTCGATAAATATACTACCATAGAAACAAAATAACAAAACTACATGAATAATAAATAGACTTAGACTCTAAAATAGAGTTTGCATTGTAAATGTCATTAGTCATCTGCCTGAAGAATAGGAAATGTGGAGAAAATAAACGCAATGGATGAAAAACATGAAGTCCCACCAAAGACCACAAATAATCTATTCTACACGTAGCAAAATTTGAGCGTCCACCGGTGACCGGCGCACTGGGCAGGTGCTGTGCGGTCTCAGCCGTGCATCGATGTATGCACGTCGGAAGCTCCTTGACCACCTCGCCGAAACTGCAGCTCCCCGAGGCAGACCGAACACTCGTCGCCGTCCTTTTTGTCGTACTCGTACGCCGGGAGGGCAGCGATCGCGGAGGCACCAAGGCCATTGCAGAGGACGCGACGCGGTTGTGCTGGCGGCTCGACATGCGACGACGGTCCTGGCTCAGTTCCCGGAGCCGGCTGCTGCACTTGCACCGGGAGGCTCATGCCTGCGCTGTTGTCACCTGTACAGTCGATGAAGAACGGCCAGTGGGCGCAAAGGAGAACGCAGACGAAGACGAGGATACTGAGGCCCCACCGCGAGCCGATGAAATAAAGCATCAAGCCGGCGTGCATGCAGAGCGGTATTAACACGATGCACGCGATCCTGAGAAAGTATGCACCCCTACATCCAAAGAAGAACATCGTGCACGGTGAGTGCCATATAGGAAAAAGAGGATAATATTATATTGATATGACGAACGGATAGTGTGGACTCTGGAGAATTCGTCGGTAGTAACGACCTGAGACAAGAGAGATGCCCTGAGTTTACAGCTAGCTGTATTAGTTTTCCCTTGCAGCAGTTTTTGAATGGCCAGGGAGATAATCTATCAGGTAGATAGTAGTCAGCATGTGGATCAGCAAAATTGTGACCCATCTTAATCACTGGTAGAGAAATGGCTTTTGAATCGAAGCTTTAGTCTCGGCTATTTTTTGGCCAGGATTAAAAACCACAGTAATCCCGGTTTGTCTAACCAATCGGGACTAAAACCCCTCCCAACGGCTCTGGAGGCAGCTTTTGTAGCCCGGTGACAGTGATGTTAGGTTAGTTCCGGTTAGAGTTACCAACCGGGACTAGAGATCAATCTTGATCTCTAGTCCCAGCTGCAGCTAACAGCCGGGACTAATGAATTTACCCCGGGTTGTGGCACCATCCGTGACTATAGGTTGGCCTATAGTCTGGGTTATAGATTCAACTCGGGACTACAAGTCCCGGCATAAATACCACCTTTCTTCCTCCCCCAGCCCGAGCCATCTGCGTGCTCTCAGTTCTTTCTCGTCGCCGCGCGTCTTCTTCATCCGCTTCGGCCATCTGCAATTTTCATCTACTCCCTCTCCTTTTTTCGGTCGTAAAGGTTAGAAACTTCATCCTCTTATGATTCATCCATGTCATTTCTTATTTCATGGTCTAGAATAGGAGGATTTGTGGTTTTCATAGAATGGAAGACAAATAGTGATGTTTCTTGATTTGTATTCCTTTTGAGCTCAAAATTGCTTGATATAGTTGCATAGTTGGATGAAGAAAGCTATAGTAGTTCATGAAAACTAGCTTCAATGTGTTTGATTCCTAGTGTCAACAATGCATGCATGGTGGCATAAATTTATATATTCATAAATTAGAAATTTATAGTAGTTGGTGAAAATGAGTTTAGAGAGTATATGGCAATCGCTTCGGCCGGTTCCTCGGGCTCACGTCAACAATGGATGTACAACTCTGACCGTTGCTCCTCACAGTTCATGATGGGTGTGCATGGTTTCCTAAGTGTGGCCAAGGAAAACATGCAGAATGGTTTTATGTCATACCCATTTGTCACATGCAGGAACGAGAGGGATTATTCTTGCTCAAAGGTCCTTCAAGAACACCTGTTTCGTTGGGGTTTCATGCCGAACTATATTTGTTGGACTAAGCACGGAGAACGCGGCATTATGATAGAAGAAGACGAAGAAGAAGAAGGGGATGACAACAATATTATTCGTGGCTTCACTGAATACACTGATGCCTTTGGTGACACCGCAATGGGAGAACAGGAAGAAGATCTAGTAGCAGAAGATGAGACGCCCGACGAACTTGGTCAGGCCATCCGTGATGCACAGAGAGACTATGAACTCGAAAGGAGAAGAAAAAGTTTGACCACATGCTTGAGGATCACAAGACATTGTTATACCCGACATGTGAAGAGGGGCAGAAAAAGTTAGGTACCACACTAGAATTGCTAAAATGGAAGGCGAAGAGTGGTGTCTCAGACAAGGGCTTTGGGGAGTTGCTGACTATCCAAAAGAAGATGCTTCCGAAGAATAATGAGTTGCCCGCCATGACATATGAAGCAAAACAAATCCTTTGCCCTCTAGGATTAGAAATCCAAAAGATAGATGCGTGCCCTAATGACTGCATCCTCTACCGCGGCAAGGAGTTGGAGACACTGGATGAATGTCCGGTATGCCATGCATCGCAGTATAAGATCAGGCGAGATGACCTTGGTGAAGTTGAGGGGGAAGACCCCAACGAACAACGTCCCAAAAGAGAATCCCTGCTAAGGTGATGTGTTATGCTCCTATAATACCACGCTTGAAACATTTGTTTAGAAACAAAGATCAAGCAAAGTTGCTGCGTTGGCACAAAGAAGACCATATGGTAGACAATATGATAAGACACCCCGCTGATGGATCCCAGTGGAGAGCAATCGACAGAGAGTTCCCCGATTTTGCAAAGGATGCAAGAAACCTAAGGTTTGGTTTGAGTATGGACGGCATGAATCCTTTCGGGCAGCAGAGCAGTGGTACAACACTTGGCCCATAAATCTATGTATCTACAACCTTCCACCATGGCTGTGCATGAAGCGAAAGTTCATTATGATGCCAGTGCTCATCCAAGGACCAAAGCAACCTGGCAACAACATTGATGTGTACCTAAGGCCATTAGTTGACAAACTTCTAGAGTTATGGAAGATCGAAGGTGTATGTGTGTGGGATGAGTACAAATAGGAACACTTTAACCTATGAGCGTTGTTGTTCGTTACAATCAATGGCTGGCCGGCTCTTAGTAATCTTTCAGGACAGTCGAACAAGGGATATAATGCATGCACACATTGTAGTGATGACATTAGAGGTGTATTCTTGAAGAAATGTTGAAAGGTCGTGTACTTGGACTATCGTCATTTTCTTCCAATGACTCACGTCGTAAGAAAGAAAGGCAAGCATTACAAAGGTAAGGCAGATCATCAACCGAAGCCTAACAGTCGTAGTGGGTATTTGATATGGTGAAGGATGTACATGTAGTATTTGGGAAGGGACCTCGTAGCGAGCCTATTCCAAATGATGCTAACGGACACACACCCATGTGGAAGAAGAAGGCCATATTTTGGGAGCTACCGTACTAGGAAGTCCTAGAGGTACGCAGCACGATTGATGTGATGCACCTGATGAAGAATCTTTGTGTGAACCTACTAGGCTTCATGGGTGTGTATGGGAAGCCTAAGGACACACTAGAAGCATGACAGGACCTACAACATATGAATCAACAAGACAATCTGCATCCAGAGAAGATAGATGATGGGCGCCATTACCTCAGACCTGCTAGCTACACTCTTAGCAAAGAAGAGAAGAAAATCATGTTTGAAGTCCTAAACAGCATCAAGGTCCCATCTGGATACTCCTCAAATATAAAGGGTATAATAAATGTTCAAGACAAGAAATTTACAAACCTGAAGTCTCAAGACTGCCACATGCTTATGACAGAATTGCTTCCTGTTGCATTAAGAGGAATACTACCTCCAAATGTATGATTAACCATCGTGAAGTTGTGTGCATTCCTCAATGCAATTTTTCAAAAGGCAATCAATCCATTGGATTTAGCTAACCTGTAGAAAGATGTGGTCCAATGCCCTGTCAGCTTTGAGTTGGTGTTCCCGCCATCCTTCTTTAATATCATGACTCACCTTCTAGTTTACCTGGTTAAGGAGATTAGTATTCTCAGTCCCGTGTTCCTACACAACATGTTCCCCTTTGAGAGGTTCATGGGAGTACTGAAGAAATATGATCGCAACCGTGCTCGCCCAGAAGGAAGCATCACTAAGGGTTATGGAATAGAGGAGGTCATTGAGTTCTGCGTTGATTTTATTCCTAACCTAAACCCTATTGGTGTTCCTGAATCATGGTATGAGGGGAGACTCAGTGGAAAGGGTAGGGAGGAAACCATATAAAAGCACGGGGGATGATTCTTTCAAAAAAGCACACTACACAGTTCTGCAGCACTCCACCTTGGTACACTCTTATATCGACATGCACAAGAACACCCTATGATCTGAGAACCAAGGAAAGAGTGATGCATGGATTACAAAAGAGCACATGGATACTTTTGGCAATTGGTTGAAAAAATGATGTCAGGGTGACAAGAGTATTGATAAGTACTTGTACATGTTGGCTAGGCAACCATCCTGGAATGTCGCTATATTTAAGGGGTACGAGATAAATTGCAGTACATTTTACACGATAGCACAAGATAAAAGGAGCACCAATCAAAACAGTGGTGTATGCATAGATGCCACAGACCCATATGGGAAAAGGGAAAGATATTATGGCCGCATAGAGGAGATATGGGAACTTGACTATGGACCCGACCTTAAGGTACCTTTGTTTCGGTGCCAATGGGTGAATTTGAATGGAACAACGGTAAAAGTTGACCCAGACTTATCATATATGTAATATTTATTCTGTTTCATGAGATTTTTATATCATGTTGAATTTCACATTTTCTTGGCGGATTTCATTTGGCCAATGTGTGATGAAAAACACAATGATCTACGTTAATTATATGTGCAAACTAATTTCTAGTTAGAAATCAACACTTTCAATAATTTTTATTATTAACTACATTCTTGCATGGTTGAAATGGTCATCATTAATTTAGGCTATATTATTATTAGTAAATCTAGACCAAAAAGTTTATGTTACGCCATTTTCTCATGAACAATAATACAAGACCAGATGTAGATTATTTTTCCCAATTTTTCTAGCTAATATTCCATTTACTCGGCAATTATCAGTTTTATGGGTATTTCTTATTTAAAAAAGAAAAAGAGTTGAGATTGGCGGGAAGCCAAACTCACCCCCCTTTAATCCCGGGTGACACCACAGCCCGGGACTAAAGGTGGGCTGCATTTTGGCGGCCCGCCAAAATTTACGTTTAGTCCCGGGTGGTGTTACAATCCGGAACTGAAGACTCCCTTTAGTCCCGGTTGATAATACAACCCGGGACTAAAGCTCCTGGGTATATAACCCTGGCTCACTAGCTCCTCTTTCTCCTCCTCCACCGTGCCCCTAAATCTAGCTTCAACCCTAACCGGCCGATGAAAACGCAGCCGCCACCAACCCGCTGTGGCAGAACCTCCTAAATCATATGGCCCACACGCATGATTATTGTCTAAACAGACTCTAAATAACCATGACTATGTTCCATACGACTTAAAAAGTCTATCGGGTAAATCCCGAATCATCCATGATTCTCCGAGCAGGATCAATTGTTGTAGAGAGACATTGCAGTATTACAACAGTTTGATATAAATAATATACTACGGAGTAAAACAGCGGAAGACTTACATCAACATAAGTTTACAAACCTTTGAGTTTCAAATGTTTACAACAGTAAGTTTAGATTGTACAAAACATAATAGTAGTGGAGTAGCAGTAGATAACCTTATTACAATACCAAACAAAAGCTCTGCCCACGAGCTAAACACTTTACTCGTCATCGCTTTCCTCGACGACTGTCATGCAGCAGGATGCAAAACACTCCTGCCCATGAGGCTCACCTGCAACAAGGGTTCAACAAACCCTGAGTACATAAGGCACTCAACAAGACTGACCCGACGAAAAAGAGGGGTAGAGACTCAAGAAATGCAGGCTAGAGGGACAAGGTAAGGTTTGTAGGAGATAAGAAATTTTGCGAAAAAGATTGAAAGAAAGAAAAGGTTGCTTGGACTAGCTCCAATTACCAACCAACTTCATTAATAAACCTTAATCTTTGTTCAAGTTGTTACTACGATGATGAACACCGATCGAGTCTTCTTCTCCGAGAAGCAACGGTGATTCGAATCCATTTTCATACCCAGCTGGGACCTAGGTCACTGGAATACCGGAGACTTTAACTCGAATGCACCCCAGATGAACCGATATACCGGGATAACAACCGCAGCCGTATATCACCACATGGCACACGTGAGCTCTGCGGCCCAGTGTACCGAGATACGTGAGAACTCAAACCCCACAGTAAAACACACTATGACACAGATAGGATCTCTGGCCCCACGCTAGGTCACTCCATGATATACACGGCTCCAACCATCCGTATACCACTTCATGCATGTGGATTTCTAAATTCTCGATATCACCAGTTCACCAACGGACGGGACCTAGGGCATCAACAGACAGAAACACTACAGAGGGACTCCATTCCCAGTGCAAGTTAGCCATTCGGACTCGATTTATTACTATTATCAAGATTCCAACTAGAAAACCAAACTCATCTTTTTCATTCTTTTTCCTTTGAACAAATCATTAAATAAGCAGGGCTAAGCATCACTACTTATCTTCCCAAGCAGATAACAAGGAATAAGGAAATAAGACAGGTAATGCAATTGGGTGGGTTTTCACTCAACTCCTATTACCTAATGCAACGTATCACAGCTGAAGCGGTAAAACTTTTATAAATAGAATAGGGTTGGAATGCATCCGGGGCTTGCCTTGGTATTCGGGGTAGATGGTCTCGAACTCCGGATCAACTCCCGATTCGTGAATCTGCTCTTCCTTCGGATCTGGGCGACAACGTTAACTCTCCGTTAACGGAAGCTATTTGATAATTAATATGCTTTAACATGATGGAATAGTAAACATGATGCTCGATGGATGCATGATCAGATTAAGGGATCGAGTACAACTTTTCTTCACGATAAAGTTGCAAGCTAACAAAACTTCGCTTATAAAACTCATTAGGGTTAACTACGCCATTTAAGAGGTTAATTAAACACATAAAATAACGTTAATTAAGCCCTAATGACATGATTAAGGTAAGCGCAAACCATTAATTAAAGTGCCAAAGGTCATTAGGGGTAATGACCCAAGGTCATCAATCAATCCCAAAGTCAAACAAATCCTATAATGATTAAATTAACTAAAGGGGTTAATTAATTATTTAAAAGCATTAAATAATGGTATAAAAATTAAAATTATCAAATTAAGCCCAAAATTTTATTTTAGAAAGCTCTTAGACTAATTAGATGGCAAAACAAATTTCAGAATTAAAAGCCAATTATTTTATTTATTAAAAATCATTGAAGGTCCATTTTTCAATTAAAAGGGCTAATTTTAACATATGCAAAATACTCAAATTTGGCATTTCATATTTTTCCTAGGTAGACGACATCATAAAGAACACTCACAAAAATTTTTAGAATTTTTGGAGCTATATATGAATTACTATGATTTTTTAAAGAAAATAGCATTTAAATCATTTTCTGAAAATAGAAAAAGAAAATCGGCACAGTACTCCCGCGCTGACCGACGGCCCGCCGGCGGTTGACCGGCGATTACTCGCCGACGGCGAGGTCTCTGGCGACACGGTTTGCCCCTACAGGCTCATCTCGACACGGCGCGTCGATTGAGGTAGCTAACGGCGCGGGGTAGCGGCGAAGGCACCCACGCTGCCGGCCATGGCGGCGCGGCGGAGCTCGGGCGCGGCGGCGGAGCTCACTGGAGCAGTTTTCGGCGACGGCAAGGTCACGAACATGCGCAGGGTACTCAAACGGACTGGTTTGGCAACAAGATGAAGTCGCTTCCTGGTCCCTAGCCAAAGCAGCAACGCGCGCGACGGAGCGGCATGGCCGTGCCGGCCGCGAGCCACGGTGACCGGCGGCTACGACACGGCAAATATGAAATTCATGGCATAGATAGATGCAGGAGCTCACCACGGCGCTGGTGCGCACGTTAATGGAGGCTCGGAGCGGCTGGGTTGAGCTGCGGACGTCGGCGGTGATGGCGGCGGCGGTGCTCCGATGGCAAGGTCGGTGTCACCGGCGTCCCTGTGCACCATCCAACCGGCCAAGAAGCGCATGAGAGGTAGAACAGCATGGAGCACATGACTGCGGGGTTAAAGGTAATATATATTCAACCTCAACGACGATCGACAGCGAAAGAGCTCACGGCGGTGCGGCGACCGGCCGCGAAGAAGATGACGGCGTGCGGGCAGCTCGGGCGAGGAGAGCAAGCACGAATTGGCTCAAAATGACCGTGAGGATGTGGCGGAGCTATTGGCAAGAGCAATCGGACAGCGGTGAAACGTCAGCGGTGAATTTGAGCGGCGGAGCGAGGTCGTCGGCGACAGCGGCAGGAGGAAGAAGGAATAACGGCGGCGTCCGACCGGTATTTATAGGCCATCGGCGACGCAGGGACGGGCGACACGACGACGGCGAAGGTTCAAGCGTCTGGAGCGAGCTGGCAACCGAGATATTCGCGGCGGTAGACGGCGGCGCGCGTTGAGAAGCCGGCGATGGCGGCGAACGATAGGTTTCGGTACTGTTCGTAGAAATTACAGAATTGCCATTCGTTTCAAAATACAAATTACTCCAAAATTTATATAAGAACTTGAAAATCTCCAAAAATATCATTTGCATAACTTTTCAAGAGCTACACTTTTCCTTTAACTGGCATCCTCAAATTCTATCTAGATTTTGAAATTTGAATTCAGATTTGAAAAGGGGATAAAACCCTAGAAACAAACATTTAAAATTACTTTTGATTTTTCAATAAAACTTGAAAATCTTAAAAACTATGAAATGTTTGTCTTTCCAAACCAAACTTTTTTCATATACAAAGTTTTCCAAAATTATGCATAATTTTTGAATTATGGTTTTAAAATCAAAAGGGGACAAATGCTGGAAAACTATATTTTCAAATTCATTTGAAATTTCTTTTGGAAACTTGAAAAACTTTATATACCAACTTTGTACCTCTTGTCAAGATCTACAAACTATAATTTTAGAGTATCTCCAAATTCTTTATGGATTTTGAATTAGAGGAAAAGGGGGTAAAACTAGGTTTCAGAATAAAAGGGTTTTTGAAATAGAATTCAAACTCGATTTGGTTTCTAACTTAATTGGTTGGTTATTAGTGATCATAAACATCATCCAAGGACATGTTTAGGTCATTGACCCAATGACACCCTTGGTTGACCAATTTGACTTTTAAAAAACCTTTTATAGTATTTCTAATTTGAATTTAAATTTGAATTGCCAGACTCAGAAGTAAGCTTTGGAATCCAAATTCAACTTCAAATATGAAAATCATTTTTAGGGTTGGACTTAGACTTATACACTATGCTTGACACTAGTGTAAACATAGTTTACACCTCAAGTACATAGAGTATAAACTAAGCATTTGCGATGACATTCGAAAATAGGGTTTTATTATTTCATGTGACAAAACATTCCAGAAACACAATCAACCTTTGAAATGTAAACTTGTTTTAGTTAATGCACATTAAGGATGACTTAAATATGAATGCTTTGCAGTGCATATGATGACATGGCATATTTTAGTTAATATAACACCAGAGGTGTTATAACCTTTGCCCCTTAAAGAAATCTCGTCCCGAGATTTAAAGCCTTGAGTGAAGTAATGGAAAAGGAAATGTGCCAGGAAAACACACTTCAACTAAATTTATAAGGGAAAGGAATTGTACCACTCAGATAGAGAAGTTACAACTCGTAGAAGGGATTATCACTTAGATAGAAGCATAAAACTCCGGGAAGTTTTCTAACAGATAATCCTCTGATTCCCAAGTGGCTTCTTCTTCTGAATGTTGATCCCATTGTATCTTGTACCACTTGATTGTTCTGCTTCTAGTAACACGATCCTTCTGATCCAAAACTTAGATTGGATACTCAGAGTAAGTCAAGTCAGGTTCAAGTTCAATACCTTCAACATCAATGACTTTATCTGGTACACGGAGACACTTTTTGAATTGGGACACATGGAACACATTGTGTACAGCCGACAATTGTTCAGGTAATTGTAGACGATATGCTAATTGTCCATATCTTTCTATAATTGAAAATGGTCCAATGTATCGAGGTGCTAACTTACCCTTGACTCCAAATCGGGTAACTCCTTTCATGGGTGACACCTTTAGATACACGTGATCCCCCTTATTGAACCACAATGGTCGATGCCTTTGGTCCGCATAACTTTTTTGCCGAGATTGTGCCACCTTTATATTCTGTTGTATCTGCTTAACTTTTGCTTCAGTTTCTTTTACAAGATCAACTCTGAAGAATCTTCTTTCTCCAGGTTCAGACCAACTTAACGGAGTTCTACATCTGCGACCATATAAGGCTTCAAATGGTGCCATTTTTATACTTTCTTGATAACTATTGTTGTAAGAGAACTCTGCTAAAGGCAAACACTCATCCCATTTCTCTGGAAAATTAAGAACACATGCTCTCAACTTATCTTCCAGTATTTGATTTACTCTTTCAGTCTGACCTCCTGTTTGTGGATGGTAGGCTGTACTGTGTAAAAGGTCAGTACCTAAAGACTTGTGTAACTGATTCCAAAACTGGGAGACAAACTGCGTGCCTCTATCAGAAACAATGGTCTTTGGTACCCCATGAAGACTTATGATGTGCTCAAAATACAATCTGGCATATTGTGATGCTGAATTTGTACTTTGAACTGGAAGGAAATGTGCCGTTTTTGTGAGTCGATCCATTATAACCCAAATTGAATCAAAACCTCTTGTTGTCCGGGGTAGACCCACTATAAAATCCATACTGATATCTTCCCATTTCCAAGCTGGAATGGGTAATGGTTGATGTTCTCCTGCTGACTTTAAATGTACAGCTTTGACTTTCTGACAAGTATCACACTGAGCCACATACTTAGCAATTTCTATCTTCATCTTGGTCCACCAAAATTTCTGTTTCAAATCATGATACATCTTATTACTTCCTGGATGAATAGAAAACTTTAAAAGATGTGCTTCATCAAGGATCTTTTATCTCAACTCAGGATCTTTTGGAATAACCAGTCGATTCTTATACCATAAGACATCTGCTTCATCAATTGTGAAACAAGAAACCTTTTCCCTTCTAACTTTCTTTTTAATATGTTTAATGCCTTTATTACTCCTCTGTGCAGCAATAATTTGATCTCTAAGGGTTGTCTCAATAGCAATGTTAGACAAACTTCCTTGTTGCACCATCTCTATACCCAACTTTTCTATGTCATGACATAGAGAGATTTCCAAGGGCTTCACGGTTAAACAATGACAATGACTTTTTCGACTAAGTGCATCAGCCACTACATTGGCTTTACCAGGATGGTAATAGATTTCTAAGTCATAATCATTGATTAACTCTAACCATCTTCTTTGCCTCATATTCAACTCATCTTGAGTGAATATGTATTTCAAACTCTTGTGATCACTGTAAATATTATATTTATTACCCCACAGATAATGTCGTCATATTTTTAAGGCATGGACAACCGCTACCAATTCCAAATCATGTGTTGGATAATGCTCCTCATGTTTCTTCAACTGTCTAGAAGCATAAGCAATAACTCTCCCCTCTTGCATCAACACACATCCAATACCAATACCAGAAGCATCACAATAAACATCAAATGGCTTCTCAATGTTTGGTTGTGCTAGGATAGGGGCAGTAGTCATCAATTTCTTTAATTTCTGAAATGCCTCTTCACAGGCGGGTGACCAATTAAACTTAACATCATTTTTCAATAACTCAGTTATTGGCTTTGATATCTTTGAGAAATCAGGTATGAAACGATGGTAATAGCCCGTCATTCCCAGAAAACTTTGAACTTGATGCACAGTCTTTGGTGGTTCCCAATCAAGTATATCTTTCACTTTACTAGGATCAACAGCTACACCCTTGTCTGATAACACATGTCCAAGAAATTTCACTTCTCTCAGCCAAAACTCACACTTACTAAACTTGGCATGCAGTTGATGTTCTCTTAAACATTGCAGAACAATTCTGAGGTGTTCAACATGTTCTTCTTCATTTTTGGAATATATCAATATGTCATCAATGAAAACCACAAACTTATCAAGTTCTGGCATGAACACTGAATTCATCAAATACATGAAATAGGCCGGTGCATTGGTAAGTCCAAAAGACATAACCAAATATTCATACAGACCATACCGAGTGGTAAAAGCAGTCTTTGGAACATCTTCTGGGCGAATCTTGATTTGATGATACCCAGATTGAAGATCAATCTTAGAGAACACCTTTGCTTCCGCCAATTGATCAAAAAGCAGATCAATGCGGGGTAGAGGATACTTATTCTTAATTGTTACCTCATTCAAGGGACGATAATCCACACACAACCTCAAACTTTGATCTTTCTTTTTCACAAAGAGAGCAGGGCATCCCCAGGGTGATGAGCTAGGTTGAATAAAACCTTTATCTCGTAGCTCTTGTAATTGAGTCTTGAGCTCTGCTAATTCAGGTGGTGCCATCCGATAAGCTCTTCTAGATATTGGAGCAGTATCAGGTTTCAAATCAATTCTAAATTCCACCTTTCTGTCAGGAGGTAAACCCGGTAACTCATCGGAAAATACATCAGGAAACTCAAAAACCACTGGTATATCCCCAATCTCTTTTACTGATGTTGCACATACCTTTTGAACATTCCTTTTAAGTGTCGGAAGTTGGATAAGAAGTGAAGTTTTGCAATTTGGTATGTTCAATCTCACAGCTCTATTTAGGATGTCTATCACAGCACCATGCCGTTTCATCCAGTTCATACCTAGGATCACATCTATATCCTGATCCTTTAATATTATCATATCAGTGGGAAAAATATACCCACCCAAACTTACTGGCACATCATGTACCATTTCTTTAGTACACATACGCCCCCCAGGCGATTGTATAAAGAAATATTCTTTTGTCCCCATTATTTGAATTTCATGTATCTTAACAAATGTACCATTAATGAATGTATGAGATGCACCAGAATCAAATAGCAGAATTGCAGGATGATCAGCAACAGGAATCATACCCATCATGACGGGCTCTCCTTCTAGGATTCCCCAACTTGAGTGTAGAACACTCTACCAGACTTCTTCTCATTCTTATTATTTGACACCTTCTGATTTCCTGCCTTTTGCTGATTCTGTGGTTGTTGGGGTGGTGCAAAAGTCCTAGGGACATAAGAGTTATACTGCCTCGGATGCGGGCAGTTTCGCAAAAAATGACCAGGCTTCCCACAGTTGTAACATGGAAAGATTGGTGGCTGGAAATTAGGGTTACGAACACCAGGGGCATTCGGCTGTCGTGGATATGAAAGATTAGCAACAGGACGAGTGAATGCCTATTGCGATGCTTGGTATTGTGGTGGACGATAGGACGGACGAAAATGATTCTGAGGGTGATAGATTATTTTCTGGCGTTTTGGATTGCCACCAGAAAATTCAGAGGGTACACTTTTCTTCTTCTTAGTTTCCAAATGCTGATGATTCTTATCTTCATAGGATATAGCAATATTCACTGCCTCATGAAAAGTGGCATTTGGATTCCCCGTCATCATTCTCTGAATTTTACTATTTAGACCTCTAAGGAAACACTTTTTCTTTTTTATAGTCAGTACTAACATAGTCTGACGCGTATTGAGACAAGTGATTGAATTTGCCAAAATATTGCATTACCGACATATCACCTTACCTCAAGGAAAGAAATTCTTCAAGTTTTATAGTCATTATTCCCTCAGGAATAAAATGTGCTCGAAAGGCTTCTCGAAACTCAATCCAAGTAATGCGATGGCCTTCGGGCTGAGCAGCAACAAAATTTACCCACCAAGCCCCTGCAGTTCCTCTCAACTGCTATGCTACAAACATGGGCTTCTGATACTCCGTGCACTCAATCAGTCCAAACTTCTGCTCCATAGTACGGAGCCAATCATCAGCCTCCATGGGTTCATCTACTCTGGTGAAAACTGGAGGACGGGTGTCTGTGAAATCCACATATGTGGTTTCATATCTATGGTTTCACCCATGATTTCCTTGTCTGGCATTCTGATTCTAATTTTGAGCCATCATGGTTGTTGCAGTGACTAATGCTGCAACTGCATCAGCTAGAGTGGGTGGAACTGGTGGGGGATTTGGGATATCACCTCCATCATGAGATGAGCC
This sequence comes from Bothriochloa decipiens, assembly GCA_023333625.1. Classification (NCBI taxonomy): domain Eukaryota; kingdom Viridiplantae; phylum Streptophyta; class Magnoliopsida; order Poales; family Poaceae; genus Bothriochloa; species Bothriochloa decipiens. Next base: position 21,602,945 of record CM041638.1, read on the forward strand.
AGCAGCATCACGATAGCGGGTGTGAGCAGGCATCTGTTGATACACAAACTACACTTTCTTCACAAGACCTTATTGGATTTCATAAGGAGATATTACAATAGTGCAACACACTTATGATACACTATTTTTATTACAACAGTCTGCACTCTGGCAAGACTTCCCACACCTACTAGGCTTTAGAAAGCAGGGAAAAGATATATTACACATCTTACTTTCCAATCTCCTTATTCATCCTCCTCAGGATCCTCTTCCTCTTCAAGATCTTCTGCGTCAATCCATTTGGTTTTCTTCTTCTTCATCGATGACATCCTCATCGACAGATTCCAGTTCTTCAGGGTCTTCCTCTTCCTCATCCTGACCCATTACAAGACCAAGGTCATCCTGGACTACCTGTCTTTGATATTTAGGATCCAATAAGTTATTTAACCTTACACATTCGTCATCAGCTTCCTCTGCATATTCCTCCAAATCTTCCACATAATCCTCAAGCTCTTGGATACGAATATTTGCTGCATCTTCTCGTGCCCAAGCATCATTTCTTTGGTGCTTCATATGCTTCTGGGATCGCCTCAACTGAGTAATTTCAGCAGCCTCTTCAATCCTGTCGGCTTCAGCCCTCTCCAACTCGGACCTAAGCCTTTCTATTTTAGCTTGGGGATCCGGATGCGGATTGCTACTGCTTTCGCCGATCTCATATCTGGGGGCTAGCTGGTGTCGAGGTAGCCCCTTTGGTGCAGTACTCCTGCGAGGAGTTTCCTTGGTAATAGCCATCCTGAAGCAGATAGGTCATGAGAGATAAGGATAGATAGAGAGAAATCTAAAGGTTAGCATGAAAAGGATTGACACTACTTAACCCAAACTTCATTACCAACCAACTTCATTAATAAACCTTAATCTTTGTTCAAGTTGTTACTACGATGATCAACACCGATCGAGTCTTCTTCTCCGAGAAGCAACGATGATTCGAATCCATTTTCATACCTAGTTGGGACCTAGGTCACTGGAATACCGGAGACTTTAACTCTGATACACCCCAGATGAACCGATATACTGGGATAACAACCGCAGCCGTATATCACCACATGGCACGCGTGAGCTCTGCGGCCTAGCGTACCGAGATACATGGGAACTTAAACCCCACAGTAAAACACACTATGACACAGATGGGATCTCTGGCCCCACGCTAGGTCACTCCATGATATACACGCCTCCAACCATCCGTATACCACTTCATGCATGTGGATTTCTAAATTCTCGATATCACCAGTTCACCAACGGACGGGACCTAGGGCATCAACAGACGGAAACACTACAGAGGGACTCCATTTCCAGTGCAAGTTAGCCGTCCGGACTCGATTTATTACTATTATCAAGATTCTAACAAGAAAACCAAACTCATCTTTTTCATTCTTTTGCCTTTGAACAAATCATTAAATAAGCAGATAACAAGGAATAAGGAAATAAGACAGGTAATGCAATTGGGTGGGTTTTCACTCAACTCCTATTACCTAATGCAACATATCACAGCTGAAGCGGTAAAACTTTTATAAATAGAATAGGGTTGGAATGCATCCGGGGCTTGCCTTGGTATTCGAGGTAGATGGTCTCGAACTCCGGATCAACTCCCAATTCGTGAATCTGCTCTTCCTTCGGATCTGGGCGACAACGTTAACTCTCCGTTAACGGAAGCTATTTGATAATTAATATGCTTTAACATGATGGAATAGTAAACATGATGCTCGATGGATGCATGATCAGATTAAGGGATCGAGTGCAACTTTTCTTCACGATAAAGTTGCAAGCTAACAAAACTTCGCTTATAAAACCCATTAGGGTTAACTATGCCATTTAAGAGGTTAATTAAACACATAAAATAACGTTAATTAAGCCCTAATGATATGATTAAGGTAAGCGCAAACCATTAATTAAAGTGCCAAAGGTCATTAGGGGTAATGACCCAAAGTCATCAATCAATCCCAAAGTCAAACAAATCCTATAATGATTAAACTTAACTAAAGGGACTAATTAATTATTTAAAAGCATTAAATAAAGGTATAAAAATTAAAGTTATCAAATTAAGCCCAAAATTTTATTTTAGAAATCTCTTAGCCTAATTAGATGGCAAAACAAATTTTAGAATTAAAAGCCAATTATTTTATTTATTAAAAATCATTGAAGGTCCATTTTTCAATTAAAAGGGCTAATTCTAACATATGCAAAGTACTCAAATTTGGCATTTCATATTTTTTCTAGGTAGATGACATCATAAAGAACACTCATAAAAATTTTTAGAATTTTTGGAGCTACATATGAATTGCTATGATTTTTCAAAGAAAATAGCATTTAAATCATTTTCTAAAAATAGAAAAAGAAAATCGGCACAGTACTCCCGCGCTGACCGACGGCCCGCCGACGGTTGACCAGCGATTACTCGCCGACGGCGAGGTCTCTGGCGACACGGTTTTCCCCTAAAGGTCACCTCGACACGGCGCGTCGATTGAGGTAGCTAACGGCGCGGGGGAGCGGCGGCGGCACCCACGCCGGCGGCCATGGCGGCACGGCGGAGCTCGGGCGCGGCGGCGGAGCTCACCGGAGTGGTTTTCGGCGACGGCAAGGTCACGAACATGCGCAGGGTACTCAAACGGACTGGTTTGGCAACAAGATGATGTCGCTTCCTGGTCCCTAGCCAAAGCAGCAACGCGCGCGACGGAGCGGCATGGCCATGCCGGCGGCGAGCCACCGTGACCGACGGCTACGACACGGCAAAGACGAAATTGATGGCACAGATAGATGCAGGAGCTCACCACGGCGCTGGTGCGCACGTTAATGGAGGCTCGGAGCGGCTGGGTTGAGCTGCAGACGTCGGTGGTGATGGCGTCGGCGGTGCTCCGATGGCAAGGTCGGTGTCACCGGCGTCCCTGTGCACCATCCAACCGGCCAAGAAGCGCATGAGAGGCAGAACAGCATGGAGAACATGACTGCGGGGTTAAAGGTAATATATATTCAACCTCGACGACGGTCGACGGCGAAAGAGCTCGCGGCGGCGCGGTGACCGACGCGAAGAAGATGACGGCGTGCGGGCAGCTCGGGCGAGGATAGCAAGCACGAACTGGCTCAAAATGACCATGAGGATGTGGCAGAGCTATTGGTGAGAGTGGTGAAATGTCAGTGGTGAATTTGAGCGGCGGAGCGAGGTCGTCGGCGACGACGGCAGGAGGAAGAAGAAGGAAAAACGGCGGCGTCCGAGCGGTATTTATAGGCCATCGGCGACGCAGGAACGGGCGACATGACGACGGCGAAGGTTCAAGCGTCTGGAGCGAGCTGGCGACTGAGATATTCACGGCGGTGGACGGCGGCGCACGTTGAGAAGCTGGCGATGGCGGCGGACGATAGGTTTCGGTACTGTTCACAGAAATTACAGAATTGCCATTCGTTTCAAAATACAAATTACTCCAAAATTTATATAAGAACTTGAAAATCTATAAAAATATCATTTGCATAAATTTTCAAGAGATACACTTTTCCTTTAACTGGCATCCTCAAATTCTGTCTAGATTTTGAAATTTGAATTCAGATTTGAAAAGGGGATAAAACCCTAGAAACAAACATTTAAAATTACTTTTGATTTTTCAATAAAACTTGAAAATCTTCAAAACTATGAAATGTTTTCTTTCCAAACCAAACCTTTTTCATATACAAAGTTTTCCAAAATTATGCATAATTTTTGAATTATGGTTTTAAAATCAAAAGGGGACAAATGCTAGAAAACTGTATTTTCAAATTTATTTGAAATTTCTTTTGGAAACTTGAAAAACTTTATATACCAACTTTGTAGCTCTTGTCAAGATCTACAAACTATATTTTTAGAGTATCTCCCAATTCTTTATGGATTTTGAATTAGAGGAAAGGGGGTAAAACTAGGTTTCAGAATAAAAGGGTTTTTGAAATAGAATTCAAACTCGATTTGGTTTCTAACTTTATTGGTTGGTTATTAGTGATCACAAACATCATCCAAGGACATTTTTAGGTCATTGACCCAATGACACCCTTGGTTGACCAAGTTAACTTTTGAAAAACCTTTTATACTATTTCTAATTTGAATTTAAATTTAAAATGCCAGACTCAGAAGTAAGCTTTGGAATCCAAATTCAACTTCAAATATGGAAATCATTTTTAGGGTTGGACTTAGACTTATACACTATGCTTGACACTAGTGTAAACACAGTTTACACCTCAAGTACATAGAGTATAAACTAAGCATTTGCGATGACATTCGAAAATAGGGTTTTATTATTTCATGTGACAAAACATTCCAGAAACACAATCGACCTATGAAATGTAAACTTGTTTTAGTTAATGCACATTAAGAATGACTTAAACATGAATGCTTTGCAGTGCATATGATGACATGGCATGTTTTAGTTAATATAACACCGAGGTGTTACACCTGCGCCGTCGCCACCGAGCTCTAGCAGGGACGACGCCGACGCCGCGTGCCCCCGGCCGCTCCGGCACCCGCACGCCACCGCGCACACTGTGGCCCTGACGCTCGCTCCAAATCACGACGCCCCGATCCCTGACGCCGTCGATGCAGACACACAGTCGCTCCTCGACCCGCCCCCTCGACGCCACTGCGGCCGCTCCGGCACGCCCTCCTCGACATGGCCTCGATTCGCTCCACCATCGACGCCACCTCCTCTGGATCTGCCACACGAGACTCGCGCTGACCGGCTGACCGGCCTCGACCCCGCCAGCGCCACGGTAGCTTCGGCGCGCGCAGATTGACGCCGCCTCTCGATCCAACTCGAGCGCGGCCCCGGCCCACCTCGACCCGCCCCGCCATGCCCGCTCCACCCCTCCTCAACGCCACCGCGGCCGCTCCGGCCCTCCTTGATGCTGCCGCGGCCGCTCCGCCCGTCCTCGACGTTGGCACGGCCTCTCTACCACGCGCATCGCCGACGGCCGACTCGGGACGACCCGCGCAGCTGCTCCACGACGAGAAGCCGCGCCCCGGCCAAAAAGCCCGGCCCACCGCCACCGGTCCCGCTCTCCGATCCTCGATGTCGGCCCTCTCGCCAACCAGCCGTATACGTCGTCGTTGACGCCAGCCCCCTCAACTCGTACGTCGATGCCGCCTTGAGCTCGATCCACACCACGCCGCCGCCGTCGTCTGGTAGTTTGACACTAGTAGTAATTAAGGTAGAGGTTTTGAGCAGGGTTTGCTTTGGTTCGATTATATATGCAATCATATTCATTTTGTATATATATATTCTCGTCATCGATTCTATATATATACTATCATCATCCAAGTGTATAGTATTGTCATTGTAATTGATCATCGTCATGATTTATTATGATTTTTCTATATATATAGCTAGGTGGATCTCACTAGATTATTATAATCTTGATTATGTTTAAAATTATTATAGAGTGAGTTTCGATTATAATGCGAGTTCTCCGCCCTACTATCCTAATTGATCGTTCTCCGTGCTATATCACTAGCTAACTAATCCACAATTTTCATTTATATATATAGTTCATAAGATATGGCGGATCCGAGCGGCAACTATAATCATGAAGAATTGATGCATCATCTTATCTCGGGCGGCGGACAATATGCACCCCCCTAACCAGAATGAAGCCGCCGAACCGGAGGTCGACCCCAATCAATATTTATTAGATTTTGAGGCACTAGAGCCAAACCTTCATGAGGATGATCCAAATCATGTGCGTCAAAACCTTCATGAGGATCCAAATCATGTGCAACAAAATGTTGAGGAGGTATAACATAAAAACATATGTATATGATTGTATGTATGGTATAAATAACAAATTCCATTAATTCCTTTGTGCTTTTATATATGTATATATTTGTAGCCCTCTAGACAAACGACTTCGACAGTAACAAGCGTCAGAAATGTCAGAGGTCCAACTAAACCGTGCAAGGGTTACTTCTCAATCACAGCTGTGGATGAGAATACTGGCGAACCGTTGAAGCCAAAAAAAATGCAAAAGCTTATGTCGAACACTGTGGGGCTCTTGTTAGGTACAGGCGGTCGATCAACACCCATGAATGGAAAAAGAGGAAGGATGCTCCGCCTCATATCACTTATGTTTCTGAGATGGATAAGGATCTTCTTTGGAAAGAAGTTATTGCACATTTCGCTCTCCCTCGTGGTCTTACAGAGCAACAAACAAACTTAGTTAGAGCCTGGACACTTAAGAAGATGGCATATCTATTTCAAAGATGGAAAAAGGACCTATTTGCCAAATTTGTCAAGAAGAATGTAACTCTTGATTTCAGTCCAGATTCAAAGTATGAAAGGTTGAAGGAAGAATGGCTAGCTTTTGTTGAGTACAAGACCTCGGAATACCATGCAGAAGTATCAAGAAGAAACCAGCTGAATGAGCAAAAAAGGAATACCGTCATAGGACTGGAATCTAACATGCTTCTTTGGTTCATGATAAAATAAATCATTTATTTTCTCGTTAAGTGGTGTCTACAACAAGGAGCAGGGAACAATTTATGCGCATAGTATACTATGTCTGCGAGTACATGATGGCCTTCAGAAAGAGGATTTCAGAAGAACAACTCAAAGTATGTAGCGAAACACAATTGACTACGTACGTTTCTCGGTATATATTATATATATTCATACCTTACATTCATTCATTCACGCACATTGTAGGGAGATTGGCTAAAGGCAAGGTGCATGTGAGAAGACCAGATCAAAGTAGTTCAAGAGGCTATTTCAGGATTTCTTGTTAATCAAGTCGCGGCGCCCACCGACGAGTTCTACTATGACCCTAACCGAGTCTTACCTAGTACCAGTGACACGACGGCGAGTCGACGGTAGGACGACGATAGAGCGTGTGCACAGTCCCAAGAATAAAGTTTCATGTGGTACACTTACAATTATTATTTCATGCATGCATGCATATATGAATCGATGTAAACTAAAACATTAGTTAAGCTTTGTGTGTGTACATATATATATGGGTTTCTTATTCGTGTATAAAATGCTCCAACGAACGTATATTAGATTATTATACGTAGAATTCATACACAAATAACTAATTTAAAATAAATATGAAAGCAAACGAAAATATACCAAAATAGAAAAAGGTCAAACCAATTTATCCTGATTGCTATCACAAACCCGGACTAAAAAGGCATGCCCGGAGGCAAGTCTCTGGATGCCTATTTGTCCCGGTCGGTGACACCAACCGGGACTAAAAGTTGCCCTCTAATCCTGGTCGGCGTAACCGGGACTAAAGGAGGGACCTTTAGTCTCGCTTGGGCAATCCCGGTTGGGTAACCGGGACAACAGGGGTTTCCAACCCGGGACTAGAAGCCATATCTCTACTAGTGAATATTAATATGTTGATGGTCGTAGTATGTTTTAATATAATGGAATAAGAATAAAGTTACAACCTATTAAAGTTTGGCCACAGTCTTGATCAAATCCTAGGTCCACTACTGATATGGCTCCATTCTTTCTTACAACCAAGCGAGGGAAAAAAAGGCATACTTGAAGCACTTTTAGGATGAGCAACCAACTAGGAAAGTACTACAAGCTACATTTCAATTCAATTCCAGAATTTTGTAAAGATCGTCATAATGATCGTCAATAAGTCTCTGCAACCAGCACTGATCGAACAGTGGGCTTTCCTCCCCGTTATGCAGTAGGGACAACTGCCGCATCCAAATAACGAGCCAAGTCAGCTTGGGTTGGATCAGCTCATTCTGGATAACGAGCCGACGTTTCCTTAACGAATTAGAAGGACGGCTCGTTTACGAGCTCGAGGTGGCTCGTTATGCTCATGAGCTAGCTATAGAAAAGAATACAAAATGTAACATGTATTTATCTAAAGCTTGAAAATAGTAATAATATAAAATTAACACATCCAACAGCCTTAAATCGAACAAAAAATTAATATGTGCTAACATCCATGCTCCGTATCATATATAATGCATCCATAAGTATCCATACATCCATTAAAAACGTAATGATGAAATCATAAAGGTCCTAAGTTTATAAGTTCTTGGCCAACCATGAACCAATTGTAAATTAAGTGCAAGACATTAAGTAATACAAAACTAATATAAGTCCAGCTGTTTTTTCTCCAAAAGTGTGGTTTGTTTGGCTCGCGAGTTGGCTCAAGTTAGCTTGTTATAGTTATCGAGCAAAAATCTAAGCTCAGCTCATCTGTTATCATAATTACCAAGCCAAGCTAGCCACGAGCTTAGTAAGCTAATGTTTTTTTAACCTTAGATCCAGTAAGCCATTGTTAAAAATTACCCGCAAATAAGTAGCCCTAACATTTTAAAAACCATACCATAGACAGGCTTGACAAAAACATATATGGCAGAATTCTTATAGTAATCTGAAACATCTTGCTTTATTATTGTATATTACAATAATCGTCACCAATAATAGTTGACAAGTCTATTCTATTTTCTCAAAAACGTCTACAATTATAAAAACACATATTGTCTAACCCTCTAAGTTGCATCTAAATTACCAACATTTGCTATTATAATAACCGCATAAATTTGCATGTAATTAAACTGTCTACCTATGCCAGTATGAAAGATAATGCATAGATAGTAACCAGCGTCACAATGACATACACAAAAATATGTTTTCTCATCCTATATCTCCGAAGAAATGTGCCATAGAAGACATGGTAACATGTGATGCAATGTAAGAATGTGATATTAAACTCTACAAAAGTATACTTTTGGAGTCAAATTTGGAAATATTATTCAACTATCTGTGCCACGAACCAACAATATATAATATAAATAAATGATTACGAAACACCATATGTTGTGGTTGTTCTGTTTTTTAGAGAAAGAAGTTAATAAGAAGGCTGACAATAAAGATTATCTCATTGGTGTAGTAATGTTTTTATCACGCCATATGGGTAGGAGATTATTTCAGATCTTTAATTTGTGATCTTACTTTTTGCAACTTCAGTATATTTTTAACCTGCCTCTGAACTTTTTTGAGCTCTTGAGTTTTGGTGGATTTTTCGTGCCAACCGGCAGCTCACTTGCTCCAACAATGTGCATTTAGAGCCTTTCTTTCCAATGATAATCCGTACGTAATACTCTTGGAAGTGCAAGCAGTGCTCTCCCAACAGAGCGACAGACTGAATTAAATTGCCACAGTAACGCTAAACGACACTGAGAGTGTTCCTCCTCTCTCCATCTCAACACTCTATTCCTCGTTCATTGTTCTCCATCTCCAGCTTCTCCCCCTCTTCTTCCTCAACTCCAGCTGTACACGCAGCGATAGCGAGATCCTACCATGGCGCACCTGGGTGGTGAATGGTGGTGGCGGCGGCGGGCCGGGCAGCGCAAGGAAGAAGATAAGAAGAAAAAAATGGGTGGGGAGAGCCCAAAACAAGTGAGTGTTGTATAGATAGATTCAACTGTTAGGATTACAGCAAAATCCCTAGTTCGACTGTCCTGATGGAGCACATCGATCTCCACGCTTGCCAGCGCAGCAGCCGCCACATTGACTGGACTACGGCACACCGGGCAGGTCCGGTGCGACCGCAGCCACACGTCGATGCACCCTTCGTGGAACAGGTGCGTGCACACGGGTAGCAGCTTCACCGTCTCCTTTAGCTTCACCTCGCCGAGGCAGATGGAGCACTCGTCACTGCCGCCACCGACGCTGTTCTTCTCGTACTTGTACACTGGGAGACCGGCGATGGCAGACGCGCCAAGCCCGAGGGCCGACGACTCCTGTGGAGGAGCGGCCATGGACTCAGCAGCCGGCTGGTGCCAAGGCGAGGGCAGCTGCCTCAAGCGGTCGCATAACCCGATGACGAAGAGGAAAGCGGCCAGGACGACGGCGACGCGAGCCATGACGTCCCAAGAGGCGCGAACCAGGGACAGCACCAAGATAGTTATGATCAACGGGAGGAGGACGATCATGGCGAGCTTAAGCGGCATGGCGGACGATCAACTGAAGGCTTGAAGCTAATTGAAGTATTGGACTCTGCTGGTCATTCTAATAAAACCATGGAAGTGTCAGTTATAAGTGTGACGGCATGTTGACAGTACGTCAGATCAAATTGACTCATCGGTGCTGACAAGCTCCCTCGTAATTTACGTGCTCCGTTTTATCCAATGTACTTTAGGCGCCTACACCGGCCATACCGATGTGGCCACAGTGGCAATGGCTCTACTTACATGGATTTGCAGGTGTGCAATTTCCTTCTTCAAATTTAAAGGGGTTACAATAATTTCATATCAGCACGCTCTGGACCAGATCATATATATATCGTCCAATGGTACGACCGTACGAGTACAACTATTGATCATGGGTTTAAGTTTTCCTAAAGATCATGCTTGATGTATGAGACTAGATGTAGTATAGTCAATCGTACTGTTAAGTCTCATGAGCAGATTATAGATGCATGAGTCTAAGGGATTATTGTCTTGGAGGAATATGGAAAAAAAAAATCCAAACTCTATTATAAGTTATTTATACCTTTTCTATGAGAGTCAAAGCATCTCAAGTTTATCCAAATTTATAGAATATAATAATAATATTTATGATACCAAATATGTATCATTGGATTTTTCATTAATTATATTTTCATAGAATATTCATTGATGTAATTCCGCCTATGTTGATTGGAAGACTTTTTTGAGTTGTTTTAACATAGCCGGTCCTAAACCCGGATAAAGGAGGAGGGCGTGTTAGGTTCGGCTAGCCAACATTTCAAAACCAGTCACTCTCATTGATATGAAACCCATAAGAGATTCGTTAGGACGTAACCCTCTTAGCGACGCGCTACATCGGAACCCGGGTGTAGTGTCATATGGGCAAGGGCCGGGTCGTCATCCCCGTAGTGGCGCGTCGTATCGTGATCCAGGTACGATGATAAATGAGCAAGGGTCGGGTCGTCGCAACCTTTGTGACGCGCTACATCTGCGCCCGGGTGTAGTGAAAAATGAGCAAGGGTCTTCGCACTTCTCTCGACGGGTGAGAAGAGTAAGAAAGCTAGCCGAGCCAACTAGGATTCGTCTAGGTAGCTGGAATGTAGGGTCCCAACAGGTAAGTTAAGAGAGCTAGTCGATACAGCAATTAGGAGGCGTGTAAATATTCTATGCGTTCAGGAGACTAAATGGAAGGGCCAGAAGGCGAAGGAGGTGGAGGATACTGGCTACAAACTTTGGTACACGGGGACAATATCGGGTAGGAATGGTGTAGGCATCTTGATCGATAGGAGCTTTAAGGATGGAGTAGTTGAGGTGCGGAGGCAAGGCGACCGGATTATCCTAGTCCGGTTGGTATTTGAAGATTTGGCTCTGAATGTGATCAATGCCTATGCCCCACAGGTAGGGCTTTGCGAGAGCACCAAGAGGCAGTTTTGGAAAGATCTCGATAGCATGGTTAGTACTGTGCCTATCAGCGAGAAACTCTTCATAGAAGGAGACCTCAACGGCCATGTGGGTGCGACTAATATAGGTTTCGAGCGGGTGCATGGGGGTTTTGGGTTTGGTAGTAGAAATCAAGAGGGGGAGGATGTTTTAAACTTCGCGTTAGCCTACGATTTGTTGATAGCGAACACCATCTTTAAGAAGAGGGAATCCCATCTAGTGACCTTTCGTAGCAGACAACACCTGAGCCAGATCGACTTTATCCTTGCAAGGAGGGGGGATAGACGTGCTTGCTTAGATTATAAGGTGTTACCTGGGGAGTGTGTTGTCCCTCAACATAAGCTTGTGGTGGCGGATTTTTGCTTTCGGGTACGTGTCCACCGGGACAATCGGGCCAAGATTGCGAGAACAAAATGGTGGAAGTTTAGGGGGAAAGCAGCACAAACATTTAAGGAGAGGATGCTAGATGAGGGGCCATGGGAAGAAGGAGAAGATGCAGATGATATGTGGCTAAAGATGGCAACATGTGTTCGGAAGGTGGCTTCAGATGTGTTTGGAGTGAGTAGGGGAGGCAAACGGGAAGCGAAAGACACCTGGTGGGGGAATGACGAGGTGCAAAGGGCTATTAGGGAGAAGAAGGAGTGGTTCAAGCGCCTCCATCATGACAAGAGTGCAGCCAACAGTGAGGGCTATAAAATAGCGAAGAGGGCTGCAAAATGAGCGGTGAGTGTAGCAAAAGGTCAGGCGTATGATGACCTTTATCAGCAGCTAGGCATGAAGCAAGGGGAGAAGGACATTTATAGGATGGCTAGGATCCACGAGAGGAAGACGAGAGACATCAACCAAATCAAATGCATCAAGGATGGGACGGATTGACTTTTGGTGAGGGATGAGAAGATCAAGGACAGGTAGAGAGAGTACTTTAACAAGTTGTTTAATAGGGAGAATGAGGGTCCTACCTTGGAGTTGGATGACTCATTTGACGATACCAACAGATGTTTCGTGAGGAGATTTCAGGAGGCAGAGATTGGAGAGGCTTTGAAGAGGATGAAGGGAGATAAAGCGATGGGCCCTGACAGTATCCCCATTGAGGTGTGGAGATGCCTAGGTGCCAGAGCGATAGTATGGTTAACTAAGCTTTTTAACCTTATTTTCCGGTCAAACAAGATGCCTGAAGAATGGGGGAGAAGTATATTAGTACCGATCTTCAAGAACAAGGGAGATGTTCAAAGTTGTACTAATTACTATGGGATTAAGTTGATGAGCCATACGATGAAGATCTGGAAGAGGGTTATCGAGCATCGCCTAAGAAGAGTGACAAGTGTGACCCAAAATCAATTTGGGTTTATGCCTGATAGGTCGACCATGGAGGCAATTTTCTTATTAGACAGTTGATGGAGAGATATAGGGAGTAGAAGAAGGACTTGCACATGGTCTTTATTGACCTTGAGAAGGCATATGACAAAGTACCGAGAAATATCATGTGGTGGGCCTTGAAAAAGCACAAAGTCCCAACTAAGTACATCACCCTCATCAAGGATATGTACAGGGATGTGGTGACGTGTGTCCGAACATGTGATGACGACACCAGTGACTTTTCAATTAAAATAGGACTACATCAAGGGTTAGCATTGAGCCCTTATTTATTTGCTTTGGTGATGGATGAGGTCACAAGAGACATACAAGGTGATATCCCTTGGTGTATGCTCTTTGCTGATGATGTGGTGCTAGTGGATGAGACTAGGGCAGGGGTTAATAGGAAGATAGAACTATGGAGACACACATTAGAGTCGAAAGGGTTTAGACTTAGTAGGACCAAGACCGAGTACATGAGGTGCGATTTCAGCGCGACTAGGAATGAGGAGGGAGACGTTAGCCTCAATGGGCAAGTGGTGGCCAATAAGGATACTTTTTGGTATTTAGGATCGATGCTACAAAAGGATGGCGACATTGATGAAGATGTTAGGCATAGAATTTCAGCCGCTTGGTTGAAATGGCGTCAAGCTTCAGGCGTCCTCTGTGACAGAAGGGTGTCTCAAAAGTTAAAAGATAGGTTTTATAGGACAGCTATTCGTCCGGCGATGTTATACGGTGTTGAATGTTGGCCTGTAAAAAGGTGACATATCCAGCAATTGAGTGTAGCAGAGATGCATATGTTACGATGGTATTGTGGGCACACAAAGAGGGATAGAGTCCGGAGCGACGATATTCGGGATAGGGTTGGGGTGGCACCAATTGGGAAAAAATTGGTTCAACACCGGTTAAGATGGTTTGTCCATGTCCAACGGAGGCCTCCTAAGGCGCCAGTGCGTAGTGGGGTTCTAAAGCGGGTCGATAATGTAAAGAGCGGTAGAGGTCGACCTAAACTGACTTGGAACGAGTCGGTTAAGAGAGACCTTAAGGAGTAGAATATCCCTAAGGATTTAGCTATGGATAGGAGCGCTTGGAGACTAGCAATTAACGTGCCTGAACCGTAATCTTTTTTCTTATACCATTTATGTGTTCTTTGTTTCCATGCCTCTTTTGGGTTTTATCTCTGGCCTACCCCAACTTGCTTGAGACAAAAGGCTATATTGTTGTTGTTGTTGTAGAATATTCATTGATGTCATAGATCTTGGTAATTCTTTCTATAATGTTGGTCAAAAAATGAGGTTGTTTGACTCTGTAATAAGTTGAAATGCATTATAATTTAGAATGGAGTGATTTGCTATTTTTAGTGTCTGAAAATTAGCATTTGTTCAGATAACGACCGGAAGCCATAAGATGAAGATCTAACATGAATCTTGAAGCAAAATCAAAGAATCACGTTGTCAACCAAAAACTAATCTCAAACCCCTGCTTTTTAGGAACAATGTTTAATTATTAGTGGGAGGGAGAACCATAGTAGACATTGATAACCCAATAATTACTCAGTGTTATTTTCAATTACATAAATTTAAGTTCTACTGTAAGTATCCATTAATTACTACTCTTTAGTTCTAATAGTGCGCACTTATATGTTGCTCTAAAGGAAAATGACTCCGTTGAAAAGCTTAAGGATTAGGGGAGCAATAAATCATCATACAAAATTCTCTTCCTGAGTCTTGTTTATTTAGTACAAAATTTAAGATGTCAAGGATCAGGAGGGATAATAAATTAACGCACAAAGTTCTCTCCCCGTGTCATGATTGCTTAGTACCATATTTTGAATTAATTAAAACATTCTTCAGATTAGAATATAAGGCATACATAGACAGACAAATATAGATAATGATTTAAGTACTCTGTCATGACTTGCTCTCAAAAGTCAAGACAATGAACCAATATGAATTAAGCTAATCTCAATGGGAGGTTTTATCTCTCGGTTTTCAAGACGTAACACCCCTCACGAAACAGAGTGAAACAGGGTCTTCGTTTGCACAGTTTTATAGAGATATTTTATCCATTTGTGGGACCCACTGTTCCGCTTCTTCTTGAAAAAACTGCTTCACACCCACTGCTCGTGCAGCGTCCGCTCGTGGCGGAGGAGCCCCGCCCGCTACTCGTTCACGGTAGAGGAGCGGCAGCCCTTGTTGCCGCAACGGGCGCCCTCAGGCCGTGGCGGAGTCGTGACCGCACGCCCACGGCGGAGTCACGAGACCGGCGGCGGCCGCGACCGGCCAAGGTTGCGCTTGTTGAGGACTCACAACTGGCGGAGGCCGCACCCGACTTACCATCCTGCGATGGAGGGCGCGCTGGCTGCAGTCGAGCCACGCCCGCTCCAGCAAAGGTTATGCCGGCGGAAGTCGCCACCGACGCCTGTCCCTACAGTGACGTACGCCATGAAACAGACAAAGCCCCTCAATGCAAGTGTCGCATAGTTTTACATGACTCGGAAATAGCGCTGATTTATTTCGTGGCCATGAAACGATTCCCTTCTCTCTCCTGCTCGTTTTATGCAAAAAGTTGATGTGACACTCTAATTACTGTGATGAAACACCCGTGAAACCCCTATTTAGACTGGCCTTAATATGATGTTGAATAAGACAAATAGGATCATTTAATTTAGTGATGCTCAAAAAATATGTATGCCTTGATTTAATATTTGTAACCGGGATTGTTGGGAGATACAAGTTTAACGACTTATTTGCAAATTTGATTTGGATAAGAATTGAAAATCCATGCTTATTAGTAAGTTTCAAAAATAACTTTTGGTCGTGAGTTATTGAGACGTGAATTTAACCATGTTTTTTTAACAACAAAACAGCATAAGCCAGCTTATGGGCTGCAGATATCATCAGTGGAACAACAGAAATATCATCTGTCGACGATGCAAACTAAAGTTGGAAGCATGCGTTAAATTGGGCAGGCTTATTGCTACTAATATCGGTAACCACATTATGGGTTTTAAAATTTGGAAAACCACTTACTAATACTGAGATTGGTCATAGCAGTTATCTACGCGAGTAACAACATCCCATGTGGACATTAAGGTGCTAGTTGTGAAAGCTAGAACACAAAGCTAAGACGAGCATATTGTTGAATGCTTGTGGTACCGCTTATAGGCCTATTACCTAGTTTTATTATTTGCCGACTTAAGTATTATAGGGGAGGCTACCAATTATGATAAGGGTACATTAAAGCAACCACCTACTCAGAAGACTAATAAAATGTTTATTCGGAAGTGGTATGCTATAGTCACTGAGAGGTCGGTTTCACTTAACAGGTAATCTTTGCCTTGGTGTATTGTTTTTATATAGGTGAATGGATTCCTTTCGATTGAGAGAAAGAATGTTGGAGGAGAAATCCCACATACGTGACTTCGGAGTGGCTCTAACAGAACCCCGGTTGCGGGCCGCCGTTAAACAACGCTCATATATAGAGGCTAATATTTCCCTCTCGTGACCCAATGGACTGAGAGAGATTAGCCACGCCAAACCCTAAGCAGTCGATCTAACCGAGCGCTGTAGTAAACTAAGGCCGCTGCCTCCATCGATCATCAGAGTAGCGCATGGAAAGCCAGGAGCACAGAGGGGCACGAAGGACGAGTATGACTATGGGATCCACTATATTGATATTACTGCATCAGCACCTAGCTTCTTCATCTGCTAACGAAAGTATTACCGGAGATCTAAGTTTCATGCTCAGATTAGGTGTCCTAATTGGAACTAGAAGATCATTATTAAGTCTTAATCCTAAATTCATTTCGAACGGTGAAAATTGGAATAATTTACCCGCAAATAAAAGTTAATAACAAGCCGAACGTGTGAAATTACAAATATATTTCCACTTGTTCTTAATTACTCAAAGATCGCAAGCTAAAATATAAACAATAATATGCATGTCCAGGAATATCAATGGTACTCTGTCAGCTCCCTCAATACAATACAACTACAACAAACTTCTGAGAACAGGGAGATGCAATACAAAGAAATCAGTTGCCAATTCACAGCGACAATAATATGTGTGTCTCATCAGGCTTCGGGGACCGGGAATCCGATCCCGTGCCGTGTCGACGGGAAGGTAGCGAAGAGCAGCGTCCCGATGAGCCCTCCGGCGAGCGGCACGGCGGTCAGCACCTGCCGCGTGTCGTAGGACATGACAGGGTTGAAGCACGCCCCGACATTCCGATCGAACATGGCCACGGACATGAAGACGACGATGGACAGGACCGCGTGGAAGAAGTCGATGAACTTGAGCCGTTTCTCGGCGGCTTTCTCGGGCGGCGGCGGCGGCGTGCCGTCGATGACCCACAGCCCCCGGCGCGTGGCCACTACGTACCGCACGGTGCCCTTGGCGTCATGGAAGCTGTCGGTGAAGCAGAGGAAGAAGCAACCCGCGGCGCAGAGCCCCACGAGCCAGGCCGTCATGACGCGGTTCACGTCGTCGCACTCGCCGCCGTTGGTGAACACGGGCGACAGCACCTCGAACACGAGCACCGCGCCCGTGGGGAGGTGCTTGGCCAGATCCGCGGTGCTCCGGAACGCCTTCGCCATTGCTCGCTCCAACCTCGTCGTCTCGTCGTCGGTGATGGTAGCCCCACAGTCGTCTCCCTGTCCCTCGTCGTAGCTGTCGCCGTTCGGCTGATCAGCCAGGAGTGGCTGGGTCTCCGGCGCCAAGTGATGGTCATCGGAGATGCCAACAGCGACGGAGCCTGAATTTCTCCCCACTGATGAAGCTCCAGTTCCACCTGAAGAAGCCGGCACGGCAGCTGCCGGAGCCGCCGATGCAACGACAGCAGAAGTCGCCGGAGCGCGCTTCTGGGACTCGAGATCAACTTGATTCTTGGATGCCATCGTGTTCGTGTGGTGTGGACGAATAACCAAGATCGAATGGATCTTCGCGGAGAGATGAGAGTATATAAATTGTTTGTTCGATGCTGATGGGAAAGAGTGGGTTTGTGGCATGCAAGTAAGTGTTGTGTTACGCGGAAGAAAGAGGAGACCTGCAAGCAACCCGTCAGTCAATGTTTTCAGTGCGTGTAGACGACCTCGTCTGGCCGGCTTAGCGTTGGCTCTGGGTAGTCTGCGAATGCAAGAAATATGAACGATAAGCAATTGCGACGTAGCTATCATTGCGGGGTTGAGAGTTTGTGATCTGTGAATGCACGCATTGGGTGCTTATATATATAATGTTTTGTGAACGTATAAAATTGCCACGTCAGTAGAAAAAAGTGTTATTTTTTTGGTCTTTCCTAATGGCAGGAAGCATCCGAACCACATATTACTAATTACAACCCCAAGAGTCTGAACGTGTCCAGCTAGGTTTAGACTTGCCAAAATTGACCGTGTGAATGGGTTCGGCCTCGAAAACGTTGGGTGCCATCATGCATGTGGCACGCTGTATTGCTTGGATTGAATATATGCTTTATTCGTCCTCTGAGCAAATTAAAAGCAAGCACAAGATTTATAATGGGCGCGATCCATACGTCGATTTCCGGCCTGTTTTAGTCAGAATTTTGATTCCCTCTTTTTTTATTTGCACAAGATTAGCTTCACTTGGGCCTTATCCACATGCACCGGCCACCGCCTGTACGTGCCCCACCGCAGCCGGCCGTCGCTCCCGTCCTTCCTAGTCGTCGGCCGCTGTCCGGCGAGCCTTCTCCCACTCGTCTGCTATGGTGCTACCAGTCTTCTGCCTCAGCAGACCCAAAGGGTTGGAGTAGAAAGTACTTCTTTCATTTTAAATTATAAGTAAGTTCAAAAATTTTAGAGACTAAAAATATCTTAATTTGATTAGAGTTATAGAGAAATTTACCAAGACTAATGCTAAACTATAAAAAATAATATAATTAATAAAGAATTTAATAATACTTAGTTAATATCATAAATATTATTATCTTATGATATAAATTCGGTTGAACTTAAGATGCTCCATGTTCTTGAAATGACTTATAATTAGGTGGATTCCCCTCGTGTTGCCACGGAAATGATAAATAAAAGAGAGATAAAAATATGAGTTATTTAATGAGAATTGCAAATCCATAAATCTTAAAGATCTCAAGGATAGAAAAGCATATCCCACCGCATTGCTGTAAAAATTTCTCATTATTTGGAATAAGATTATTTGTACAAAGAGATAAATAATTATAAGTTAAGTTTAGTGGATGACGTGGCACAATGCTAGTTAGTGAATGTCAGTGGATGATATGTCTTGTTGACGTATAGATCATAATTGCAAATGCTAGTTGACCATAAATGCATACGATAGTGTAATGGTGAGGTGGATAATTTGTATGCAGAGAGAAATAGCTAATGGGGTTTATCTTTATAAATAAACTTGGTAAATACCCTATGCGTTGCTGTAAGAATTTTTAAAATAATATCTTGTGCATGACACAAATATGTATAAATTTGATGAGAAGTGGAGTATTACAGTGAAATTATATATTGCATGTATGTAGTGGAATGAGAAAGAATTAAACGTAAATCGATAAAAAAAGGAGAGAGGAACAGAGTGGATATTTATCAGTATGTTTAGGTTAATGATAGTGGACTTATGTGTGGATAATGAATGGTTATGGATCTCTAGAATGACGTGGTTTCTATATTTTATATAAATAGATAGTAAGTATTAGCTTTATAAAAGTTTATTGACGAAGAGAGTTCGTAGACGAACACATCACCATGTACTGGCATCAAGTGCGATATACAGGACACATCGCTTGAGGAACTTGACAACAGGACACACCACTCGAGGAATCTAACCGAGAACACGATACGCAAGACCAATGGTGGACCAAAAGAAAACGAGGATTGCTATTATACATATGACTGGTTTTTTTTTTTAGAAACATCAGGCGACGTGCTAGACATGCATCATGTATATTTCGGACCCATACGTGTACTCAACAATAACAGCAGCTGGCAGTTCTGTACCCGTCGCCTGAGATAGGCCAGGCGACTGAATTCTAGCAATTGTGAAAGAAAACTTTTAGCTGGAATATTTACTTATAATTAGCTAAACAAAAAATGAAAAATTATAGACACACAAATTAGTATTCCTATTTCCAATGATATGTAAATCGACAATGCTAATGGTATAAGGGACGCGCAACGTCATACATATGCCGTCATCACATTGATCCTCTCCGTCCAACCGTAGGGATCCACTCTATATTAAGGGCCACACACACACCGGCCGCTGTCTAGCTAAGACTCTGTCCTCTGCTCATCCGCCACTGTCATGAAACTCTTGCTCCATGTCTTTCGAACATATAGCACAATCTAATTAATATTAGTCAAAAATTGGGGAAGTGTAACGAACACATGTGTCCCGCACTTACTTTCTAATCTATTCAAATCTGGTGTATTCTTCATATAATTAATTAAAGGATGGGCTCTCTTAGTTTCCTTATAAAAAAAATATGACAAGTACTAGTTCAAGTATTTCTATTTAGTAATTTATTTTCTGAAATCCCTTATATTTTTAGATAAATTTCAAATGACAGAATGTGCTATATTATAGGATATAGAGAGAGTAGGCTATCATTAGTAGCTACACTGCCACTATAGTGCTTTTCGATTCTAACCATTGCAATGTATACTACGGGAGACTGGAGATTTGTCGAGGGCTTTGTCGAGTGCCAAAACACAAGCACTCGATAAAGCCACGGTTTTCTATGTGTTCCATTCGGTAAAGCTTGGCACTCGGTAAAATGGTCATTGTCGAGTGCAACACTCAGCAAACCTGGCACTCAGCAAACCGGCGTCAGGTGACGGCCGAGGCCACCCACGCCATCAAGATTAAAAAAGATTCTTTACCGAGTGATAGGCTGAGGCACTCGGCAAAGCAAGCCTTGTAGCCGAGTGCCTGGCACTCGGCAAAGGCACTCTTTTGCCGAGTGTTAGGAATGACACTCGACAGATTTTTTTAAAATTTTGATTTCAAATTTTTTCTGTGGTCCTTATATATTGTATACATGCATATGTTCGAATTTGGAACTTTTTTATAACTTTTTGCTATATTTCTTAAATTTATTTTATTTACGTGCATTGTTCTCGAAAAACTAAATTTAAACTGCAAACGCAAGAAATAATGAAATATAGCCATTCAAAAAATGATATTCATGTTGGAGAGTGTATTTTGAGGCCATATCCAGGAACTCACCCAAAATTTTAAACGCCTTGTTCACAAAACATTTATGAAATAAAGGATCTAATTTAGATAATATGTTGTGTGTTTAAGAAATAAAGGACGTGATTTAGATAATATGTATTGTGTTGTAGGTATTTTTGAGAGTTTATTATTTTAAAGCATCTCTAGGAGTACCCAATAATTTTTTCCCAAAAAACAATGTTTTCTAGCTCACTTAGAAGTTTTGCATAAATAAATAAGACCATCTCCAACAATTTCCAATAGTTCACTCCTAAAATAAAATAAAGAAAAAACTTTACATTAGGAATTTTATACTGCTAGGAGAATTCCCCGCGCGTTGCTGGTATGAAAGAGAAATTGAAATACATTAGAATTTCTAGTAAAAAATATGTATAGATTTATGAGCACAATCATCCATAGTGGATGATGTGTACGTCTCACTAATGTGGATATAGCAATTTTATGCCAGTGAACATTCATTGAAAATGGTAGCGGACTACTGAGGTGTACACCTTGTATGTCAAGACAAATTGCTTTGAACTCGTGACTATGGGTAAGACCACAAGGCTACAACCTTGGTAGTGTCAAGACAAATTGTTAGTAGCAAATGATAATGGATTGCGGAGGTAGACGCACTACATGTCCAGAGAAATAGATAGTGAGGTTTGTGTTTGTGTTTATAAGAGTTATAGATTTCTAAATTATTCTAAACAATTTAATGTGTTATTTATCTCCTGTACATTTGTATGAGGAACATTTTCTGACTTTTTATTCTTTCCCATCCCTTCCACCTTTAGATTGGGAGACCGATAAGCGCAACTAGAATCCTTACACGCAAGGAGGGGTTTCTTAATTTCAAGTGCCAAAAAATTATGTGATGAGTTTGGGAGTCGTTGGAGATGGATTTTTTCCATTCTTCCCAAAAATCAAATAATAGAAAGGATTATTGGATATTCTTCGAGATGCTCCCAAGCTTACAGATCTAAATCTTACTCCTAAAAAGACTTAAATGATATCGTCATCACTAATTAATCGGCCTACCCGGCGCAATTAGTCTGCCTGCGCGACGTGCGCGTGAAACTTCCCGCCACTGCCTCGCTCCATATTCAAAAGAAAACAGCATCCCCACCTCCCACAAGCACAGGCACAAAAGTTCCAAGTAAATAGGTACAAGGAACGTGGTTCTTGGGAAGTGAAAGGCTGTTTTTAAAAGGATTCCGTATTCCCAGAACGAAAGGTACCTTCCCGGGACGCGGAACAGGGCACCCTACCACCTTCCCGGTGACTGCCCACAAGAAACCGGCTCCCTCGCTCTCCTCGTCGCCGCAGCAGCACGTCTGACGCCACCGCCGACGCCGTTAGTCATGTCGGCCCCCTGAACGGATCCGACGAGGACGCATCCCCTCCGGCTGTAGTCCATTGCGAGGATGTACGCCGCCACCGTCCGTCGCGCTGGCTCCAGCGACTCCACATCGCCGCCCTCCCCCATCGAAGTCTTCGGCCGCAACGCCACCGCCCAACATGCCGTCAGGCCCTGCTCCCTCGGCCGCCTTCCTCCGCGCCATGGACGCAGCTCCTCGTGGCCCTCCAATTCTCTGCCAGTTCATCTCTCTCTGCCTCCCGTCTTGCAGACGCCTCCAATCCGGGCTCCAAAGCATTTCGGAGAAGAGGAGCTGATGTGCAGACGTCTATGGGCCGCGTGTGACGAGTAGTTGTGGCCCGATCTTCTCGAAGGATCTGCGAACTTGATAACTATCGTTGCGTGACCTGGTGAAAAGGTTGTGCACCGCGAGTCAGCACACGCGACGAACAACCGAGACAATCACCCTTCCACGTACCGACGAAGCCAGCCCACGCAATCACACCATAGAGATGTGAAGGCACAAACTGGGTGAACCTTTGTTTGGCGTTCTACAACTCCCTTAGGAATCGAAAGAACAAGTCTGCAAGCCTCTCAAGACTCACATGGAAAGAAGAACACAAAGAGTTTGTATTTCTGAATGGCAGCCAAAAAGTTCCATATGTGTGCACATCATTTGGTATTCAGAGCCTTGGTTGCCATGGTGTGAGCTGATTATCTTTACAAGCCTCCTTCGCAGATTGTTATGCAATTCCTAGATAGGGTTGAATTGAGCCACTGGATGCTGATAGGGTGCCTTGAGAGATTTAAACTATGGTTTCCTCTCATTGCGTCCATAGTCAAGTCTAGTTTTTTTTTGTTGTTCTTTGTTGAGTCTTTTGGATTTAAAAATACAGCAACCACCTTGTGTGTGTTCTTCTCCTCCCATGGAGTGAATTTTTGGAAATATTTAGTAAGGGATGAGTGCTTTGCGATCCTTGTTGTTTCGACTCTTGAGCGGGTTGTAGAACACCGAACTTCAGTTCACCCAGTTTTGTGCCTTCACATCTTTACGGAGTGATTGTTTGGGCTGGTTTCGTTGGTGCATGAAACGGTGGATGTCTCGGCAGTTCGTCGCGGGTCCAAGATCTCGTGTTGCGCTACCTCTCCATCAGGTCATGGAACGATAGTTATCAAGGTTACTTCAGCACCACTATGAAGATCAGGTCAAACAAGTTGCAGCCGTGAGTTCCATACGTGTGCACATCAGGAGCATGGCACAGTGGCGGTGGCGAGGAAGGCTTCAATTTCATTCCAGCCTAATTAGCAGCCATCAAAGGCGAAGGAGATCCAATCGGGGCGCGGGCGTCCGTCGTCCATCCATTGATCCAATCTGCAGTTGAGCAGCTCGTTGAGATCACCAATCATCGAATCGCTTGCTCTCCCATCCAATATGCAGGTGAGCACTCACATGCTCTGTCTATGAGATGTGGTCTTTTTTGTCGTCGGTTTTTAAGGAAACTGGTGAACTTGTCTAAAATCACCTTAATTATTAATTCTGAACCCAAGGAAGCCATTGCACTTGACATAGATTTGATACACAAATTTACTGAATTCTACCATGTATAGGATATGCTTCTCTGGTCAATTCAGTAGTGAATCTGTGAATATGAACTATGTATATTAGAATCGGGGAGCTCCAACTACTGAACATTGAATCCATTGTGATCTTGATTTTACCTGTCCCCATGCTGATCATACTCATTATTTCAGTAATACCTTGTGCCCACTAAATTCCATCCTTTAATACCTTGTGCCCACTAAATTCCATCCTTTCTTTTTTTTTAAACGTGCATTGCACGAACCTCATTAATGCAACTTAGAATTATTTTTATATTTTGACTATCCTAGTGGTGAGGTGCCAAGAAGATTGGACGGACAGAACACAAATAAAAGGCGTCGGCTCAAATGGTGGAGCTGTGGAGGTCCTACTGACTACTAAACCGATTGTGCAGCAGTAATGCCAATGACCACGATTACCCTAATCCGACGACAGTGCGTAGCGCGCCCGATGGTCGCCGCGCTGATGAAACATAACCTGCATGGCCTTCTTCCTGGCGGACAGGCTCGTTGCGGCGAATGCTTGGTGGAACTCGTCGAAGACGGAGGAGTCCGGCATGTCGGTGGAGGGCTGCCCAGTCAGCTTGCTTAGCATGATCCGCCTGGCCTGCAGCTCCGGTTTCGGTAGGCGATATGCCGTTTTTGCTACCAGGCGGGCACTCCGCCGCGGCATCCAGTCATCATCTCAATTCCATCCTTTCTTACTGTAAAATTATAGAATGTACCAACAATTCTCAAGGTCCTGCACATATGCTGCTATAAATATTTGTTTGCTGAAGGAAAAATGACCATGGTCACCAACATACTGAAGGGGAAAATAGCAGACAAAAATAAAAAAAAAACTAAAGATTTAGTGGGCTTATAGCTGGTTCATGTGTAATTTTTCTGAAACATTTGCTCATGAACTAATCAAACTGTAGATGAATGCCAATGCCATATGTCTATACATATTATTTTTCAGGATAGTAGCTAATAACTTGGCTGCAGAACTAGGAATATTTGATGAACCTGATAGCTTATTACGACTCGAATAGTGGGCAACATTTTAAAGTTTGTTTGAGTAACTTGTGTTTTATCTCAGTTTTGCAATGGTTTGCCTGGAGTTTATCACAATGGTGGTGTGTTGAGTCTGTGCTTCTCCAACTGATCACAACATTGGGACATCTGTTTTCACGTTTGTCTGTCCAGGGCAAGAGTCTAAGATCTGAAGTTTGTGTGCAAAATTGATGACTGGTTAGCAGTGGCATTAGTGTTAGATTTGTTTGCCTTTGAGCCATCGAGATGTTTTTGTTAAAAAATGTGACCAAATAATGTGCTACCAGCCATACTTTTTTTTTCCATTCCTGTTTGTCTGCAATGGTGTGCTATAATGCTGCCCATTCATTAGCTTTCAAGGTCTTGGAGTGAACCATGATTTCAGTTTATGGATGGATGGATGCTTCCGAATGTTGATGCATATTCTTGAAAAAAATTTTTTTACTGTTCTTGCTCTGTATTCACGTCTGTACTATTTTGTTTCTGAATTTCCCTGAGTTCCTTGGGATTTTGACCCCCTTCGTTTCATTCAGGGACTGCGAATATTCTGGGGATTCATTCCCGTTGGGTTGGGGGCCATGTTCCCTTAGTTCCCCAACTCCTAGCATCCAAAACAAAAGCAGAGGCATTTTGAACTAAAACCTCTCTTAACAACTACTCATACGCCATATCTGGATGAGACATTTGTGGAGTCCTAACTCTTCTAGGATAATGTCCAAAATGGTAATAGGCTATAATGTAAGCATGGACGATAGAGAACGGATTGAGGATTGAAGAATTTATTATGGGCTCATATCTTACAAATTGTATAGTTTCAATGAGAGTCTTACTGACGTTTCATCTAGAACTGTGTTAAGCTAAAAGTTGCAATCGTGGCATTGTCAAGGTTGAGCTTGGCCGAACCGTAGTCTAAAAAAGCTACAGAAATACCAGCCGCAATGACTAGATAGATTTTTTTTTTATAGAATCTGATAACAGTTCTAGATGGATGATGTACCATAATCCATTGCTATTTACTTATATTAATAACATAATAACACACAATCATACACATGTTATCATCGTATTATGTGTTCCTGTTTCAACGGTCATTTACTATGTGCTTTTAGGAGTTGCCCTTAGCTACACCAAAGCCCGCATCAAGTGAAAGTAGTTGGCAGGCCATGTTAAAATTATGTAATCCACCGACCCCTTGCACTCCCTAATAAACCATACATATATTTTCCCTCTCTTTCCCGAGCAGAATGTTCAATGATTGTACCTTTCATGAAAGCAAACAAGGCTTTGCTTTTTTCAGAGCGCACAAACGCGACCGTATGTACAAATCACTACTGACAGTTACAATTGATGCTTGACAACGATTTGAATTTCTATACAGGTTCACCAAATTTCCCAACAAAATTACCAGAAATTTGTTAGATAAGGTGCATCAATCATTGAGAGGGAAGCTAGCTGCTAGACATGGCTAATATCGTCATCTAGCGGATCACTGCCGCCGCTCCACAGCGGCGGCGGCACGGCGGTGGCCCGGCACACCGGGCACGTCGGGTGAGCCTTGAGCCACTTGCCGATGCACTTGTCGTGGAAGCGGTGGCCGCACCGTGGCAGCGCCCGGAGCGCCTGGTCCTCCCGCATGCCGGCGAGGCAGACGCAGCACTTGTCCTCCGCGCCGCCGGCGCTGCCCCCGCTGCCGTCGTCCTCGTCGTCGCTGAGGCGCAGGAACGACTTGGCCGCCGAGACCGTTGACCCTGAGTCCGGCGAGAGCCAGACGACCATGACGATGATGTTGGCGAGGCAGAGCACGTAGGCCACGACGTCGGCCTGGCTGCGCTCGAAGACGACGATGACCAACGGCACGAAGACCATGAACACCACGGCGAAGCACCGGTTGGCCAGCGTCGACGGCCGCACGGCGCCGTCTGGCGAACCCAGGAGAGGTGTCAGGACGGGCGCGGCGTCCGCGTCCTCATGTTGCTGCGGCCGAGCCGACGGCGACGGGTCGTCTCGGCCCCCAGCACCGTCGCCGCCGCGGCTGGCGATGACGTGGCGGTACCAGCGCGCGAAGCAGTAGAAAAGGAAGACCTGGATCGAGAAGCCGCCGGCGAAGGCGGCGGCGACGTCGCCGTAGTAGTCGTAGGCGAGGCGGGTGGCGAGGAGCAGCGTCAGGAAGGTGAAGGGCAGATCCAGCCACGGGAGGTCCATCGCCGCTGCGCCGCCGGCGAGAGGCCGCGCTCATCACCCGCAAGCAAGCACCTTGGGAGCTCAGCGCGGGGAATCCATGGAGGGAAGAACAGGATGAGCTGGGGGGAGATTCCGTGGAGTGTCTCTTCACCGCACCAAATCTCGCCTTTTTCTGCGGGCGGACAAGTCAAGAAAGTTAATTAATAAAGGAAAAAGATTAGTATACTGATGTGAATGCTGAATGGTTTGCTTCCACATAAGCAAGAGTGATTAGCGCACGTCTGAGACCAGATCCGGCCATTAACCAAAAAGCAGACTTTATATTGCAAGCATAGTTAAATCCGAACAACAAAAACTAGTACTACACCTTTTTCCACCGTAGTTGTTGAACTAATAAACCATTAATAATAACTTAAATAAGTCAACGGTCGTTGCAGAGTGCCGCTGCAAGGGAGCTCTCTCATGTCAGTCATGTCTGATCTCATCAGACAGGGTAATAGCAAGAAGAGCCTGTGTTAGGCCTTTGAGTATGTATCTCGTTTATTTTAGTTCTCTTGTCTGTGAAATGAAATGGACCGTCAACATCTCATTTCTCGTAAATTAATAATAAATACCAATATGGGCAGCAGGGTAAATCTACAAAATTTAATAAGGCCGGTAGACAATTTTATTTTGTTATTTCTAAACTGCCATGTCATTTTGAATTAATTGAAAATAGAAGAAAACACCTTTTCTTGACGCAAAGTTTCACTACATATGGCAACAATTTAATACAAATAAAATTCAAATAGCACTTAGATTGACACTAGCCTAACTATTGATTCACCACCCCATTTATGATGTAGTGAACATTCAAACTGAACGACCAGTCTAAATTCGGTTATGTTAGATACTAAAATTTTTAACTAATTTTCTAATTTGATCTTGGTTAGTTTGGTTTGATTGGGTTTCTCAGTTTCAGGTAATTACCGCAAGTACCGAGTAGTATTAGTACATTTCTAAAAAAACAGAGTAGTTGTAGTAAACCACAATAGGAGCAGTTTACCTGCCAGATAATGACGATTTCGGGCGTCGCTGTCAGCAGGACTGTGGCCCGTCAAGCAACGGGGCCAAGTGGGCTTAAACTGCGGTACTAGCCTGTCTCCCGGCCAGTGATTCGCCACCGGTCTCTCTCAACGAGGTATGTCCAGCGGTGAACGCCGATGGGAAGGAATCAAACGACCTCGCGTCCCTTTTTCTTCTTCGTCGGCCACCACTCCCAACGTAAGATGGATAAGCATTAGCGGTGGCCGTCTGGCCGACGGAGATGATATATATATTTTTTTTGGCCATCGATGGAGATGATTGACAGGTGCTGCAGGAACCGAAATCCAGGCCCATCGTCGTTCTTTGCTCGTTTTGCTTGCCCACACGAGGAGTTAGGAAACAGGATTTCTGTCGGTAAGACCCAATTTAATTTGAGGTGAGAAGTGAGGGCTAACCCACCATACAATTTAAAGACAAATGAAATTTTGAGAATTTTTGCAAACCAAACATTGCATGAAGACATGATAATATGGTATGTTTACAATAACTGACGCATGTGAATGATGTTTCCTAAACTGAACCATCGTAGTTGTCACGTTCAAAATGGCTAGACTTTCTTATATTTAGTTTGTTTAGTTTTAGTTTTGAATAAATATATAGGTGAAATCTCGGTTTTTGGTCAATATCTACAAATTCCTATGCACACTGTGCATATTAAGTCTAGGTTGACCTAGAGAAGTCAATGAGCGCCTCTGCAATGATATTAACTCTAGGTCACCAAAATAAATCTATCAGCTAAATATATCTTACCGTCTAGGCAAACTCTGCAATAATATTAACCTTAGGTCATCACCAACCTAGAGAAGTCAATAGGCGCCTCACGTACCATTGAAAGAATAACATCGTTAAATCTCTAGAATAAATCTAAAAAATACAAACACACATGTTACCACAAGGAATCTAACTAGTTGAGCTATGCTTAATTTACACCTAGTAGTCATTTATGCATGGATATATGTGTGTATATATATAAGCTTTAGTGCAAATTAGGCCTTTGTTTCGATGTTGTTGCATTCACCTCAATCAAGATGTGTTGGGGTGGATTGGATGGAATTCACTTGTGGGTTGTTGCGAATCTGACTACATCATACAAGGTCTTAGTATTCGCTCATCAGGTGTTGTTACTCATTGTATGTATGTTAATATATATTGGCCTAAATGATTTGGATAGTACAACACACTCACTAAATTAGTTGCTTAGATATATACAATGATGCTTACATGTTCGCTTCGCTGAAATTTAGTTGATGTTAATTCAGATACTAATGTTGATTTATTGAGAGAGAAAACACTATTCCTTTGTTGAAAAGTACTGTGAAGCACAACCTATGAGTTTTTGCTTCTTTCGAACCATCACAACCAAATTATTACAAAAAAATAGTAAAACTTAAAAATGTCATAGAAAGGTGATTTGATTTTCTTAGCAAATAAAAAGATAAATTGGTGCATTGATATTTTATATGATGGACACTATTTTTGGTTTCACTCTGGGCCACTAAAGGACTTCCCTGGTCCGCTACTTGCCTGGAATAAAACAAAAAGTAGCCTTGTGGACAAAGATAAAAATGGACCACAAAAGGCCCACTACGACATGATCAAAAACAACTAAACAAGAGTTAAAAGCTCACAGCTCTTATTTAAGACATATATAAACGTATGTTTCAGTTCATTCAAGCTTTCTTACAGCTCCCTCTGAAGCACCCACTACTAAAAGAGTGCACATCCATGAAGTTTTGGTGATGACGATTTCAATTTTGGTCACTGAACTAAGGTCATTAATGACGAAATTACGCATATCGTCATGGATGATTGGTTTGGCCGTCAACCCCTTTGTTCATCCGTGACGAATTGAAAACGATCGTCATACAAATGCTTTGGACATCGTCATAAATGTGAAAGTTAGTATAGTTCCACCGTTGAGGTCCCACCTGTCAGTTTTATTTTGTCATAATAGTGAAATTTGTTGCAAAAAATGTGCAGTACCTAGGAATCGAACCCGACACCTTTGAATTGAGCACCAACTAGGCTAACCATCAGGCTACAAGCTAGGATGTGTTTAGGGGTGGCAACGATATCTTCTTATTATAATTTTGAATAAGCAATATGACTTGTTGTGCGCCTAGACCTTCCCCTCAATCGCGCCCAGATCCATTTCACATGCCGCGGCCGCCGCCTCCGTCACCGCCGGAGCTCCGGCGGACCTCTCTGTTGTCCAGGTCCAGCGTTCTGCTCAAGTGCGCATCTCCTGCGGGACGCTCCTACTACAAGCTTGGTCTACCTCCTCTGGCGTGCTCTGGGTTAGCTGCTCCGGCGTGCGTGCGCACTGCTCCGGCGTGCACCATGCCACGATGGGGAGCATCATAGGCGGACGACGAGATGGGATGATAAGGCATCTAATCCTTCTCCGTCTGCTAGTTCCATGATCGCGTCAAGCGGCAGCCAGCTGCTAGCTCGGGGTGCATAGGTATTGTCCTCTCCCATTGCCTGCAACTGATGGCATTTGAGTTGTTTGTACAAGGCTAATTAGAGGTAAATTTTTTTGCATTAAGTAGATGCACACAAGGTGGATTCATGCTACTCGGTTCAGCGATGACTTCAACAATGGTGTTGATCAGTTTATGTGTTTTATTTGAGATAGATTCAATGCAGATGATGTTATACCCTGCTCGTGTCACAATTGTCTGAATCGGTCTTCATTGAGTTAGATAGACGTGCATAACCATGTCTATCTCCATGGATGGTTAGCTACATATACTCGGTGGGTACACCATGGAGAACCATTTGATGTTGAGATTGTGGAATATGTAAATGATGTAGATGAACCTGAACATCTAGGTGATGTGTTGGATGTGAGTCAACCTGATGATGAAGATGATCTGGGTACGAGAGAGATTCTTGCAGACTTGTACACAGCTGTAGAAAAAGATGGAGGAGAGCCTATGTTTGTGAAACTTATTGAAGATGCAAAGCATGCTCTTTGTCCAGGTTCTGCTCTGTCAAGGTTCTCTTTTCTAGTCAGGATGCTCCATATCAAATCATTCTATAGGATCAGCAACATAGGATTTAGTGCAATATTGAAGTTGTTGTCAGAGTCATTCCCTAATACAGGTCTTCCATATTCATATGACAAAGCAAATAGGTATCTCAAAGAATTGGGCCTTGGATATGAGGTAATAGATGTTTGTGATAATAATTGTGTGTTGTTTCATGGAGAACTTGATAAACATGACATCTGCCCAAAATGCAAGGAATCTAGGTGGGTGGATGGAGATGCTACCAAACGACTTCCAAAGAAGGTGTTAAGGTATTTTCCTCTTATACCCAGGCTAAAGCGGATGTTTGCAAACAAAGCAACATTTGAGGAGACACGGTGGCACAAGGAAAAGCGGGTGGCTGTGCAAAATGAAATAAGCCATCCAGCCGATGGTGATGCGTGGAAAAATTTTGATAAGGAGTTTTCGAGATTTGCTGATGATGCAAGAAACCTAAGGCTTGGTTTAGCTACAGATGGGTTCAATCCATTTGGAAACATGAGCACTAGTTATAGCATGTGGCCTGTACTTGTAAAGGTATACAACCTACCTCCATGGTCATGCACCGATGCATCCAACTGCATCATGGCATTACTCATCCTAGGACCAAAGTCTCCAGGCAAGGACTTTGACGTATTTTTACAACCTCTTATTGAGGATTTGATAAAACTTTAGGAGGGTGTCAAAACTTATGATGCATTCACTGGTTCAAAGTTTGATCTTTGTGCTGCGGTTCTATGGTGCATCCATGATTATCCAGCTTTGGGTGTATTATCAGGGAGAATTACTAAAGGTTACTATGCATGTATCCATTGCAATACAGATCCATTGTCAAGGAGTATTAGGAGGAAGATATGTTACATTGGACACCGTCGCTTCCTTCTAATAAATCACAAGTGGCGAAGAAGCTTGGTCTTTGATGGCAAACGTGAAAACCGTGGTGCACCAAGAAAGTTGAGTGTGGAGGAGATATTGCAATGCCTAGAGAACGTAAAAGATGTGTGTCCTGGTAAGCCCGTCGCCAATGCTGAAGGTACACAGAAAAGGAAGCGTCGAAAGAAGGATGCTGAGCCAAAGTTGTTTTCCCGCAAGTCTGCTTTGTGGGAGCTACCTTATTGGAGATTCTTGAAGTTGCCACATAATCTTGATGTGATGCATATAGAGAAGAATATATGTGATGCCCTTCTAGGCATAATACTCTGCCTTGAGGGCAAGAATAAGGATACAGTTAATGCAAGACTTGATCTGCAGGATATGGGCATACGTCCTGACTTGCATTTAGAACAAGATGATGACAATTCAGTTTCCATGCCAGCAGCATGGTATTCCTTGGAGAAATAAGAGACTACAGCATTTTTTCAATTTCTATAAGGGATTCAGTTTTCATATGGATATGCTTCCAACCTAGGAAGATGCATTAGTGCATATGGTTCCAAGGTGCAAGGCATGAAAACCCATGATTGCCATGTCATGCTTCAAAGAATTTTAGCAACTGGTCTCCGAGGACAAGTGCACAAGGACATATATGAAGCACTTGCAGAGTTGGGTAAATTTTTCAGAGAGCTTTACAGTAGGAAACTGAAGGTTGATGTAGTCAAACGGCTGAAAGCAGAAATTCCAGAGATCCTATGCAAGCTAGAGAAAATATTTCCTCTTGCATTTTTGATGTGATGGTTCACTTGGCTGTCCATCTACTAGATGAAGCACTCTTAAGAGGTCCTATGCAATATGGATGGATGTACCCAATTGAACATCATATGTGTAACATCCCCAAAAATGCAAACACTGAAAACTCGGGGTTTCAAAAATTTTTCTAAAGTATACCGATGTTTGGCGAATGTTATGTAGGCAAACACCCGATAGTGCACAAATAGTGCCTAATGTTAGCATGAGCATTGCATTTAATTACCAGAGGATGTTTTTCCTCTTATCGATTTTATGTGATGTCTAACAAAATCGGGTAACCTTATCATCACATGTATATATATATGCCCACTAACCACGAAAATGGATCCCACACCACCATGAGACCCTAGTGGACCTACCATGATGTGTGCAACATGGTCGGTAACATGTTTAACAAGGATTCGTGGCATGGTTGTTTAGTAGTATAAAAAAATAATAGATATGGAAAAGAGTTTGAAAATAAAAAGAAAATGGAAAAAGCCAAAGTGGCCCGATCAGCCCAGCAGCGGCCCAGCCAGCACGCGCCGCGGCCCAGCCAGCATGCCGCCGCTCGCGCGCGCGGGCCTGCCTGCCCGCGTCGCGGCCCAGCAAGGCGGCCCGCCCCAGCGCCGCGTGCTCGTGCCAGGCCGCCGACCGCCTGCTGCTCGCTTGCCCGCATCGCCACGGCCCAGCAAGGCCAACGGCCCAGCAAGGTCGCCGCTCGTTCGCGCGCACCACGCCTGCCCGTTCGTCGACCGCCGGCCCAACAAGGCAGCCCAGCAAGGACGCTGCCGCGCCCGCACCTTCCCTTCTCTCTCGCTGACATGCGGACCCCGCTTGTCAGCTCCTACCTTTACCATTTTTGTCGACCGCGCGTCGCGTCCGCCGCGCCATTTTTGCTCATGCGCTCCTCCGCAGTCCGCCCGTGTCCGGCCGCACGCTGAGCCGTCCATCTCGCCCGCCCGCTTGCACCGCGCCTCGGCCAAACCCTAACCCTAGCCGCTCACTCGCCCACGGCCGCTCGATGAGCATCTACCATCGCGGCCGCCCATCCGCCATGGCTGCCGCCGCTGCTACTATAAAGGCGGGGCGCCGGGTTCGTTAGGGTTCCCATGACGCCCGTCACCTCTGGTAAGCCTACGGCCTTCCCCACCAGCCCCCAGACGAGAGCAGAAGGAGGCGGAGGAGAGCTGTCGCTGCCGGAGCGAAACCTGCGCGCCGCCGCCATTGCTGCTCGCTAGTGGAGGACCCGGCGACTCTGCTCAACCACCACGACCCACTGCCGTTGCTGCTCGGCTTCCACGTCCCCAAGCCACCACCAGCACCTACGTGCCATGAAGGTGAGGCCGCCACCGTTCTCACCCTATTTTACCATGGCCGCCGGCCAGAGCAACCTCCGCATTCCCGCTCTTCCATCCGCCCTAGACCTCATTAGATCCACCTCCACCTTCGCCCTGGTCCAGGACGTCATTTGGGCAACTCCTTGGGACGTGGGGGAGACCACAGCGGGGCCTGGCACCTTTGTCGGCCCTGGTCACCTCGGTTCCCGGTCGCCGGAGAGCCGCCGCGGCCAACACGCCGCGTGCACCTCCGCCGAGCCTCCACACACCACGATAGGTAGGTCAAGGACCTCCTAGCTGCTCCAATCAAGACATGGAGGAGAAGATGGAGGCCAACGCCAGGCTTCACCGGCGAATTTGTCCTCGCCGTCGCCGAACGCCGCCGCCGCGCCTTGCTGCCCGTCACCGGTCTGGGAGCCGATTTACCCAAATTGAGGCAACCAGCCCCGCTCGCTCAGTCCTGTGAGTCCGACGTAATAGCCCAAGCCGCATCCCGTGCTTCATAGCACCCCGCTGCCGCAGCCATGCCGCTCGGCGCCCCCGCCGTGAGCACCGCCGATGAGGCCGTGCCCCGCAGACCGCTTGAACCCTCTCGCTGCACCCATCTTGCCCGGCTGTACCCGTAGCCATAGCTCTGGCCAGCCGAGCCGGCCAGAATCGCCACACCGCCCGCCACCGGCGAGGTCCGACCGAGCCGGCCGTCGCGTGCGGGAGCAGAGGGGGAAGAGTTTTTTTCCCCGACGTGGTGCACCGCGCCTGCCACGCAGGATCCAGCTGGACCAATGGAGAGATGGCACCCAGACTCGGGGCCTCTAGTCCACCGTGGACCAAGACCACATTGCCAAACGCCGTGGACTCGGCCTGATGGAGATCCAACCCACCACGCGGCCTACCTCCCAGCTCGACACGTGCCCGGGCCGGGCCGGCCCAACCCGGCCCAGATCCAGCCCCGCCCAGGCCCGCCGAGGCCCGGTCGAAGCCCGGTCGGCGTTGACCGTTGACCTGGCCCCACCTGTCAGTGACCGACCCATGGGCCCCACCTGTCAGCCGCTGACGTCAGCATGACGTCATCCAAGCCATCTGACCCCGCGTCCATGCTGACGTCAGCATGATGTTAGCAATGCGCCAGCACCTGTGCCTGCACGCCACGTGGCCCAATCAAGAGCCGCCACGTGTCGCGTCCAGGTTAATCTGCCCTTTTTCTTTTTCAGAAAATAGAATAAACTTCAGAAATTCATAACTTCTTCATACGATCTCCAAAAAATATGAACCAAGTGTCTAAATTTTCATAAAAATGAGCTCTACATGATAGGCTTATGTATGAGTGCATTTGGAGTTATTGAATTTTATTGCTTCCTTATGTCGACTCTATAGGAGCCGGTAACGCGGCTATTATGTCTCGTTTCAGAGGAGGATCAGCTTGAGGAGGACGACTACGAGTACGAGGAGGAGCTCGGTGATGACTTCGCAGGTGCCACACCCCACCCAACCTCGTAGATCCTATTACGCATGGCATAATATCTAGCTTGCTAGTGCTTTAATTATGAATATCACCTGATGATAGGTTGCATGGTAGAACAGCTTGATGAGCCTTTACCTTGTCGTAACCTTACTCCTGCACTAGGCTAGATGCTTGCTTATTTACTTATGATGCTTTACTTCTACTACACTTATATCTGTGTGATGATGATGCGTGGTGGAGAGTATGGTTGAATGGCTAAGGCAAGTGGTGCCACTTTTACTCGAGGAGAGTGCTGCGTGCGTCTTGGGTGTGTGGTGAGGGTTGAGTCGATCGGACAGGATTCTATGATGAGCCATGTGGGCGAGTCTTGCCGGGGAATGTGTTCTGGGAATTCCCGTGTGAGGTGCTTGTGGCGGGCACATTGTGAGGTACAAGGAGATCCCGGGGGTGAGAACCTTCGTGGAGCGAAGCCCCGGGTAGGAGGTGCTGTTGTAGCACGGACTGTTGTAGTCCCTAAGGGAAGATAATCCTGTCTGATCCCCCTTGGACCTGATATCTCTTGAGGACTGGAACCTTGGGACTTACGTGCTCACCACTCGCTCTGTATGGGCAGGAGACGGATGTCTGACTAGCTAGGACGGTGCCACTACTACTAGGTTGTTAGCAGATAGTGTCGGGAGGTACGGGCGTGGAGACCCACACCCTTCTTAGATAGCATAGTGACCACGGGGGGCCTGGTACTATGTCTCACAGTCTCAGTGTGCCGGTGGTACCTATCCGGGATGTCCCAGTACTGAGTGGTAGGGTGGCACCGCACCGATTAGAAAGCAGCCGGAATCAGCTTAGGCGGGGCACTGCTGATGATAGTGATCTTGTGGTTACAGGAGTACACGCTCTGTAGAGTTTATGAATCTATATATATAGTCCGCGAGCCACTGGTATGGCTTTTTCCTAAGACCCACGCTTCTCTGGAGTAGTGAGAGGAGTCCTTCTATTTCTTCCCCCTGGTGTTACCCTTCCGGCTGTAAGCCGCTGAGACAGGCTCCGAGAGGGAGTTGGACCTGTCGACTGAGTGCGAGAGAGTGAGATGTGTGTGATGATGATGGAATGGGATGGATATGTGGATGAGATGGGTTAAAACTTGAAGAATTATATTATATAATATTGGTCACTACTTGCATAGGAAACCACAGTCATATATTAGGTCGCTTGATTATATCCTTTGCATCCCACCAAATACTACATAGCGAAAGCAAAGCATAGGGTGGGAGATGTGGCTAGTACAAACCGTACTAAAAATTATTTGGCAGGTGAACCCGACTACGACTTCACCGATGAGGAGTAGACGTCTCGTTCCTATGCTCAGGCTTCTTTTGGAGACTTATTGATGCTTCCGCCTTCTGTAGCCGCTCTAGAGGCTGCTACTCTGATGGTTCCGCCAGTGTGGCGGCAAACTATTTATGTAATTCCCCCTAATTGTACTCTTTTATTTGATGTATGGATCCTGTATCGACTGTTGCGAGATAATGAGATGGTTTGTTGCTTCGAACTATTATATTATCCGCCATTCTGTGCATTTTTGAAAACCCGAGTTTTCATTGTTTGCATTTTTGGGGATGTTACAGTCCTACCCCCTTATGAGAATCTCGTCCTCGAGATTCAAGAGTGTAACTTACTCTTCAAACAGGTAGGGTAGAGCTTCCTCATTTCTGACTCTTTCTCCCAAGTCGCTTCTCGTTTCGTGTGGTTGCTCCACTGAACTTCAAGTATGGTGTGCATGGCTGGTGTGGATCCAGAGTGGTCGCACAGCATGACACATGCGCTGGCACTAGATACACGGACGTGGCCAAGAGGGGACATTCCTGGCCTGGGGTTGACCGATGAGGACGTCGGTCTCCTAAGGGGGTGAGTATGTAACACTCCGGCCCAGGGCTTAATAGGATTAATAGGATACTCGTACCAACAAGTTGCAACTTTTTTTCTAAAAGCTCATCATGAAAGAACTCTAAGGTTAAGTGTGCTTGGCCTGGAGCAATTTAGGGATGGGTGACCGACTGGAAAGTCTTCCCGGATGCGCACGAGTGAGGACAAAGTACGCAGAAAAGACTAGTGTTGATCTATGAGGGCAGTCTATATCCTAGATAAGCGGCCGGATGTAAGCGGGTCCGGCCTCGAGGAGGCGGGACGTTATAATATGGGCACATTTAAGGGGTATGTGAGGAATAGGTCCAAACCTCAAGGATCCATCGCTGAGGCTTACATAGCTAATGAGGCCTTGACATTTTGTTCAAGGTACATGGAAGATGTTGTCACTAGATTCAATCGGGATGATGACAAAGGGAAGGGAGCAACAAAGGGTGACCTCCCTATTTTCAATCATGGTGTTAAACTCTTGGGAGCCAATAGGCAGACACATCTAGATGCAAATGAATTTGATAAGATTTGTTGGTATGTGCTGAACAACTGTGATGAGGTAGAGCCATATTTGGGGTGAGTACTTTTCTGTAGCTTTGCTGAACAACTCTACTAAATTTGAGCATAGGCTACTTTGTTAAACTTGCTTGACCAATATATTATGCACTATGGCTACAACAAGTTCAGAGAAGAGTTGCAGAGAGATCAAGGAGCCCTTGATGTTGACAAAAGGTTGAAAAAGAAATTTCCTGCTTGGTTTAGGAGTAAGGTAAGCTATTTCAGAACTCACATGTCATCCTTTTTAGGTTATTTTCATATATTTCAAATTTTCACTATTTTGTTATTTCAGATGAGGCAAGAGTGGAAGGATAATCGTGAAGAGGTTAGTGAAGGGCTATATGAATTATCATGTCATCCTGACCTAAGAGTCATGATATGGTCATTGTGCATTATCAATGGTGTTCAGTACAACATTGTCGAACGTGAGAGACACAGGAAGACACAAAATAGTGGTGTGCTGGTTGATGGATCACATAATGGGGAGTTCACTGAAATCTATGGTCAGCTCACAGAGATAATTGAGATAATTACATGAGGATGTCCATTGTGTATTCTGAGATTTTTTCATCCATGTTCAAATAACTGATTTATTCCCCTTATGTTCTAGGAAACTAACGTCAGCAGTCGTCGTGGTAGACCATCGAAGAAGGCCAAGATGCCCCCTGGTGGAACCAAAAGAGTGAGGGCAACTCCAGCGATTGGGGCTACTGGTGTTGCAACAAGGTCTGGGAAAAATTACATCACCACCCTCTCAGCTATGGATGAAGCACTGTTGAATCCACAACCAGCTGATAACAATGAACAGTCTAATCCGCAACCAGAGAACAGTGCTGGAGCCTCTATGGGACAAGACTAAGAAGAACATCCCCAAGATCCTCATCTGGACTTTTCTATTTTTGATGAAGAAAACAATGCAAATGAAGTTGAGGTCCATGAAGAGTTGGAGTTAGTTCCTCAAGGCAAGTAACATTTCCTAATAATGTTGGTAATCAGTATCTTGTTACTAAACTAGGAAGAATAAATATATTTAAACTTGTTGTCATGCATACTCTTATTCATTTAAGCTAAACCCATATATATGAAGTACAAAAAACATGGTAATGTGTAAGCAGACTAGTGACTACTGCAAGTTTACTAAAACTTGGCTAGTTTCTTCAACAGGAATTAACTAAAAGACCAACACTAGTAAGTATCTGGCTTTGTAGCTTGTCTTAGACAACATGGTAATGTGTATGCATGATCTGATTGAACCTGAGTTAAGCATTTCAATTGTAATAAGAAACATGGTAACTAGTAAGTGTATCTTATGTAGGTCGACAATGTGCTCCAAGAAACCCAAGGCCGCCAACAAAGGGCAAACTGTTGGACAACATGACAAAAGCTATGGGAAGAAGGCTCCCAATTGAAGTTGCTCTAGGGAAGCGAAGGCCTGAGAAGCCTGTACAGGCTACGAAGCTAGCATCAGAGGCTGGAATTGTCATTAGGACCAGTGTGCCTATCCTAACCCACTGGAAAGAATACAAGAAGGATGGAGACACCCCGCTGATGGAATTCATGGGGCAATTATCTATAAGTAAATTTTGTCCTTCGATGCCAGTTTTTTACCTGGAATAATTCATTATATTAATTTCTAATAGCTAAATCTCATATCTGCTTTAATTTTACAGACCAGGTTGGAAGTTAATGATAAACATGAACCAACAAAGCAAGCCTGCAATAATCTACTCCAATCTGGTGTACGCTAGAGTAGATATATGTTGAAGAAGAAGTACTTCACTGGTATATCGGCTGATGAAGTCATTATTGCATCCCCCATTTCGACTATGACTGATGACCAGTGGCAAGAACTAACGACTAAGTGGTCTACCCCAAGAGCGAAGGTACGGTGTGTCACACAACTTTTCTATTCTATATATTTTATCTGCAACTTAAAACTTTGCCTTTCAGGAAGTAGCTATGAAGAACAAGCAGAATCATTCCAGGGTCAAACACCATCAGTCCACGGGATCTCGTAATTACATCTCGCACTTGTACACTTATGTAAGTGCTCAGAAACTGACATCATATTTTCTACTTGTGGACATAAAAGCTATTTTTTCTGAATTTCATTCTCACACTAAATAAAGATGAAGAACAACAAGGATCGAGATGTCAATGTAGTTTCAGCAAGTTGAAGGGTATGACAGATCAAGTCAAGGAGACAGTGGTAAGTCTGTACACATCATTGCTGGATAGGTTGATGAGTACATGTCAATTCATATTCATAATTGGTTGTTGGATTGGATTAACACATTGGAAGAATGCTCATCATTGCTGGATAGGTTGATGAGTACATGTCAATTCATATTCATAATTGGTTGTTGGATTGGATTAACACATTGGAAGAATGCTCATCTGTATGTTGTGTGGATGGTACTACATGTGCTTGTTAAATTAGTTGCTGGATGGGACTTAGACATTGTTGCTGGATGTGATTATTTCATATAAAATATGTTCATACATGGTTATATGTTTTGTGTGCTGGGATTTTCATATCTTTTGTGTGCTTGGATTAATAGCTATATATGAAGTTATATGTTTTGTGTGCTGGGATTTTCATATCTTTGCTCATATGCTTGATGTAATACTCAATTGTGGATAGGATATTCATATCTGTAATGTGTGATGACAAGTTAATATAAATTCAGCTCAATTGCTTACACACACATATATATTCTCTAATGATTTTCATATATTTGCTTCCAACATGGATTCTCTGATGATTTGCATATATTTGCTTGTAATTGAAACTCTGTATAATTCACTTATCATTGTTGCATCTTTATACTGCAGAGTGCAATGAAAACTATGTTGTCTGAACCTGCTGAAGGTTTAGAGACTCCAAGATCTAGCACTGAAGTTGTATCCAAGGTCCTATCACAAACCAGTGCTGCTACTACATTCCTGAAGAATGCTGGTCTTGAAACACTAGGGTCCAAATCAGCCGTATCAGCTGCAGAGAAGCGCAACTTCGGGAACAGCTACAGGCAGAGAAGACATGGGCTGATCTACTTGAACAAGAACTGGACACACTGAAGAAGAAAGGTGAAGAAACAGAAGAAACGTTGTCCAAGACCCAAGAAGCAGTGCTTAGGACCCAGCAAGAGATGGAGGAGTTCAAGAAGAGACAGGAAGAGAACGATCTGATCCTTAAGCGCATCTTGAACCTCAACTCAGGTAATAGAGCTACTTAGCTCATTTGTTTCTGTTCTTGCTGGGTTCCTCTTGCAGTGCCCTGGTTGTGGCTTGTGGACTTTGTTGGTTGTCGTCGTCGCTGTGAACTTATTTACTTTTGCTTCAGAACTTGTTTGTAAACTTGTGGTTCCAATGAGGTGAACCAATGATGTGTTTGAACTTGTGGTTCCCATGTGTTTGGGAACTTTGATTGTATAAACAAGTTTGTGATGTATGAACCAGTTGGTGCTTAATGTTGGTTTGATCTTATTGTATGAACTGTGTTCTAGAATGTTTGCTAAGGCTGGGGATGAACGGCATAGCAACTGACGAAATTGTGTTGGGATGTGCTGTTTTTTATGACGAAAAAAATCATTAACATGTACCACATCATCGTATTACAGCAAGCCACGTGTCAACAAACTAGATAAACATGTGTCATCCAGCTAGAGACACACGTCTCAACCGGTAGTTGACACACGTGTCAACTGGTAGTTGGCACACGTGTCAACCTTGTAGCAGCACACGTGTCAACCTTGTAGCAGCACACGTGTCGACATAATAGTGGCGCACGTGTCAGCGTCACAACGCAGCACCTGTCCAAGTCACGGAGAGACACGTGTCTACCTCAGCACGTTACACGTGGCGACATCCCAGCCGCACACGTGTCGACTTCTGAAGCAAACACGTGTACTCTAAACGCCTGCTGAAACAGATCTGTGACGTTGCCAAAATCGGCATGGATGAAACTCTTTTAATGACGAAAATTACCAAATCATCAGTAAGTAACTCTAATGATTCTACAAAGGTGATGAAAAGAATTTCGTCATAAATTCGTCATTGAAATGTTTCGATGTCGTTTTCGGGATTTACTGTGACAAAAGTAAGACGTCCTGGATGTGCGGTTTTTTTAGTGACCGTGGGCATTCTTTACCTTCCCCGACTTACAGACACAGAGTTTGGCGTTCATAAACCAAAAGAAAATAAGCTTTCGGACAAAAGACAAATCAAGGTAAAATATGAAGAAGGTTTGAAAGAGATATAAATTGTGTTTCTTTACAGAATTTTTATGGAAACGAATTAAAAAAAATTCTTGGAAACAAATACGACACCGGTAATATTGGACATGATATCAATCGGTTGGTAATCAATAATGTATAATGAAAAAGATAACATCAAACACATGAATGATAAATGCTTCAATTTTTTAACTAACAAATACGCTATAAGTTAAGTCGTCCTCAGACATGTTGTGCTTCAACTTTTTTTAACTAACGAATTATTTACAGCCAAAATTGTCCCCATATTGCATACTTCGACTCAGATTTTGTCAAAAGGCATAATAGA
Organism: Bothriochloa decipiens; assembly: GCA_023333625.1. Taxonomy (NCBI): domain Eukaryota; kingdom Viridiplantae; phylum Streptophyta; class Magnoliopsida; order Poales; family Poaceae; genus Bothriochloa; species Bothriochloa decipiens. Next base: position 21,645,702 of record CM041638.1, read on the forward strand.
TTCCACCGTTTTGTTCCTCTCGACAAAAACATAAGGGATCGTCTTGTTTGGAGTTTGCATGACGATACAGGGTTTTGGGGAGGGTGGACTAACAGAAAAAAAATGCTTGTTATTTGATTCCTGAAATGGAAGATTGGGTTGCACCATTGCTTTTCTCTCTTCCGAGTTACTTAGAAAAAAATATGGATCGTTTCATTTGAAATTTAGATGAATTAAATATGATTTTCAAAGGTTTTTCCCCATGATCCGCAAAACCGGCTATGCCTATTTTGGAATAGTCTAAGCAAGTTATGTGACCGCCCAGGTGGAATATGAGTTGTATTTTGACGCATTTTGCAAATAATTTTTGTTTTATTCTTTATTATTGGATAGGACCAACCGCGCTGTGACACCACCAGTCCACCACCGGCACCGGTTGGGAAAGCTGCAAAAGCGGCGACTGCGCCGCCGGCCGGCTTTGCGTAGTGTTGTGGGGTGAGCAGCCTGCACCGTTCTCGCTCGTGCCCATTTCTTTGTGGTGACTTGGGCATGGCCGGCGGCCAGCGTTATCCAAGGTGCATGTCAGTGCTCCTCCGCCGGGTACGTTGGGGAACTATGGCGAGCGGTGCTTTGGACGAAACAGGGGCGAGCCCCCCTAATGGACCTGATTTCTTCATTAGTTACTGTTACCTAGTGAGAAATCACCATTAATTTCTATCACTAGCCATAAGTCTTCATTGCTGGTTAGCACACCCCTACCCCCGCCTTCATCTCTATCCTCCATCCGCCACTGGAACCACCATATATCCTTATAAATCCTTATAAATGTGGGGGCATATCAAAAACTAATTTATTTGACCTGGTGGTATGTTGGGCCAGCTGTCCTTGGCCTAGCAATGCTTTAGCTGCTGGCCAGCAGCTAAATGACATACTACAACAGTGCGCGGCGTCGCCGCGCTTGAACCGTGCCCGCCACATATCCTACGTAGGTTTCGTAGTTAGACCATATTTCAGCGAAGCTTTTTTTTTAGCAAATCATATTTTGAATGAATAATTCTTTTAAGAGGAAATAATTTAATAATGAAATAATAATTGTAGGTGAACTTAAAGGCTACTAGCAGTGGCTCCACAATATTTGCTAATTTTTGAAGCTACACCATGATATGGACATTTAGGATAAGATTCTTTTAAGTATTGTATGTGCTCTGATGAAAATGAATCATACCACGTGAAATAGATAGATGCGCTAAACTTTATTGTGTGTTTATATATATTTTTTGCCTTCAATCTATCTTATATTGTATTTATGCAAGGCACATTCATATGTTGTTTTGAAATTGAACATGCACTTTCAAGTTTTATTTTGTTGCAATATTTATTTATATCTGTTGTGGAATTTAAATTTTCATAACCACATTTTCTTTCATGTTTATGTTCCAATTTTATTTTCTTTGTGCACAGTTTAGAATCATCATTGTGAAAATTAACACGCTTTTCATTTTTGTTGTTAGCCATGTCTTTATATAAGCAAAATTATTATATGTAAGTAGATAAAAAAGTTAGTAATGCACGTGTAATGTAATTTAAGAAGTAAATCTTTTTTTTGCTATACATTTTATAGGTGTCATGGTATGGAAGAAACATTTGTTCTGCGGGTTTACACAAATAACTTTGTTCACCTGAGGTGAAAAGGAAAGCTGCAGATGGAGAGATGTATATGTAACTTTGTTATATTCAAAAAATAATATGTACCTGTGGTGTTGTTTCTTCTTATCGTGGAGAGGATCAGGCTCTGCTTTCACGGAATGAAGGAAGGATTTTTTTTTATTTTGAGACTCAGAGGGAGGAGTTTTGGTTTGCTGAGAAACGATGAGTAGCTGCAATAGTATACGGGAGTGCCTCTATATTTTTTTTCTAATAGCAGTGTTGTGCTGAATCACCATATCTGTTTGTACTTTCTAGACGTCTGTATAGGAGTCCAAAAGAATCCGGCTAATTTATTTACTTGTACCTCTTGAGTAACTTTATAGAGTTACCATGTATAGTTAGGGGTCGAAAAGAATTTGGCTACTGCTAGTTTTGTCATATGAGATCATAATGATGTGGCACCGTAACTTTTCAGTACCGCGACACGGTTTCAGTCACGCTAAAGTAGCCCCTTCCCCCCTTTTTTTATTTAACTTTGGAGTGTTTAGTATGATTCAAAATAAGATTAATAATGATTTAAGGGTTTGTAGTGTGTATATTTATATTCAGCGGATAATGTAACAAATAGTTTGCGTTATTTGAACTTTTGAAAACCTTTTTATTTGTTGGCTATTGATGTTATATAATTTCTTTTTTATTGATATTATATGAATTCAAGTTTTAATATGTCCAATCATATTAATTTTGATTTTTTAAATTGCAAACTATTCATGTATAAATATTGTTTAGTTTTTTTAGTACAATTAATTATAGGAATGTGGTCTTTGCGGTCTTTATTGGTTGTAGTTTTATTTTATCGGTATTATTATTAACAGGGGTTATATAATTATATTGTCTATTAAAATTGTTGATTTATAATTTTTTGGTATATGCAGGTAAGAGAAATTGAATATGTAAGCTTTATTTTAGAAGATTTTTGGTGGAAGCATTACGAAATTTGGAGTTAGGATGGATGAGATATAAGTTTTCTAAATTTATCAACAAAATGTGAATGAGTATTTCGGTTGATGAAAAAGGGGTGGAAAATATTTTAGTACCCTCTTGAGTGGTTCTAGTTTTTTTTAGGAATTTTCTGAAAATTTTCTTGAAAAGAAAAACGGCTTATTTTAGTCTTCTGGGTACCTTTTTTCTGTACGCGTAGCAATTCCAGTGTGAACAGTGAACAGTGTCGGTAAACTGTACACATGAAACCAAGCCGTTCGATCATGATCTAACTGCTCATGTTTTTCCGAACGACGTGGCCACGTGCTCTGGCCGTAACCGCGACCGTGATTCAGTACTAAGTAAAGATTTTGTGGCAATCTCTGGCTAACCAGCGTTATTATCACCTCAAATTTCTTAGCGCGAAAAGATCAATCTTCTAGCTGCTCCCTTCCCCGTAGATTTAAAACCTTGGTTTTATATAGCAGAAGTACTTTCAGAAGCTAAACCAAATATAACCTGGTTATAATTAATATTCTATGGCTAGGGAACCCTCGAGAATATATTCAACCATGGTCACATACAAGTTACATCTACTCCTTTGGTAATAAGTTATAAATTGTTTCAGTTTTAATTAAATTTTTTAAAGGATATGAACAACTACAATATAAAATAGATTCATGTCAAAATATATTCTAAGATATGTCTAGTGAATCTTGTTTGATATTATATATATTTATAATCTTTATATACAAGCCCGATTAAAATTTTAGTATCATAACTTAGAATAAAACTTTATTCGAGAATTACACAACATGAAGGCTCATAACACACACGCATACTGACTTTTATAAACACACATATGCAGACCCTATCCATGTTAACTATCCGAGTTAATTAACACACGTCCCATGACTCACGTTCCCTGTTTTTCCATCCTCTCGTAGCCTTATGTGTTTTTGTACTTTCATCGTGAATGTTTTGGAACCTGGTGGCACCTGGCAGCTACCGTGTTTTGAGCACAGAATATTACTCTCTCCGTTTCAAATCGTAAATTATTTCAAAAATCTTAAACAGTCAAAATACTTTTAAGTTTGATCAAAATTATAAAGAAAAGTACAAAGGTTTATGACATTAAATAGATATAGTATGCATGTAATTAACAAAGAATCACATAATACCTAGTTGACATAATATTATTATCTTATCATATGAAATATTATTATCTTATTATATAAATTTAATCAAAATTAAAATGATTTGACTCTCAAAATTAGAATGACTTATAATTTAAGACGAATGGTTAGTAAGTTTACAATTGGACTCAATCTAAGCTACTCACGTTGTGCCTCCTTTTTTTGCGTTCTCCCGCTCTCACTAGATCGTCTTCCGAAGCCAGTCGAATTAGGGTCTGTTTGGCATGGCTCCACAGCCGAACTCCAGACTAGAATTAGGTGAACCTAGCCAAACACCTCAACTCTAAAAAATACTAAAGCAGCCCAACTCCATAGAATTTATGAAGCCGTAGTATAATTTTTCTGAGTAACTCTTTCGGTACTCAGAACTCGTGGAGTTCGGATAAAATTACCCGCAATTGCCATCCGTTACACACTAACTGTTATTTTCTTCTATTCTCTCGTCACGCGACCCTGCCTCCCTTCCTTTCTTGCGATCTCGGCCCGACACCCGACTTCCCCATGCGCGCGGCGATGCAGTACGCTGCCGCCCCGACCGCCGCCGCCCCTCAAGTCCGTCGACCGCACCCCTCCAGACCACCGCCCCTCCACGTCTCCTTCCCCTGCTCCTCCATCCCTGATCCCCCACCCTAACCTAGAGGAGAACAAGGTCGTCTTCCTCGACGACGGCTGTTCGCCGCCGCTCCCCAAGTCCGTCCGCCGCCCCTCCAAACCGCAGCCGGTCCACATCTCCTTCCCTTGCTTCTCTACCCCTCATCCCTCAACCCTAACCCCAGAGGAGAAGAAGGTCGTCTTCCTCAGCTCCGGTCGGCCCCGACAACCTGCTCCGCGGTGAAGTGCAAGTTGCTTCCTTGGGCTTCATTCCGTGGATCTCAGGAATAACATCTCCTTTTCTTGTGTACTGTGGTTGATCCATGTCATTGATTTTGTTGTTGAATTTGTTTAATTTTGGTACAAATCTTGACGTAGCGTCAACTCTCCCACAGAAAGATTTGTTGGATTCCAAGATTTTTTGTTTCAGGATGAATTTGATTTTGTACAAATATGATGGACGAGATTTATTACATATTTGATCACTTTTTATTTGAATATGGGACCTCATGCTACATAACTTTTTATTATTATTACTAATTGCTCCGGCGATTACTACTCTAGAGATTACAGTTCATTAATCATTACAAAATGCATCACCTACAAGGTCGCAATCCTCTGTAGCAAAGAAAAATGGCATGTGGGTCCCACTTAGGGGTAAAGTGGGCAATCTACGTGAAAAAATATCATCGTGGAGCTGAGAGTAGCCTTCTAGCTAAACACCTCTCGAAAACAACTCCAACTCCACTCAGAACTAGCTCCACCTAGATTTATAGAGCAGAGCTGCTCCGTCTGGAGTTGAAGTTATGCCAAACAGACCCTTAACAAATGATGGCACCGAAGCGACGTGGACAAACAACATATGTTTTTCTGAAATCCACGAAATGCTTACTCCAGCAAAATCATTTCAGATATGTTTCAGCGTAAAATAATCACATCGACCTTCTTAGCTGGTTTCGTCATGTTGCGAATGGATCATATTGTGACTAATATCATAACCCTTCGCCGCTTTAGTCCATGAACTGTCATCGCTTGCACGCTGCGGTTGACATCAAACACTGCTACTATGAAGCTATAAGCAATATCATAACCAGGTGAGCATTGACACTACTGCTCTAGATCACACGAAAAATCCAAAACTGCCTGCCCGGGATAAGCAACTTTCCAAGGTCTCGAATGCGGCCTGTCTAGTTGCAGCTGCCTGCTGCATACGCTGTCGAAGAAATGGACGGCGTTATCCGCTATCCCAGCAGACAGCTTAAAAATCCCTCACAGTAACAGACGGCGCCAAGACTCGCACGCACCGCAGAGTCCGCACGAGCACGGAAGCCACCAGCCCACAACGTACAGCCATCGAGAGATGTCGTCGGCGGCGGCGGAGCCCCCGTGGCGTTCGCAAGTCTTCTTCGGCGAAGCCGTGGCCGCGCAGCGCAGCGCGCTGGTGGTGGCGTCGTATCCGCTGCTGCTCCTCCTCGTCATCCTGGCCGCGTTCGTCAGGTACCTGTGGGTCGCGCTGACCATGTACTGCGCGCTCCTCTTCGCCCTCTCGTGCGCCGCTCGGAGCCTCTCCGTCCGGTCTGCGTCCGAGGCGGCACGGGTGCGGGTAAGCCGCGGTGGGCTCTCGGCCGCGGCTATCGCCGCGGTCGCGCCGGCGTTCGCATACAAGGCTGCTGCGGCGGCGGCCGCGCTCGGTGAGCCCGCCGCTCAGTGCGCTGTGTGCCTCGAGGCGATGAAAGACGGGGAAGCGGCGCGCCGCCTGCCGGCGTGCTCGCACGCGTTCCACGTCGGCTGCATCGACATGTGGCTCGACTCGCACGCGACGTGCCCGGTCTGCAGGTCCCACGTAGTGCCGCTGCCGCACATGGCCGGCAAACAACCGCCCGAGCCGCTGCTTGTGCATCCGTCGCCCGAGCCACCAGTGCCGCCGGTTTAGTTCCGCGGGGATTCCGTCCGGCCATGTCCTGGCTGCGGTGTAGTTTCGATTTCGACTAAGAGATAGCTTTGCCGGCCGTTTGCCTTCTTTTCTTTTTTTTTAAACAAACCTTCTTTTCTTTTTGGGTATACCATACGTATTGTGCTACGAAAATATCTATAGTTGTGTGCCAGGATGTTTTCTACTGGTTGTATATATGTAGCGTAGTCTGCTAGAAACATTCCTGCCTGTCAAATCATCACGTTTTTCTTCTTCTACAAAGTGAATTGCGATTGGAAACAATCTCTGAATCACCGGACGATTAGGGCACTACAGATTGAGACAAGTTGCAAAAATCTGTCCACGGACACCGACAGCAAAATCCGGCTTTGATTTAGCCTCCCTATATGTTTCAAGAACACTTCTAACAGCTCATTCCAATATAACTACTGAGTCAAACCCTTTAAATTTAACTAAGTCTATAAAAGTATCATTTTGTACTAGGGATTTGCCATGAGTACCATATTTATTTTGGTCTAGTAAATATTTTTTTAATCAATATATTCCCTTTTCTACATAAAGATTTTGAATCTATATTTGGAAGGCTAGCGATCCTAGTGTAACTTATAATCTCTTCACTCGTTTACTTCCATGTCTCACTATTGAATCTATATATGAAGTTATTGGTGCTCAATCATTTCAATTTGCACGCTATAAATTCCTTTTTAGTGGTGAAGTACAGAATGAAATTAATTAATGGCAAATAATTTTACTCTTCTGTCAATCAAAAAAAATGAGGGTCGTTGTCCTAAGTCAACAATCCTAACTTTGATTAAGCATGTAAGGAAGAGTATCAACATCTACCATATCAAATAGGTAATTTTCGAGGAAGTACATCAAAATTGTCATATACATTTGACCTTACCGTGCTTCACAAACAGTCAAGAAAATTAGTTAGTTAAGCAACCAAAATAACAAAGTGTTCAATATAGAACAAATGACCTTTGGCAGTTTGACATTTGACCTTAACTGATCGGTTTGAGCATGCCAGCTCGGCACTGGCACAATAGACACAGGTAGACACAATCTTTTATTTAGCATGTGTGTGTCACTATCAAAGGTCACACTCGCCCGAGGACGCTGCTAGGGAGGGCGATGTGTATCGAGGTCGCTTGGAGCTAGGGTGTTGGACGAGGCGGCAACAATGGAGCTTTTTGGTTAAGGTTTGATGTTTTCAAGAAGACTCTGTGTCAACGGCAGCTTGCCCGAAAGTGGTGTTGGGTTTTAGGGCACGAGCAAGGGATCACTAGTGAAGTAACAAATTGGGATTAGGGAAGGTTGATGAGGAAGTAGTGGAGTGGATGGAGGGTGGCGAGGTTTCTGATCAAGTTGCCAAGGGTGGCGAAGAAGATTCTCTGGAGGAATGAAAGACAGGATGGAAGAAGTCTGAACATCACTAATCTTATCCCTGCACACACATCCAGCATAAACTCTCTTCTAACTGTTTATTGTTTTTTCTCGGGTACGCAAAAGATTTGCATCTCATTGCATTAAGAAGAGTTTGACAAACATACAATGCGCTTGCGAGAGCGCCGGCGGTCTGGATCATCCTAACTGGGAATCTCTAGGTCGATATTACATAAAGAAACAACTGAAGTTGACGCTATGACACGACCCAAGGTGGCCTTGCACCTTCGCCTTCGTGGCTAATTATGCAGTCGGGACGATCGCATCCAGGGCCTCCATGACAGATATGTAGGACAAGGAGAGGGTACCATAGCAAACTAAAGGTACCGTGCGTCATACCTAATTGTAATAGGTCTTTTACCTCTTGCCTTATATTTGGCTAACGCCATGATCTCGTTGTATGGAGTCCCCAGTAGTATGTATATCCTATTTTACCATCAACATTATACTGTATTTGGCTAACGCCATGAATCTCGCATTTATGTTGTCTGACATTGTAGCCTAGAGCTGTTGGCCCAAGCTTAGTATGGAAATGAAACACATGATCCACTCATAGTGATCGTGGCTCCCCACATGCATATCGCTAGTAACATGAGTAATTGAACATGTCTTTCTTCATTACATTGGCTCCATCAACCTATAGGACATGCAATTGAGCTCAGGTTTCATTTAACACCACTATATATAAATCTTTGTATATCCAAGGTTGAGGGAGTAGTCTTGGCTAGCCAGATGATCGACAAATCATATGCATCTACGGATAATAAATATTTAGGATCCAAACCATTAATACAGGTGGAATGGAAAAATAGAGATTCATACTTCTAGTCTAGTCTTATGAAGGTGAAGCGAGATTTTTTGTGCTTTAGATCCTTTGTTGTAAATGATGGAACACAAGTATGTTTTTAGAAAACAAATGGCTTGGGAATTCATCTTTAAGGAACAGTACCCGTGTCTTTATAACAGTGCCAGACCTAAACATGTTACCATTGCGGAGGTCCTTTCTGGCCTATCACCAAACCTATATTTGGCGAAGAGAACTCATTGGTCCCAAATTAGTAGCATGGAGCAATTTGTTGCCGCGTATTACTAATATTGAGTTGGTCCATGAACAAGATGAGTTTCGCCGGAATTTACATCCAAATGGTAAATTCTCGGTGACATTATACTACCAAGCGTTATTACAAACTAATATCCCAAATATTAACAAACTCATTTGGAAAGTGAAAGCCCTCCCTAAAAATAAAATTTTTCCTATGGTACCTACGATGTGGAGTTATATTAACAAAGGACAACCTAGTAAAGTGCAATTGGCAAGGTAGCAAAACTTGTTGCTTTTGTCATAAAGAAGAGACAACCACGCACATGTTCTTTGGCTATCGGTTTGCTTGTTCAATATGATATGTTATATATGTTACAACGGGTCTTTTAAAACCACACAATATAGGTCATATGTTCAATGGTTGGCTTAGAGGTATCAATAACGATGTCAAGCTTCTACTCCTGCTAGGAAGAGCTATGACTTGTTGTCTATTTCGCTCAGCAAGAATGATGTTGTTTTTGGAAAGAAAAAAATGTTTCTCCTTTGTAGGTTATCTATTTGGTTACCCACTGGCTACATACTTGCGCTATTCTGCAAAAGTTGTAGCATACAGTTATAGCGGTATCACAACAGTTGACATAGGTGGTTACGGATTTTTTTTCTCCTAGACACATAGGGTGGCAGTCTAGTTTATGAATTAATAGTCACTAGATTGTGTGATATTTCTTCTCTTTCTTTGGATGTGTGCCTCATATTAGGCAGAGAAAAAAACATGAATCTAGTGATTATCTAGTCACTAGATAGTTTTGTTCGATGGCTTTATATCAACTAGATGTATTGCTTCCAAAGATCTGATAAAAACTTCCTTTATGAAAAAAATGAATATTATAATTTGTTCATAATAAATAGATTAATTATTCTCATGTATCAGATGACATCTCCTTTGATTTGTTTAATGTATTTCCTCTTTTTATTCCTCGTATTGAACTATTATTCTGTTTTTGTTATATTCCATATCATTTGAAAGTTAAATTTATTTAAAATTAGAGGCATTAACTGGATACTTGTGGTTGGCTTCACGTTTTTTTTAAAATGATATGGCCGGTAATAGGAAAACATGTATAGGTCTTTATGTTTTCTAATTTTTTTTTACGTACTGGAGTGACGAGAAATTTAACATCAATTGTAGAATACTTTGATTTTATTTTCTTTTGATGAATGTGGTTATTTTAAGATTTCAGGGTGTAACAAGTACAAAAAAAGATTTTTAGAGGCTGTTAAAATCAGTTCTCAGAAGCAGTCTCAAAAACCGCTATAATTCTACAGGTTGTAAAAATAAGTGATTTCTAGTGGCTATTTTAAGACCATTCCTAAAAATCTGTTTTTCAGGAACGATTATCTAGAAAAGCATCCTTAAAAATCAAAACTTTTCATATTTTTTTTAAAAAATCATGAGTCTAGTAAAAGTAAAATAAATGTTTCATGTAGCCTGCATGGCCGAGGATCGATCACATGATTTAATTATTTTTTGCTTGTTTTGAACAAGTGCAAGCATCAGGATTCGAATGCACCAACCGCTTGCCTCGCACGTTTCATTCCCTAACACCGCACCACATAGCCACATATGACTATAATTATACAATGCCTTTAATTTGTATGAATCTTGTAATCAATACTATGTCTCAAACAATCTTAAATGAGATAAGTTTCAACTAGAAAGTTTTTAATCTGTGTTGGGCACTACAACCTTGATATAGAATATTTCTCCATCCAAGGTAATTTAACAATTTTTAAAAATTGAAATTCAAAAACTAAAACTTATTTTATATATTTAGAACCCTAAATGATCTCAAACACAAATTTTATCAATTAAAAAGTTTGTGATCTTGTCAAGATTTGCAACTTATCTTCATCTGACTTCGTTTGAAAAAGAAATGAATTTTTTATGTTATAGATATTTTTAAGCATGGTTGACTTAGTCAACCGCCCATGAAGATTCATTTTTATGGACAGTGAGCTTAGCAAAACCACCTCTAGAAATCACTCATTTTAAGAGATGGTTGACATTTCGAGGTTCGGTTTTCTTAATGGAACCATCCCAAAAATTGATTTCCAACAACAGTCATGAAACTACAGTGCCTTCCACGAACGGTTAGAGACGGCATGCTAAGAAAACTACCCAAAAGTGGGGCGGCTGTAAAAAATCATTGTTGTACTAGCGTAATTTCTAGGTCTTTAGAATTAGTGTTGAGCACTTTTGTTGGTAAAATACTAATAATATAATAGATGCCATGTGGGCGAGGGATGAAAGCATTTAACACTCTAGGAGGGATGAAAAACTGGACAGTCCATAAGCCGTTCTAATATTTTTAGGCTCCATCTGGAACAGCTTCATATTATTGCAAGGGTTCATAGAGGAGCCAGAGCTGATAATGTAAAAAAAGAAGTGGCTGTGTTAGCTCCTAATTTATTTTGAGAAGAGAAATAAAAATGAATCTTTTCAAAAATTCATGGAGCTTGGGGGGTATTTGGGCTAAATACTTCAAGTAAAGGAACCTTGACAAATAGGCAAATGCCTATATATATATATAGGATATGTCTGGTGCTGGACACTACGCCATGGGGATTAGCCTCTCATTTGTTATGTTGAAAAGCTTTTGCTTAGGTCTAGAAAGAGAGGGAGAGAGTAGTGGTTCTTTGATTGAGCTTTTGGTTATCCAAGCTTTGAAATTTGATAGGATTGACATGTAATTTGACATGGTGAAGTAATTAGGAGATCAAATTCATGCTTCACTACTTATCCACTCCGACATCTGAAGTTTCTATTTTTAGGTGATTTCTGTCATCAGTCCTGGGTGATTCTCATGATGCTTGTTTGTCTTATTGTTAAGCTCATTTTTGGGAGTCTTTGGGATCCTAAGAACATATCTAATTCATGGATTGAAGCCCAACACCTATTGTTGTAATATTGTAGATATAAATAATATGCTTCTCAAAGACACAATTTAGATATAAATGACATGCTTGTGAAAGAGACTATTTAGATACAAGAATGCTAGAGGAACACATGTGTTTCTTTGCTTGTTGCTACACAAATTTTCTGTCTGTTGGATTGGCTTCAAGATTTGTGTCCCTAGTTTGGTTGTTACTGGGCCAGGATCATCACATCTAACGTTATAGGCTAAATGTGGTAATGCCCTGTGTGATGGTGATTCAAGAGACGACCTTGCCGCTGTGCCCCGTCCTATCACTATGTGTTGCCCGTCAATAAATCAGTCGCTCCCTCCTTATTTGCCATTGCAAGAGGTCTAGAGGTACCCGCGTTCACCGCTTTTCTCCCTTGATATGAGGTTTGCCTCATCTGTTGGCCTGATGGATGGAGATTTGGGTGGGGGATTTTGGAATGTAACCAAGGCATCCGAGAATTTCTGTCTGGCATTGATGTGTAAGTCGGATTTGCATTGGATTTGCGGGATTTTGGGTTGTGGCTGAGGATTTGGTTGGGGTAGAGGAGGTTGCTCGGGGTGCGTGGTGCATTACCTCATGTAGATGGTTACTTGAGGTCGTGGTTGCTTGCTCCAACACTAGGCATGGCAAGTCGTGTGACAGAACCGACCAATTTATTAGAGCACAAGCACATAATTCGCCATTAGGACGGCAAAATACATGATTGAGACCTAATAAATCCGGTAGTCACACCGAAATCTTGAAGGATTTCAAACATTTCAAGCACGACCAAGATCGTAATGCGTTTAGCGTTCACCATTCACAACGTACATAGTTCACACATAGTTAAAACATCAGAGTTCAAAATATATTATTACAAACCAAGTTCAAATTCGAAATAAAGCGAAAGCAATTTAGTTCAAATCTACACACACACTTAGTTCAAATACAGTGCCAGGTTCTTGATCAACATCCAACAAAAGCATTAAGTAGAGAAGAGTGACCATGCCCAAGGTCTAGTCATCTTCCAAGGCAGGATAGAAGCAGTTCTGATAATAGCCATAAAATATCTCACTATCTGCAAAAATATGGAAAATAAAACCCTGAGTATGAGAATATACTCAGCTAGACTTACCCGTCATAAACTAAAAATAAATTGACTCCAAGGAGTATGCAAGGCTGTATAAGTAGGATAGCTGACTCATTTAATTGCGGAAAAGCTGGTATTAAAGAAATAATTATTAAGAACCTTCTAGCAATGTATTTTAATCTGATTAACCTTATCATGCTACATTAGCACCTGTACTAAACAAGCATGGTAATAATTATTCAACAAGAATAGTAACCAATTTCGGTTGAGTATCTTTCAATCTCAACAGCTCAACCATCTCATCTCTTGTTCAAGTTCTTACTACGATGCCGCTGCTCAAGTCAAGTGTTCACTGTCCAGGAACGATGGCGATTATAATCGATTACTAACCAGCTGGCGGGTATTTCTCACACAAACCACACTCACCAGTCACGGTGAGCTACAGATCACCGACATTCAATTTGGGAAAAGCACGAGATCAACAGGTACCATTGTATCCAGGAACCGCCCGGCTGCCTTATTCATGGCGACCCTGACCTCGGTCTTACTCTTCGCGTAACCTGTGGTCCCCCATCTTCACCAATACGATACGTACAGCAGGTCGACTCCCGACCCAAATCAAAATTAGGCTTCGCGGTCGGAACGACTTATCCTTCTAGCTAAATGTGAGGCATAAATTCAATATGACTTGAGGACGTACAACGGACGGGGTCCTAGTTTGACACAGACGGGATAACCTCACCGAACCTCTAGTTCAGTCTCAACACCAATCCTGCCCGGTCTCGATTTATTATCTTCACATGGTTATCCAAGATAACAATGCATTCAACCATTCTGAGTCACCACCTATAACTCGCGGATGACAGGAAATCACCCGACTTCTACCGATCTACTTAAGCAGGGCTAAGCAAATATTTATACCTGAATCTAACAGGGTTGAAGGATATACAGTGGCAAGGAATATAAGTAATGCAGCAACGGTATAAGACAACACCTATAACTTAATGCATCAAACAAGTAAATGACTCAAGTTAGATATTTTGCAAACCACAGGGAGAATGCTCCGGGGCTTGCCTTTCAGGAAAGAGCTTGGCTGATGGTCGGGACACTTCGAAAGATCAACTTTGGGATTCTCTTCTGCTGCTACTTCCCACGCCGAAGCTTCCTGCTGGCCTTCCTCTCCTTGTGCTCCGGGAACTACCGTTTCGAGCTCTGACGATCCTGTATGATGCATAGTGCGTATGAATACCATGTACACATAGAAATACAATGCTGATGCTGATGGTGAATGAATGCTCAGCTAAGATAAAGGATATGATTTTGAAACATATAAGATAAGCACATGTCATCTGCATTCTCTTCTACCGACAAATCTTAAACAAGCCTCGCATTATAATTTACTTACACACTATAAGGAATTATAAACAACCATTGTTTTTTATACTACTCTCTACTGAACTAAAACCAATAACAGATCACACATATCACAAATAGCA
>CM041638.1:21660058-21853406 GCA_023333625.1 Bothriochloa decipiens
AACAAACTTGGTCTCACATTTTTCTGAGCAACAAAGAATTACTTATGTATTTTCTAAGATAAAAGTAATTAATAGGGATAAATAAATCTATACAGAAAAGTATCACAAAATCTACATTTCATATTTTTTGTGCATAGATCTTCTCATAAGAAAAATACTACAAATTGAACCAACTCATTTGGATGGAAAATGAAGAAGTTATGAATTTTCAAAGTTTTAATCAAAATCTGAAATCAGTTTTGAAAAAGAAAAAGGAAAAACACTTTAGCACCGAAGACCCTGGGGTTAACAGAAATCCGCCAAGCCCTAAAAAGAAGTTCTCTGTGTCTGGCAGTTATACACGAAGACCCTTGACTTAGGTTGAATTCAAGGACAAGGTCCTTGCACCGGGGAGAGGCAACCTGACGGCGTCGGCGCGGCGTCGGCGCGGCGTCGCCGGCCGTTGCTGTGGCTCTCCGCCCAAATCGACTCAAGGGAAAGCTAGAGTGGTTCAGGGCGGGTCGATTGAGGGTCTAAGCACGGCCAGAGTGAGGCCATGGCGGTTTGGCTAAGCGCGCAGGCGGACGGCGGCCTCCCGCCGGCGGCGCAGCCGAAAATCCGGCGAGGACCGACCCGCATTGGCTTCATGGACTCGGGCTACAGCACCTACACATCAAGATGCACCTAAAGCTCAAGACAGGGAGAGAAAATGTCGGCAGAATCGACCGGGACACGGCGGCGGCGGTCACCGGCTCGCCGGCCGCGGGGAAGAAGCTCGCGATTGGGGGTCTTACCCTCGGCGAGGACAGCTGATATGGGGCGCACAAGCACGAGCAAGATGAGGCAAGTCTGGTGGCGTGCTCAGAGAATAAAATGAGCGGCGGAGGTGGCTCGGTGACAGCGGCGTAGTCGGCGGCTGCGACGGCGAGCTCGCGGAGCCGGGGAAAGAGGCAGGGGGCGAGGGAAATGAGTAGGAGACAGGATGGAGGAAGCAATCCACCCTGATTTAACACGGTCGGAGCGGTCGCTGCCGCCCCGGACCGCCGGTGGACGCGCGCCACGCGGTCGCGCGGGCTGGGCGCGATGGGCGGTGGCCGGCCATTTCAGTGACGGCTTTGACCAACCGTCACTGAAATGTTATTTTCATGATCTCTAATACAAACTTTTCTGCCCTATAACTCCAAAACCAAGCCGAATTAGCCAAAACTTATATTGAAGAAAATGTAGATCTAGAAGAGTGAAACATTTCATCTATACAAAGTTTGGCCAGATTCTACATAGATTTTGAAATACAAAAATCCAAATAAAATACCCCTTAAATCCCTAAAATAGAAAACAACCCCCAAATCTGCCCTTTTTCAACATTTTTGAACATCTTGCAAATATTTTCATGAAAAGTGGTAATAACAACTTTTGTTCCTTATGAAATTCTATACAAACTTTATTTAGGGTGCATACACATGCAAGCACTCTAGCTACTACTTTCAAATCAGTCAAACAAAACTACTTTTATGGTCCACTTGGTCAACCATGACAACAAAGCTTAATTAATCAAAACCATGAACATAAACCTAGGTTCATTTGGTGTCCTAATCATTTCTAGGTTACTTTAGAGGTCATCAAACACCAAACACTCATACCACTTATCCAATTCATGTGAAATGCAAGCATAATTCGAATAATTCAAACATCCACATAAAATAACAATTAATCTTTTCATCAATGCCATGCATAATGATGCTTATGCTTAAGAATGCAAGTGATTATGCATGCTTAACACTAGAGTGTTACAAGTCGGCAGGCCAAGTGGGATGGGGCTTGCCGGCGGGGCGTGCGTGTGGCAAGCAGAGGCATCGGGCGCTGGGTTGATCCTTTGTTTAACTTTTGCAGTAGGTGCATCAGGCATTGGTGCTTGCCGAGCTACTCTCTGATGGATGTACTTTGGGCGCACTGCACAAGCGTAGCTCAAAGTTGACCTGAACATCTGATTCAGGTTCTAGGCATACTGTTGTAGCTTAGCTATTGATGGAGTATTAACGTTGTAGAAAGTAGTAGTGCTACTATAAAAGAGCAAAGAAATTGGTAGGCACCAGCCACAGATCCCATCCATTGGATCGGACTTGATTTCCCATCCAACGGTTATCCTTATGCGACGATCCTTAGGTGACAACGTGTTTCACACTTTCGCTTAAACGCCGTCGTGTGCGGCGTGATTTCCCCTCGTCCGTTCCCCTCTCGCCTTGCTACCACCCGAAACGACGCCGCCTTATCTCTCTCGGTCTCTCGCGCCACCCGAAAAGACGTCGCCTTATCTCTCTATGTCTGTGACGTTCCCGTCTCTCTGTCTCTCGCTTCCTCTCTCTGTTGTAGCTTAGCTATTGATGGAGTATTAACGTTGTAGAAAGTAGTAGTGCTAAGTAGTATGTTGTTGTGCAGTCTGGGGGATTCTGAAATGATGACATTGCTTAGCATGGATTATGAACCTGCTATTTGTCTGTTGCATGCACCAGTTACTGATTGGTTGAAGTCTTCTGCAACTCGAACCCAATGAGGCATGTTTTTTCTTGCTATGTTTTGGTAGGATTGATGGGCAGCAGCAGGGCCAGCCAGCCATTATGCTCTGGATTAAAGCATATAGACTGCTTCTGGCCTTTTTGTTTATTTGTATTTGGGAAAAAACCAGTGGAACCCAGGAACATTCATCCTTATTCGTATCTCTGAAATCGGATTCTCTGTTTTGAGTTTTCTGTCCAAAAATATTTTAGGGAATTTTTCACTCCAGCATACAGTATATTCTACACAGATTGTGATTGGGAATTTAGACTGTGGCCGGCCAGCTTGTGCGAGGATGGGTTTTGTTCATGCATTTGTATAGTTTTGGCCCATCAGTATTAGTCAATGTTTAGTCCGATGTACCAAGTTAAATTAATTAGTGCACTTGTAAGACTGGGTCTATGGGGGTTATTCTTAAATGCGTGGAGGCAGTAGATATGTGACTGTGGAGTTTTGGACATTAAGTTTAACTGCTTGCTGTTCCATGTTTACTTTGTTTCTGAGCTGCTGTAACTGAAGGAAGCTGCTAGCTAGTCCTGAAATTTTCTGTATACATAAGGAATGAAAGGATAGGTAGATGACGCATGGTCCTACTTATTTCTGTAAATTTACAGTGAGCCTTTGGCATTTAAATGCTTTTCTTTGCAACTTGTTTCAAGCCTTTCCCTGGACATTTATCGGATCTTCTCGGCTTATTGCCTTTGAGCTTTGTGCTAGTGCGGGTTGATGATTTGAAACATTTCAGCCTAGCAAAGAAGTTAATCTGAAACTAGTTGTCCATTACTTATACATACTGAAGATGGATAACCTCACTGATAAAAGGGATAAAAATAATAGTGGATTCATATTCTTCACTTACATAACACATTTCTGTTCTTGTCTGCAGCAAGCTGATCGAAAGTGTACAATCAGAGTTTAATCAATCATCCTTTCTGCAGGATGCTCTTCATGCTATGAGGAAATCCACACCACTTCAGTCAACCATAAGGATAAGGAACCGAGCCTGCTATTTGATTGAAATGCTTGTTCTATCTTAGTTTTGTACTGTGCAAACTTACTATGGCAGTGTTTCATTGTGCAGACCTATATGGCTGAGATAGTTACATTTGTTTGAGTCTTTGTATGTTGCTTCATCCGTGCAAGAGTGTTTCTCTGATTCAAGAGAGTTTGTCTATGTATATGTGAGATTTAATTTGTGCGCTTGCAATTAGTTAGAGCTTGTTTTTTGTTTCTTTTTTTCCTATTGTACTTTGACGGGCTGCAGGTAGCAATGAGGTCATTAACATGATTTTTGAAGTCGTTATTTGGTGAAAGAACTGAAGTAGCATGGGTTTTGTCATTGCTACATTTGATAGAAGTGTCTTTGACGCTGACGTGCTGTTGGTCAGATCGAGAATGGCACGGCTCATTATTTGTAAGAAAATGATACTAGTATCAGTGCATTAGGTTCTTTTTTTCAAAAGCATGCCTTGGCACGTGCTTCGTTAAATAGAATCAAGATAATTTACAATCTTCAGGGATAGTCACGACGAGAAACCGTAGCTATCCTGGAGGGCACACATAATGCCACCGAGTGACAGAGTAGCAAGGTTGTACTAACTAACAAACTAATGTTGCGATGGAGGAGGGCGGCTGACACTCAGTGGAATAATTGTGCAGCGAGCCGCTCACCGCGCTGGGGGTACAACAACTTGTGCATGGCCTTCCTCGTCTCTGGGGAGACCGGCTCCCCGAACGCCTCAAGGAATTTCATCGGAATCGTGTCATCCGGGATGTAGGCGTCCTCCGGTCTACGCTCCCACTTGTTCTAGGCATTAGGTTCTAGGCATTGGGTTCTGATCTCTTAGTGGTTTAGTTGATTTCCTCAAGAAATGGCAATATAATAGATTAAGAGAGCAAGCAATAAAGACGCGGCTTGGACTTTGGGATGCAATCAAGTAGGAGTGATATCGCTGCGCAGCCACAACCCAATCAAACCACGCCCTGCAGAAGCAAGCTGGCCCAAACATACAAGGAAACAAAGTGACACAAATAGCAGCCCAAACAATTTGGAGCCCGAAGGCACAACATTATTTGTAGTGGGGGCACACTGGTTTCATTTGCCGATGGATTCAGTGTGTTTCAATGTCCATGGTCTATGAGCGACGTTGAAATGTACTGAATCGATCAGCGAATGGAACCGGCGTGCTCACACTAGAAATTACATTATACGTTCGGGTTTCAAGTTGTTTGGGTTGCTATTTGTCTCAATTTGTTTCCGTTGTACTTTTGGGTCCGCTTGGTTCTGCTAGACGTGGTTTGATTGGGCTGTGGTTGCACAGCGATGTAACTCCTACTCGGTTGCATCCCCAAATCCTAAGTGGCCTCTTTATTTTTCGCTCTCTTAATCTCTTATATTGCCATTTCTCGAGGAAAAATCAAATTAAACCACTGAAATATCAGCATATTAAGATTTTTTAAATAGCGGTGAATATTTTACAGTAAATATTGTTATTACGAAAAAAGACAAAACCGATATTAACCAAACATATTTGAAGGCAAATTAGGACCCAGAAACCACAAAACTTAGGGTGATGTGTCACGTGCACAGACCAACCGCAACCAAGCACTCGACTCCCTAAACTGAGCCAAATCAATCGACCACCACCAACATAGCAGATCAACTCGAACAACTCCCTCCAAGCATTTTAGGGGCAAAGCGACAAAAACCCCAAACATTTGGATTTTTCAGATGTCACCGTTTTCAATCTAGGTTTGTCATCCTCCTCTACCACATAAAGCAAGTGATACAAAAAGAACCGGTCTAATTCTCAGCAGGCTAGTCCACTCATCCGGTCAGGTATAGTCCAAACGATCAACAGCACAGATATACTAGTAGTACCATATTGCCATCAATGGATGATGTTTCAGCTCAACTAAACTTATCCCAACGGCCCAAAAGCTCCAGTTGCCTGAGAAACACGGGTATTTGTTCTAATTGGCAGTGCAGCAACACTCAGAACCTCGCTACCTACAAAAGCTGGCACTGACGTGATAAACTATGATTGTCTGTCTGGTAGCGGCAGAATTGAAACGTGTCAGGTCCTAGACTCCCTAATCCGTACGATCTGGTACCAGTCCCCATCGGCTAGATGCTCCTCCATCTTTCTTCGCGACTGGAAGCGTCAGGCGATAGTTGGAATCACTCGATTTTCAGGTTCATGGCTAGAGACCAACGTCTGTTGCGCGCCTGTCGTCTCATAAGCTCTTATGACAAAATTTACACATAAGCACATATCCCCAACATCAGTGAACTATCGTCAGTCAATCTAATCTACAAATATGTTCTACGTATGCGGTATTATGAAATGAAGAATGTCATCCAATACAGTTTACGAATGCACCGGCGGGCTTTCGATGAACTGATAAGTGACACTCACACCGGCGGCAACGCATCGACCGATGGCTCCTCCGCGACGGCTGCCGCCTTTGTGCTGACGTTCCCGGGGGAGAGCTGGCAGCGGCAGAGCGGGCACGTCCGGTGAGCGCGCAGCCAGGCGTCGACGCAGTCGACGTGGAACAGGTGGTGGCACGCCGGCAGCTGCCGCACCATCTCGCCCGCCCGCACGTCCTCCAGGCAAACTGCGCACAGCAAGCAGCTGCCGCGTGGCTTCACCTTCTCGTCGTCGGCCGCGTCGCCATTCTTCCCCGCGGGTGGCTCGTACGCGAACGTAGGCAGCGCGGCGATCGCGGCATCTGTTAGGCCGCACGCGCACTGGTGGTGCACCACGAGCCGCACCCCCGGAGCAGTGGCAGCAGGCTGCTGCTGCTGCGCCGCCGGACCGCCGGCTCCGTTCCCCGTGGGCGCGATCCAGCCGACGAGCCCGAGCAGGAGCACGACGGTGCCGGCGATGGCGCAGGCCCTGGAGATGCTGAGCGCGGAGGCCAGCACGATGAAGAGCAGCATCGAGACGCACGACACCACGACGCAGTAGCAGGCGCAGCTCTCATAGTGGTCCTCGGCCTCCACGGCGCTCGCCACCACCCTGGGGTGCAGCGTCAGCATGTCGCCGGTGCTTCCCTTGCTCGCTTCCGGAACACAGCCTTGTTCAAGAGTGTGGATCGAGGACTCCTGGGCGGCGAGCGAGAGGCCAGAGACGATCGAGCTTGAAATAGGCGTGCGCGGCGCGGGTGCTTTGCGCGGCTTGCGGTTTTCGAGCGATGTCCGGGCTCCTTTCGGGGTTTGGAAATCAAGATGCAGCGAGGAAGCGGCGATATGATTCTGGTTTTGGACGTGCGTGGTGTTTATCACGTCGGCCACACCGCAACCGCACGGCGGAGTTGCTGTCGACCGGTACAGACCAGCGGTCCTGTGCGGTGAAGAAGCCTGCAAGATGAAGTCCCACGGCAATGGGCAGCCTAGGGCCTGTTCGGCTGCCCTTATTAGTGAACACTGAACAGTGATGACACTATTCTAACACTGCATGGTACCACCTCCGTTCCATTTAACTGTCGCTTGGAGTTGTGCCTTTGAGGGCAGCATGGGTCCCTAACGACTCACATTGTTTGATTCCATTCCATACCTTCCTCTGGTTTGTTGGAGTAGGTTGATTTTTTTTTATATCAACACGGTAAGAAATAATTTTGACCATTATGTTTTGCATTAAAATGTTTATAAATAGTCAATTTATACTTTCGTGAAACTACATTTAGAGATGGGTCTACATACACATCACTTTCCTATTTTTTGGGACAGCTTATGTTAGTATTTATATTTTTATTTGAGAGAACTTTTTATTATAGAGATGGTGGATAATTTAGATACAAATCATGGTTTCAAATAGTGGTTTTGAAAGACCCCATGCTAAGTTATTACTATTTTTGTCACTTTGCCAGCTATATAGTTGTAATATGTTTTAGTGCTGCTAAATTGCTTCGTTGTAGATTTAAGATTAAGATAGCCGCCCTACTTCAATTTCAGCTAAAACAGTGACATCTAGTTATTATATGCTTATCTTTTGCTGCTAAGTTGGTCTTTACTATGGATCGTGTTGTAATATTATCGTATTAAGAAATATTTTTCCATACTCCAAGAACGTTAGAAACATATTTATGGTGATCAAATTTTATCATTGGTGTATGTTTTTTAATGAATTACTCGTACTTTTCATGGTTCTTCTTTAATGAATTACAAAACTTTATTTTTTTGTTCATAAGGGTAATTTGAATGCAAACTTAGATCAGGTTATGTTGCGAATTATCTTTTATAGGCAGATACCAGTAATTTATAAGAAAATATTATCATATTATGTTAAATTAACTTTCAAAATGACAGAGGTGTCGCTAATATAGATTCAAATTTAATAGGTTATTTTTGAAATATCTCACAATGAGAGGGATGGGTAATTTAGATGCAGAATTAGGGGTTTTCTTTTTATATTTTTTATAATGAGAAAGGTGGATACTTTTTTTAATAAAATAGAGTATTTCATTGGTACTAATGATGATGATAATTAGAGTCCATCAAAATAAAGCCTTCAACTGTTCTTGAAGAATTTTTTTATGGAGTATCTACTAAGAATTAGAAATAGTAAGATAATATAATTGGCAAATATAATTGCGTCGTGTCATCATGGCAAACTCTCGACCCAAATTGGCAAATATTGTGTTATAGTTGGGTAAGAAAGCAATACTGCTTGGTTTCTTGAGTGACGAATGTTACACCTTGACAAGTGAAGATAGCAATTAAGCAACCTTATCTATTTGGCTCTGTTGCTTTGGCGCATTGAAGACCGTAAGCAAGATTTGGTTCACTCCCATGAAAAATCCAAATTTGTCCACGGTGTTCATCAGTTCTCCTGAACTTGGGAAGGCGATGGCACTTGGTGGTCCAGGATCTTGGCCACGAGGATCCTAGAAATATTTGTGACGACCTCTGCTTCCATATCTTCCGGAATCTGGAAACAAAACGTAAGACTGATTTAAAGAATTGCAGTAGGTTCTCCATTCCTTGGGAAATAGGAATATATTCTGCTTAAAGACACGATCACACGAACGGCACCTCCGCCTCCTTTTTATTTAAGGCTGTTTAGATGCCCAACTTTGAGTCTAAAATTTACCGTGTAGAATTTCTATTTTCCGTCATATCAAAATACCGGCACATGTATAGAGTACTAAATATAGATGAAATAAAAAACTAATTGCACAGTTTTGTTGTACTTTGCGAGACGAATATTTTAAGCCTAATTAATCAATATTTAGACAATTATTACCAAATAAAAATAAAATTACTATATGATGACGGGACATTTACTATGCAAAATTTGAATACCAATTTTAATATGTCAACAAGGCCTAAAATGAAAATGCCAAGCAGGACTAGAAACAGTTCGATTCTGCGACGCAGAGCCCTGGCAGCTTCTAGTGATCCAAATAAACTGCCATACACAGTACTTAGATGTCTCGCTTAATAAAAAATGCGTAAATGTTAAAGAATACAACCAGGTCAGCTAGCTTTGAGAGAGCTCCACCAGCAACCCTTTCCCAAACAAGTGGCGCGGAAGTTAGTGACACTCAAACAGGCGGCAGCGGCACCGCTTCGCGCGTGGACGGCGTGACGGCCACGGTCTGCTGAGCCTGAGCGGTTGCCTTCCTGCGCGGGAGCTCGCAGCGGCAGAGCGGGCAGGTCCGGTGCGAGCGCAGCCACACATCGACGCAGTCCACGTGGAAGAGGTGCTGGCACGCGGGGAGCTGCCTCACCATCTCGCCGGCACGCACGTCCTCGAGGCACACCGCGCACAGCACGGCGCTGCCGCGCGGCGGCTGCACCTCGCCCTCGCTCACCGCCGAGGCCGTCTGGGCTGGAGCCGTCGGCTGAAACAGGAACGCCGGCAGCGCGGCGACGCCCTCCGCGCCGGACAGTCCGCACGCGTAGAGGCGTCGCGCCAGGCGAGCCGACGCGGGCGCCGGAGCCTGAGGCGGCGCCGACGCGGTCAGAACCCGGATCATCCACGCCGCGACAAGCCTGTTAGGATAATTGGGCCAAGCCCATTATTTATTCTAAATAATCAGTAAACCTCAAAGGCCTACAATTGTGTGATTAAGTGGAAAGGTGATTAGTACCAACTTAACTAATTACCTAGAGGACAATCAACTTAAATAGTGAAGCATTGGGATGCCCACATAAGCTGATTAAGGAGGAGAACCTGGGATCCACACGCGCGCGCCGCCGCCGAGCCGCCCGCTCGTGTCGCGACGCGCCGAGCCGCCCGCCCGCGCGCGTCGCGACGCGCCAGGCCGAGGCCGTGGCCGTGGCCGTGGCCTGGCTTCGGCCTGAGGCCTTGGGCTGGCTGGCCTAGGCCTTGTTTTGCCACTCGGCCCATCCGGCCGAGGCAAACCCTAGCCGCCGCTCCAGCCCACCCGGCCGCCAGGGAGATCCAACAGTCTCCCGACAGAGGCGCCTCCTATATAAGGGGCTTCTGTCGGAGACTAGGGTTTAAGAAGTGTTCCTCCCGACCAGTCGCCTCCGCCTCCATTCCACTGTTCGAGCTTGAGCCGCTCCTGTGCACCTCCGGCCAGATCCCCTGCGAGCACAGGCGGCTCTGGTGAGCAGGCCTCCGGAACTTGTCTCGTCAAGCGTACCTGCTCGGGTAGGCGGGCAATCAAGTTTTTAGGGAGCGTCCACGGGAGCGACTGCTCCGACACGCTGCTGCTGCCTTTCCCGACTTCGTCTCCGTCCAGCAGCAAGATGATGGCCACGAGGACGCGTGGTGGTGCGAGTGTGGGAGATGCCGGCGACGCCGCCGCTGCTACTGGTGCGGCGAACTTCACCGCCATCCCTGCAGGTGGCGCTCTAGGCGACAATGGTGCTGTACTGGCCACGGGTACCGGCAGTAGCACGCTAGGGTATAAACTGAGATCCCTGTTTATGCTTCATTTCATTGCTGCTGTTATTTTGCTTATGTTAATGAGTAGCAGTAGCACTAACGATTATGAGGCTGTCGCACGCATCATACTAGCGTTAGTATTTTGCTTATCATATTTATGGATTAATTCATGGTGTAAAATGACTAAATATCCAACAATCCAAAAACTTGATAGGTCATTTTCATCTGCTAGCTTTGCTGTAACATTGAGGCCACCATCTTTGAAGGATGGCGGATCTAATTATAAGATATGACGATCCCATGCTATGTTGTGGTTTACCGCTATGCGCTGTGAGCACGCTGTCAAGGGAAGGCGCATTGAACCGCCTCTTTCTCCTGAGGAAGAGAGCAAGTTCAATGAGGCGGATAACTTGCTCAAGCTGTCGCTCATTAGTGTCATAGATGAGGGTATGATTCCACTGTACATGGACATGCCTACGGGCAGGGATATGTGGGATGCACTGCAGGCCAAGTTCGGGGTTCCTGATGCTGGCAGTGAGCTGTACATCATGGAGCAGTTCTATGACTACAAGATGGTCGATGACCGTTCTGTAGTAGAGCAGGCTCATAAGATACAGATGCTAGCCAAGGAGCTTGAGAACAACCAGTGTGTGCTGCCCGACAAGTTTGTGGCCGGCGGTATTATCGCTAAGCTGCCACCTACTTGGAGGGATTTTGCCACTTCTCTAAAGCACAGGAGGCAAGAGTTCAGTGTGACTGATCTTGTCGCTTCCTTAAGTGTTGAGGAGAATGTGAGGGCAAAGGACACACGGGGCAAGAAAGTGCTAACTGAGGGAGGCTCTAGCGCCAATCTGGTGCAGAAGAGGAACCCTCAGGCCCACAAGAGGAAGAAGAACAAGAATGCTGAAAACAAGAATGTCGTCAAGCCACAAGCTCAAGCCTTTAAGAAAAAGGCAAACAAAGAAAAGAGTGGCAGCTGCTTTGTCTGCGGGAGCACTGATCACTGGGCAAAGGAGTGTCCAGACCGCAAGGACAGGCAGCAGAAGAAGACAACCAACATGGTTGTTAGCGAGGCTGGAGGATCTGGGTACGGTAATTATTTACCAACGATCCTTTCAGTTTGTCTCTCTCCTGATTGGTGGGTTGACACAGGGGCTAATATTCATGTATGTGCTGACCGCTCTTTGTTTTCTTTGTACCAGGAAGAACGAGGTTCCTCCCTGCTGATGGGAAACGGGTCGCATGCGGCTGTTCATGGTGTTGGCATGGTCAATCTGAAGTTTACTTCGGGAAAGACTGTGCAGCTGAAGAACGTGCAGCATGTCCCCTCTATCAAGAAGAATCTAGTCAGCGGGTCTCTACTGTGTAGAGTTAGCTTTAAGCTTGCTTTTGAGTCCAATAAATGTGTTGTATCGAGATATGGAACATTTGTTGGTAAGGGCTATGAATGCGGAGGCTTGTTCCGCTTTTCATTGATGGATTCTTGTAACAGTAATGTCGTGAACCATGTGAGACATGATGTTGGGTGCAACGTTTGGCACTCTCATTTATGCCATATTAATGTTGGATGCATGACGCGCTTAGCTAAAATGAGTTTAATCCCTAAATTTGATTTGGTTCAAGGTTCTAAGTGCCATGCTTGTGTGCAAGCTAAACAACCCCGCAAGCCTCATATGGCTGTGAAAGAGGCGAGGAACACGGCACCTCTAGACCTCATTCACTCAGACTTGTGTGAGATGAATGGAGTGTTTACCAAAGGCGGCAAGAAATATTTCATGACTCTAATCGATGATAGTACTAGATTTTGCTACGTGTACTTATTAAAAACAAAAGATGAAGCATTACACTACTTTAAAATCTATAAAGCCGAAGTTGAGAATCAACTTGAGAAGAAAATCAAACGGTTGCGGTTTGATCGTGGTGGAGAGTACTTTTCAAAAGAATTCGATCAATTCTGTGAGGAACATGGAATTATTCATGAGAGGACGCCTCCTTTCTCCCCCCAATCCAATGGGATTGCCGAAAGAAAGAACCGCACTCTAACTGATTTGGTTAACGCCATGTTGGACACTGCGGGACTTTCCAAGGAATGGTGGGGTGAGGCTATATTGACTGCGTGTCATATCCTGAATAGAGTTCCTACAAAGAATAGAGAGAAAACACCATTCGAGGAATGGGAAAAGAAAAGGCTAACTCTCTCATACCTGCGCACCTGGGGTTGCTTGGCCAAGGTAAATGTGCCAATCATCAAGAAGCGCAAGCTAGGACCAAAAACTATAGATTGTGTCTTTCTCGGATACGCTATAAACAGCGTAGGCTACAGATTTTTAGTGGTTGAATCTGGAGTGCCTGACATGAGAGTTGGTGCAGTGATTGAGTCCAGAGATGCAACATTCTTTGAGAATGATTTCCCTATGAGAGGGAATGTACCGAGCACATCTAGTCAGGGACCTCCTGATGCTCCCGAAACTTCTGTGCCAGTGGAGTATTCTGAACAGCCCGTCATAGAAAATCCTGGGAAGGAAAATGGTGGGGTCACTCGAAAGAGTAAGAGACCTAGGATTGCAAAATCCTTTGGTGATGACTTTACCATATACCTCGTGGATGATACTCCAACAACCATTGAAGAGGCATTTTCCTCTCCTGACGCTGACTATTGGAAGGAAGCGGTACGGAGTGAGATGGATTCAATCATGTCTAATGGAACTTGGGAAGTGGTTGATCGCCCTTATGGGTGTAAGCCTATTGGATGTAAATGGGTGTTCAAGAAAAAACTTAGGCCTGATGGTACCACTAAAAAGTACAAGGCAAGGCTTGTTGCTAAAGGTTATACCCAGAAGGAAGGCGAGGACTTCTTTGACACTTACTCACCTGTGGCCCGATTGACTACAATCAGAGTACTACTTGCCTTGGCTACATCTCATGGTCTTCTCGTTCATCAGATGGACGTGAAGACGGCTTTCCTAAACGGAGAGTTAGATGAGGAGATCTACATGGATCAGCCCGATGGTTTTGTAGTAGAGGGTCAAAAGGGCAAGGTGTGCAAATTGTTAAAGTCTTTGTATGGCCTAAAGCAAGCTCCAAGACAATGGCACAAAAAGTTTGATAAGACCATGACATCAGCAGGCTTTGTTGCCAATGAGGCTGATAAATGTGTCTACTACCGTTTTGGTGGGGGAGAAGGAGTGATCCTGTGCCTATATGTGGATGACATCCTAATATTTGGCACAAACCTCAATGTGATTGAGGAAGTGAAGGACTTTCTGTCCAAGAACTTTGATATGAAAGATCTGGGAGAAGCTGATGTGATTTTGAACATTAAGCTACTAAAGGGAGAAAATGGTGGGGTTACTTTATTGCAGTCCCACTATGTGAAAAAGGTTCTAAGCCGCTTTGGCTATAGTGACTGCAAACCTGTGTCCACTCCCTATGATCCAAGCCTAATTCTGAGAAAGAATAAAAGGATAATGAGGGATCAATTGAGGTACTCCCAAATCATTGGCTCACTAATGTATTTGGCTAATGCCACTAGACCTGACATCTCATATGCTGTGAGCAAGTTGAGCCGGTTTCTTTCAAATCCGGGAGATGATCATTGGCATGCTCTCGAGAGAGTAATGCGGTATCTCAAAGCAACCGCAAGCTATGACATTCACTATACCGGGTACCCAAAGGTACTGGAGGGTTTTAGTGATGCAAATTGGATATCTGATGCTGACGAGTTGAGGGCCACCAGTGGGTATGTGTTTATCCTTGGGGGTGGTGCTGTTTCCTGGAAGTCTTGCAAGCAGACTCTCATTACGAGGTCAACTATGGAAGCAGAGCTCGCAGCACTAGACACCGCCACAGTTGAGGCCGAATGGCTTCGGGAACTCCTGATGGACTTGCCGGTGGTTGAAAAACCTGTGCCCAGCATTTCCATGAACTGTGATAATCAAACTGTGATAATCAAAGTTAACAGTTCTAAGGATAACCTGAAGACTACTAGGCATGTAAGGCGTCGTTTAAAGTCTGTCAGAAAATTGAGAAACTCCGGAGTGATAGCGTTGGACTATGTCCACACGTCTAAAAATCTGGCAGATCAATTCACCAAGGGGCTGTCACGTAACGTGATAGACAGTACATCAGTAGAGATGGGACTGAGACCCACTTAAAGTCTGCTATAGTGGTAACCTGCTCTATGTGATCGGAGATCCCGTGAATTAGAGTGGTGAAACAAGCTATGAGTAGACTGAGGGAAAAGACCCTTATAAAGGTCTCTATCTTTGAGAATGCACTTCTTTTCCAGGCTGTAAGGCAGGATGGTATGTGTATACCTTTATGTGATCCGAGTGGCTTATTTAAGCAGGGATGTCGACCTACAGGACATCCTAGAAGGAACACACCTATGTGAGTCAGACTGCTGGTCTCAGTCTATGAGATTTGGGTGATCTCTAAATACTCATGAACAGGCATGGAGTTTGACTTATATGCTCCACCCGAGGGGGTGCTCATGGCAGCCTAGTATCGGTTAAGAATTTGGGCGAACCTCATTTCACACAAAACTGTCAATTCAAGGCATAGTCCATTGATCAGTTGTGAGTGAGTGTAAGCCTCTTTTCTAGATGGTAGTTCAACTTAACAGTCTCCATCGAAACACCGGTATATCAAACAAGCTCAGAACTGAAGGCACTAACTGTGTACCTTTGATGTTTGGTGGGGATTGTTAGGATAATTGGGCCAAGCCCATTATTTATTCTAAATAATCAGTAAACCTCAAAGGCCCACAATTGTGTGATTAAGTGGAAAGGTGATTAGTACCAACTTGACTAATTCTGAGAAACATCTATCTACCTTGTATATTCAAGGGTCCACATCACAGAACAAGTTTGAAAAAATCATTCAACAACTATCTATCTTATTTTGAAACCATCCAAAGGTTGATATATGTACATGTTAGAATTCAACATGTTTTATGTTGGAGACTTCTTTTGAGAACTTTTCAGTCATTAAGACAGCAAGATCAAGAATAGCTCTTTGCACCCACATTTGAACACCAGGAGAAGGCAACAAAAGTATGTGAATTATCAAATACCTTCTTCGATACAACTTTACTTGTCTCTAGATCACTCTATCGAACAATAAACTTGCATTTTTATGAGATTTGGGAAATGAGGTTGGTTTTGGAAAAACAAGTTGAACTTGAGGCAAATGCAAATCTTAGTTGCTCAATTCAATATATGCAAAGAAAGTTTAGAAGGTACTAGAAATTGGCATGGTGACAAATCTCATTTCCTATCATCTTTGGTCCATAGTAAAAACTTGCATCTGTTGACTTCAGTTTGAAACAAGCCTTTGGGAGTTATTGTAAACAAGAGGAAAATCAGGTTGAACTGTTTCTACTGTACATGTGCTGACCTCCAAGCATCATTGTCTTGAATTTGCCATAACTTCTGATTCAAGACCTCCAAGCATCATTGCTAAAGGTCTTTGTGTACTTCTTTTGAAAGATCTTGAAACTACTTTTCAAATGGATCAAACCTCATGGTCAAATTTCATTGGAGTTGATCAGAATCGACCATAAGATGTTTCGACCGTTTGGACCTCTGGTCATAGGCTGTCCCACTAGGTGCCCACTCTAAGCAAGGGTTTACATCTCTCCACTGGCATGTAAATACTACGAACAACCACCACGAATGGGTTGAGTTCTTGTTTAGATAAAAGTTTAGCTTCTGACTCAACTGCTTGTATCTATAACCCCAAATTCATGATCACATAGATAAGGTTTTATGTTGTTTGCTTGCCCACTTCTTGCTTTTTTGTTCTTTGATTTGCTCGCAAGTTTAATTGTTCTTACCATAATAAAAGTAGTAAGAAATTGGAGCCGATGTAACTATCGTTGAGGTACAACACCTCTATTGACTGTTGCCCAAAATGTTTTTGTTATATATACTTCTTCATCTACATCTAACGGCTCTAACATATCCAAGGTAATCCAACAGTAGAGAATGATCGGGCCAACATTGTACAGGCCCATTAGTCGTGCCTGTGCTGGCACTGCGGTTCAAACACACGGCCTAGGCACGACACTACAACCATGCCCGTGCTTGGATTGGCACCATTGGCTTCGTGCTGAGTCGGGCTCGTGCTGTGTTTTTCGGACCATGCTCGTGTGCCAGCCCATTTTAAACTCCTATAAAGTTAAGACCTACTAGTCTAATTCTCTTGCATATTCTTGTGCCACATCATCAGCATTGACCCGCAACATAGACGACCATTGGTCAGGCAAGTCAGCAGCTCTTTCATCTCCCTATTCCTTGGAGTCAACACTAAAAAAAGCCGAAGAGACACCAACCCCTAGTTTGAAACTGATGACCACTAAACTGGGAGTTGCATCTCCTTCCGCCTCTTCACATGTGAATTCAATGCTGCATGTTACATCATCATTTCTGTCCCTTATAAATAGACCATCAATGATCCCACCCAAGCAACAGGCAACAAATAGCCGTCTCTCCTTCACTTTATATTGGGGGAACACGATGGATAAGTCTTCTCATATACTCCCTCCGTACCCATAAAATAAGTCATTTTGGACAAGGTTTGAGTCAAACGTCGAGAATATAAATGATGAATAAATCTCAAGTTGTTGAATTTGAAAATATAAAAATTATATGAATGCATTTGTCTTGAAAAGTACTTTCATAAAAGTATACATATATCACTTTTTGATAAATATTTTTATAGAAACAAAAAGTCAAAGTTGTGTTTTGGAGACCATGCCGCTGTCCTAAACAACTTATTTTATGGGTGTGGAGGGAGTACAGTAGAACAAAAAAAATTCGCATAGCAACCACGGGGAATACAGTCCTTCATACTTGCGGTAACACGCGAGGAATCCAGCTAGTATACCTAAATCTGAGTTTAATGAAATAGGATCAGAGACAACCAGTGGGTCGTATCACTGGCCCCTGTTGAATATTGAGAGATGAATTAAAGAATAAGAAAACCTTTTTCATCATGATGGAAGAGTAAAAAGAACACACAGAAAATATCAAATGCGTCTCAAGACCTCTTCATGCTCTTCCAGCTACCCTATCCATTACTCGGTGTTGCACCGGCGACGGGTACTGCGACTTCGACAGGGAACCACCACTGTCTACTCTAATTGGCACCGGTGACGGTGATGCTGATGCGAACACCTCTATGCTTTCCAATGTTTCAACGCTCCTCGCCGACACCTGCCTGCTTGTGCTAAACCTCATCGGCGACGGCGACTTGGACGGGACAACCACGATTTCTGACATCCCCGGAGGCGGTGACTTTGAGCATCTATCGTCCACCCTGCCATACACCTGCGGCGTCGGAGACGGAGTCCTCGACCCAAAGTGAAGCTGTGGCGACCCAAATCCACTTGTCGAGTCGGAGCAGCTGTTTCTCAACGGCGACGGCGACCGCGCCAGGATGTCCGCCAGGACCATCGATGCTGTGGGCCGCTCAGGCGACACGCCGCACCGTCGCAGCTGCGGCAGCGGTGGGGACATGGCAGCCTCGGCCAGCCGCAAGCGCTCGGGCTCCGGGTGCGCACGGCACACGGGGCACGTCGAGTGCGCGCACAGCCAGGCCTCGATGCAGCCGCCGTGGAAGAAGTGCTTGCACGCGGGCAGCACGCGCACGACGTCGCCGTCCTCCAGCTCCTGCAGGCACACGACGCACTCCACCGCGCGGCCCGGCGTCCTCCCCTTGCTCCTGCTGCGGCTCCTCCCGCCGTCGTGCGGCGACGCCAACGCAGCCTGCGCCCGGTACGTGAACGTGGGCAGCGCGGCGATGTCGTCCACGCTAAGCCCGAACCTTGTCCCGCCGGACGCCTCGGCCTCGGCGTGGCCGCCTGCCTGGAGCCGGCGCCACTCGGCCAGGACCGACTGGCCATGGCGGATGGCCATGTAGAGTATCACGCCGGCCAGTACCGCTATGATGATGTATAGCAGCGTGAAGTTCGAGCTGGAGGTGCCGGGTTCCGCCGGGGCATCGCTGAAAGGGTCGGGTGGCGGCGAGACGGCCGTAGACATGGCTGCTGCTGCCGCTTGGTCTGCTCCAACGAGAACGTTCGTTTGCGATGACCTGGTCTTGAGATGATTTCAGAGACATGTCGCTGGGAAACGACGATCAAATCATTGAGCTGTGGTTGACGCGAGATTTACACGGAGGCACGAAAGAGGATGTTTTTTTTAAAAGGGACGGGCATTTATTAAATTAAAATCTTTTTATAACTGAGACTTTAATATAAAATAAAATTATATTAAAGCATACTATTAGGTCTTGAATCTTTATCTTCCTCGTGTCCGACTGCGTACTCGACCATGGGAGTACACCAGATCTGGATCCGAGAACCATAGTTCCTATCAACAGAAGACTCCACGAGCATGAAGACCGCTTAAGAGGCGCAACATGCTCGACCATTGAAGGGAGTAAAGGGCGCCGAGAGCACATCGGCTGTATCTTCTGAAAGTTAAACTGAACATAAGATCCAGCGTTGCTAGCATCACTACCAGCAACCGGAAGGGCAGATCCGCTGCCGTCAGTAGCACCGACGGCCGGAAAAACGATCTCGCAGATGGGAAAAAATAGGTCCTGTTGATGCAAAATTCTATCTGCAAACATACCGGGCTAATACCCCAATTCGATATCCGAAGCGTGCCAGTCGATTTGACCTGTTAATCGACAAGGATGATAATTTGAATAAAAACCGAACGAGACGACAGCCATGCGCCCGAACGTCAA
This sequence comes from Bothriochloa decipiens, assembly GCA_023333625.1. NCBI lineage: Eukaryota > Viridiplantae > Streptophyta > Magnoliopsida > Poales > Poaceae > Bothriochloa > Bothriochloa decipiens. Next base: position 21,679,213 of record CM041638.1, read on the forward strand.
AGCTCATAATGTATTCGATAACTGTTGAACAGATCAGACGAGACGACAGCGATACGCCCGGAAGTCAAAGCCTGAATCGTGTTCGGTAGACGCGGAACTTGCAAGGTTGCCGAAGATCAAGTTGATGCAGCCCGTCGATTCTTGAAAGAACTCGTTAAAAAAGAGAAAATACTTGACGAAGCCGTCGAAAAATAAAGTGCTGGTAGAAGTAAATTGCGATAAAAAGTAGATTTATTTATTGGTGCTTTTTTTCCATTACAATGCTCTTCGGCACATATTTATACTCTACTTTTCGAAAAATCCTAACTGAATACGAAAAGCTTAAATATAGAAAAATAAACTTACTCCTTATACGAACTTTATCTCTAAAGGAAAGAAATAAAACTCGTATAGGAACTGGACTCAGACTACACTACGAAAACTTAAAGCTCACATGATGCTGATCCTCTGTCCGTCTCTGTCATGATGAAGCTATCTCTTCATCGGCGCATCCCTAGCATCGGCAACAACCTTCTAGTCTTCCTGCCTATCTTATCGGCAATAGCTTTTCCGTCTCATCGGCAACGATCCTCTAACAGCTTTTCAGCTTCATCGGCAACGATCCCCTAGCTCTCTATCACTCTCATCGGCAACAGCTCTTTAGCTTCATCAATAATGTACGGAGAGTAGACGGCCGAGAGTATACTGTGCTCGAGGGTCGCCTATTTGCTCTAGGGAATTTCTGTCCTCGAGGGGTCAATGAGTCGAGGAGTCGTATTCGAGGGTTGGCTCAAATGCATCGGTAACACGTCTTCAGCCCAATCGGCAATAATCCAGATCAACTTTCCCTTCATCGGCAACTACTCATCGACAACATCTGAAGCAATATCGAAGAAAAACCATCCTCCATGCCGATTAGTCCAGTCTCCGATGCTTATTGACACGTGTCAAAAAACGGTGTCAACACATGCCCCCTAATTTCGGAGTATAAAATACTTTATGCATCGAAATTTCCTCCAGGTCATGATTACCCACCGTCAAGCCGCCTGAACTTCTCCTCGAACGTTGCACACGGTGCAGAAAAAATCCTGTATCAACGGGCCCATATAACATTCCTTCCACCGCAGCCCATCCTTCATCTGTGATTCAACCCCAGTTTTTCTCTCTCGGCGACATCAGCAGGCAATCCTCCTACGAACTCAATCCGAATACTCTAAAGAAAACTCTCTCTCTCGATCCTTATTGACACGTGTCGATTATGTCTGTTTCTTCACGCATCCACCCAAATACTAGGATAATATTTCTTCAGATATTTACCGTTCAACGCTTTTGGAAATATTTCTCCTTCAAGAGTTTCTAGGATATAAGCATTACCAGGAACGGACCGATTTACTCGATAAGGACCTTCCCAATTAGGAGACCACTTGCCGAATTTTGCGCTCTTAGTCCCAATCGGTAAAATCAGTTTTCAGACTAGATCGCCATTAACAAATTCCTTCACCTTTACCTTCTTGTCATACCACCTAGCAACTCTTTTCTTATTCTCTTCAATGCTGAGCAAAGCCTCTAGCCGATGACCCGCCAAATCTTCCAACTCACCTGACAGTTGATCTTGATGAAATATCCGCCTCGAACCTGTCTTTATTTTCCAAGGCAAAACCACGTCATGTCCATATACCAACTGATAAGGCAACACCTTAGTAGCACCATGATAGGCCATTCGATACGACCATAAGGCTTCGTTCAAAACCGTGTGCCACCTCCTGGGATTTTCCTTAATCTTGCGCTTAATGAGTTTAATAATCCCTTTATTAGATGCTTCGGCCTGACCATTAGCTTGAGCATAATAAGGAGAAGAGTTTAAAACCTTGATTCCCATCTCATCGGCAAATCCATCAAACTCTCCTGAAGTGAACATGGTTCCTTGATCAGTCGTAATGGTCTGAGGAATACCGAACCGATACATAATATGCTCCTTCACAAAATCAATCATGTTGGCTGATGTCACATTTTTCAAAGGAACTGCCTCAACCCATTTTGTAAAGTAATCGGTGGCAACGAGGATGAATTTATGCCCTTTGCTTGATGGTGGATAAACTTGACCGATGATATCAATAGCCCATCCTCGAAACGACCACGGCTTAATTATGGGATTCATTGCCAATGCGGCTGCCCTTTGGACGTTGCCGTACTTCTGACACCCTTTAAAATACTTGAAACAATCTTCAAGTATTGTTGGCCAATAAAATCTGTTTTGCCTGATCATCCACTTTATTTTGAAAGCTGACTGATGTGCTCCGCATACTCCTTCATGAATTTCGCCCATTAAACTTTTTGATTCTTCTTCACCAAGACACTTGAGCAAAATCCCATCCATTGTTCGATAATATAATTCATTATCTAAGAGCACGTATTTAGTAGCCTGAAACCTTATTTGCTTTTCGACCTTCTTAGATGGATCCTTCAAGTAATTGGCAATCTCCCTCCTCTAATTATCGGCGTCAATTACCGATGTCAGCACTTTCTGGATCTGTTGGTACCCTGAAGCATGCTGTGCTAGCCGATTAGCCTCTTCATTATGCAATCTGGAGATATGTCCAAGGCGAAAATCTTTAAATTCTTTTAATAATTGTCGACATCTTTCATAATACGAGATTAAAACTTCACTTCGACACTCATATATTCCAGCTAGCTGATTAATAACTAGCATTGAATCACCAAAGATTTCAACAGCATCGGCACGGACTTCCCTGAGAAACTGATATTCAGCCTGATTGTTTGTCGATGTGGTAGCAATCAGCAATGAGAATTCGTATTTCTTCCCTTGAGGTGATATCAACACAATACCGATGCCTGCTCCTTCTCCACATGTAGAACCATCAAAGAAAGGTGTCCATGAAGCAATCTCTAAAGAATTTACCATGCCGCAATGCTGAGTAATAAAATCGTCCATCACTTGCCCCTTGACTGCTTTAGCTGATTCATAACGCAGATCGAACTCTGATAACGCTAAAATCCATTTGCCGATTCTTCCATTTAGAATTGGCATTGACAGCATATATTTGACCACATCATCTTTGCATATAACAGTGCATTCGGCCGTTAACAGATAATGCCTTAATTTAACACAGGAGAAATATAAGCATAAGCATAACTTTTCAATGGCCGAATACCTGGTCTTAGCATCTACCAACCTTCTGCTCAGGTAATAGATTACACGTTCTTTCCCTTCAAACTCTTGGATTAGAGCTGACTCAATGACTTCATCATCACCTGACAGATACAATCTGAAGGGTTTTCCGTGTTGAGGTGGAACCAGCACTGGAGGATTCACCAAATACTTCTTAATTTCTTCTAAAGCCAACTGCTGTTCTGCTCCCCACATGAATTCCTGATCGGTCTTCAGTTTCAACAATGGACTGAAAGCTTTGATTCTTCCTAATAAATTAGATATGAATCTTCGAATAAAATTAATCTTGCCGATCAGAGACTGTAGTTTGGTCTTATCGGTAGGAGCAATCACTTTATTGATGGCATCAATGGACTTCCTGCTTATTTCAATACCCCTCTGATGCACCATGAAACCTAAGAATTTCCCTGCCGATACACCAAATACACACTTGTTGGGATTTATTTTCAACCCATGTTTCCTTGTACATTCCAATATCCTCTGCAAGTCAACTAGATGATTCTCGAAGTCTCCAGACTTAACCACCACATCATCTATATAAATTTCAACCAATGTGCCGATGTACTCATGAAAAATGTAATTCATTGCTCTCTGATAAGTAGCACCGGCATTCTTCAAACCAAAAGTCATGACTATCCATTCAAATAACCCCACATGACCTGGACATCTGAAGGCAGTCTTGGAGATATCTTCTTCAGCCATAAAGATCTGATTATATCCGGTGTTCCCATCCATGAAGCTAATAATCCGATGTCCAGCAGCAGTATCAATTAATAAATTGGCAACGGACATCGGGCAGCCATCCATCGGTGTAGCTTTGTTAAGATTCCTGAAATCAATACAGACACGAAGTTTTCCATTCTTCTTGTAGACAAGAACCACATTAGAAATCCATTCAGCATATCGACATTGTTGGATAAACTTTGCTTCAATCAACCTTGTTATTTCGGCCTTAATATCAGGCAGCACTTTAGGATTGCATCGGTGTGCTGGCTGCTGATGTGGCTGAAATCCTTGCTTGATAGGTAGCCGATGTTCGATAATTGATCGATCTAAACCAGGTATCTCTGTGTAATCCCAAGCAAAACAATCCTTATATTCTTTTAATAAATAAAGCGATCAATTGTTCTCTACTTTGGGAATCTAACTTAGCACTAACAAAAGTCGGCCTTGGTCTATCGCCATTACCGATATCTGCTTCAACTAAGTCATCTGCCGATGTAAACCCATGGCCTAGTTTTCCATCATGGGCAAACCTATCCATTTACAACTCATCTTTAGAACCGACTGCTTGGATCGGTGGCAGCTCATAATCGACAATCCTGAGGAACTCCGAATCCCATGCTTCTCCTGATATGCACTTGGACCGCTCATAAGTTTCTGATTCTGCCGATGCAATTATATAAGATGAATCACTATGGACTACTTCAATCTTATCTTCCACCCACTGTATGAGGCACTGGTGCATTGTAGAAGGAACGCAGCAATTGGCATGAATCCAATCCCTTCCTAATAGCAGATTATAAGCACCTTTACCACCGATGACAAAGAATGTGATCGGCAATGTTTTGTTGCCGATGGTTAACTCAGTGCAAAGCACTCCCTTAACTGGTGATATATTACCTTCAAAGTCTTTAAGCTTCATATCAGTCTTGACCAAATCTTGATCCCCTTTTCCAAGCCTTCGGAACATGACATATGGCATGATATTAATTGCAGCTCCCCCATCTATGAGTATCTTGGATACTGGCTGCCCATCAACTCTGCCTTTAACAAATAAAGCTTTGAGATGTTGTCTCTCATCATCGGTAGGCTTCTTGAAAACAACCATCATTGGATCTAAGGTCAACTGAGCTATTTGTTCGGAAGGAACAACTTCTTCTTCATCATCGGTAAGTGCTAGGAATTTTATCGGCAACATGAAAACCATGTTGATATCTGTCGATGGGCCTTCATCTTTGTGCTTTGGTTGCCACACTTGAGACTTCACCCTATGGGAGTTTTCTTCTCTGCGCTCACGTTGCAACTTCCTCTTCTGAGTATTTGTCAAACCTTCAGGGCACCACTGAGGAAGCTTCGTTTTCCAGACGGGCTGATAAAGTTTCGCACTTGAATCTGGGTAGTTTATATTGGGATCTCTACAGAGTATTGCCTCATCAGGGACTCTTGCATTGGCCATCTCTTCGAGCTCCTTCTAGTTCATCGGAAAACAATCTTCATGCCTGCCCAGTCTTTCATGTACACTAGTTCTGCCACCCAGCCGATCATGTACCGACGCTCTTCCCTTGATCGGCTCATTGATGTATTTGCCCTGATTACCATAGTGCGATCTTCTCCTCGCCCGATCAGCTCGATCATAACCATTGCACTCGTGGCAGTTATCAACAGTAGGCAATTTAATGCCTTCTTCCCAGCAGTAGATGAAGAAGGGGCATCTCCAATGATCTTCATGCCGACGCCATTCTTCCCGATGCAACTCCTCTTGCCGATGCCGATATCGATCACCTGACACTCTATAGGGAGCAGGTCTAGGAGGTCTTCTGGAACTGCTGCTTTCTTCAACTATTTCCTTCCCCTTCAAGTCATCGGTAGTTACTTGATGTCTAGGATCTACCGATGCTATCCTCTTAGCGCTTGCCGATGTCAACACTTTGGTTTTGCTTACGGCATCCACCATGTTTGTAGGGAAAGGATGCTGATCGATCTTCATCGGCCTTTGAGCTTTAGAGTTATCAAACTTTATTCTCCCGGACTCAATAGCCGATTGCAATTGTTGCCTGAATACTTTACAATCATTGGTACTGTGCGAAGTTGCATTATGAAATTTGCAGTACCTCATTTTCTTCAGCTCTTCTGCCGATGGGATCACATGATTGGGTGATTGCTTGATTTGGCCCTCTTGAAGCAGCAAATCAAATATTTTATCGGCCTTCATGATGTCAAATGTGAACTTCTCTGGCTCTTTTTGACCAAAAGGACAAGATATTGGCTTCTTACCCTTCACCCACTCAGCCAGGCCGATAGTTGGTTCCTCGTCTGAGTTTGATTCCTCTGCTTCTTCTACAAAGGACACCTTTTTATTTCAAGTCTTTCTAGGTTCTGGAGCTCGAGCACCTTGGTCAGAAATCCTCTGCACAATATGGCTTAAACTTTCAAACTCCTGAGAATCGTATTTGTTTCTGAGGTGCGGCAACAGACCCTAAAAAGCTAAACCAGCCAACTGGCGATCATCAAGAACCAAGCTGTAGCACCTATTCTTCATATCTCGAACTCTTTGCACAAAGCTCTCTACCGATTCGTCGCTTCGCTGTCTCAACTTCATCAAATCGGTAAGCTTCTTCTCATGTACACCAGCAAAGAAGTACTTATGGAATTGTCTCTCTAGATCGGCCCAAGTATGAATAGAGTTCAGTGGCAATGAGATAAACCACGTGAATGCCGATGCAGACAAAAAGGACGAGAATAAACGGACCCTCAGCTCATCCCTGTTAGCAGCTTCTCCGCACTGAATGATGATTCGGTTGATGTGCTCCATTGTCGACGTATCATCCTGCCCAGAAAACTTAGTAAAATCTAGTACCTTGTACCGATTTGGAAAAGGAACTGAGTCATATGCTGGAGGGTACGGAGTCCGATAAGAGTAAGTATTAATCTTGGATTGAATCCCAAATTGCTCTTTCATCACTTCTGCAATCTTATCGGTCTAAAACGCATCTTGATCTTGCCGATGCACTGGCTGAATTTCTGCTGGAGGTGCTGGCTGATATGCTTCTACGTATCCTTGTGGTACTTGGCTTAGAGGAATCGGCATATTCACAGCACCAATCTGTGGAGTAAAGCTCATCGGCTGTTTTGCCGATGTTTGATCCTGAAAAGCTGCCTGTGGATTATATTGCTGAGTCCCCATTACCTGGTAGTTTGGCTGAATAACATGTTGCTGAGCTGGCGCTTGCCCTGACCAATTGTGATTATAATTCATCGGCCCCTGACTTGCCGATGGTTGATAGCTTGCTGACAATTGATGCTCTTGTATGATTGGATGATAACCAGCATAATTGCCTTGATTTGCAGGTAACCCAGATTGAGATACAAACGGCACTATGGGTTGTCCTGCAATAGAAACCTTCTGTTGTATTGGCGGGGAACTTGCCAATGGATTCGTATAAGATATCTGTTGCGGAGGCGCGTGGAATCCCATTGACAATGATTGTATAGTAGGAGGTGTAGTAGAATAATGTGATACCTGGGTCATCGGTCGAACCAGAGTTGCCGATACCATAGGACTCTTTCCTGCTATATCATGCACCTGAGGCAATCCAGAATTGGTGGCAGATGGTCCTGGAGGCATCCCATATCCCCACCAATTAACAGCAACCTGGCTGTGTTGACTTGAAGGACCTGACATTGCTGATGTCGATAGATCTGTACCCAATTGAGTGATCTGTCTTTCCTGGGACGTTAGATCCGATCTTATCGACGTGGCTTCAATGTTAGGTAATTCTGATAAAGCTAGAGGAGTAGGAGCTTCTATACTCTCAACGGCTAGAGTTACTGATGGAGTACTGACAGATACCGATCCCAGCTGATGATATGCCGGCCCGACATAACCTGGTACTTGTCCTTCTCTTAATGTTTGCACAACAACATTGTAAACAGTATTGGACAGCACGGTGGAGTGGTTGATCAAAGCATGATTCAATGCGGAATTAACCATCTCCTGTAATTTACCAGGGTTGGAGTCAAAAGTTACCTGCCGAGGCAACGGCAGATCTTGCTTCTGGATTACTTGTCCGCCCCTATTCTTGCTGAAAGACTTCAAGCAGAGCTGCCTGTAATCCTCCATAGCTTTTTCCATGGCTAGCTTCTGATCTTCTTTGAGATCTGACTCTGATATCTCGATGATGTTCTCTGGATTGATATCAACAGGGTTCTTCATGATAAATCTGTTGACTTGGTCTCACCAGGCATGCCAAAAGTTGTGTTGATGCAAAATTCTATCTGCAAACACACCGGGCTAATACCCCAATTCGATATCCGAAGTGTGCCAGTCGATTTGACCTGTTAATCGACAAGGATGATAATTTGAATAAAAACCGAACGAGACGACAGCGATACGCCCGGACGTCAAAGCTCAGAATGTATTCGATAACTGTTGAACAGATCAGACGAGACGACAGCAATATGCCCAAAGTCAAAGCCTGAATCATGCTCGGTAGATGCGGAACTTGCAAGGTCGCCGAAGATCAAGTTGATGCAGCCCGTCGATTCTTGAAAGAACTCATTAAAAAAGAGAAAATACTTGACGAAGCCGTCGAAAAGTAAAGTGCTGGTAAAAGTAAATTACGATAAAAAGTAGATTTATTTATTGATGCTTTTTTCCATTACAATGCCCTTCGTCACATATTTATACTCTACTTTTTGAAGAATCCTAACTGAATACGAAAAGCTTAAATATAGAAAAATAAACTTACTCCTTATACGAACTTTATCTCTAAAGGAAAGAAATAAAACTCGTATAGGAACTGGACTCAGACTACACTATGAAAACTTGAAGCTCACATGATGCCGATCCTCTGTCCGTTTCTGTCATGATGAAGCTATCTCTTCATCGGCACATCCCTGTCATCGGCAACAACCTTCTAGTCTTCTTGCCTATCTTATCGGCAATAGCTTTTCCATCTCATCGGCAACAATCCTCTAACAGCTTTTCAGCTTCATCGGCAACGATACCCTAGCTCTTTATCACTCTCATCGGCAATAGCTCTTTAGCTTCATCAACAATGTACGGAGAGTAGACGGCCGAGAGTATACTATGCTCGAGGGTCGCCTATTTGCTCTAGGGAATTTCCGTCCTCGAGGGGTCAATGACTCGAGGGGTCGTATTCGAGGGTTGGCTCAAATGCATCGGTAACACATCTTCAGCCCAATCGGCAATAATCCAGATCAACCTGCCCTTCATCGGTAACTACTCATCGACAACATCAGAAGCAATATCGAAGAAAAACCATCCTCCTTGCTGATTAGTCCAGTCTCCGATCCTTATTGACACGTGTCGAAAAACGGTGTCAACAGGTCCAATCCCTCTCCAAGAAGAATTATTCCAACATACTTCGATCTTAGGAGCATGCCATCACCGGATATGATGATGCATCCACTGACGATCTGGTACGAAGCAGGAAACCGGATCGAAGCCATGAAAATGGCCAACCAAAACCTAGCCCTAATTATTATGGTGAAAAGGGAAACAAACGGAGAAAAACTAATAAAAAACAGTAGATTGACTAAAATGATGGACCCCCGTTCCTCCTCTCCATCGGCAGGAGGCCGAAGACGAGAGGAACGGAGACCAGGCGGTGGCGGCGGCGGAGGCGAAGAAGCCCTGGCGGCTGCGGGTTGGAAGGCGAGCGTTCCGCCCCGAGGCATGAAAGAGGATGTGTGCACCGCATGCATGCCAAGTGCACGATAGATTTGAGTTGGGTCGCTACTTGCTAGCTGGACTTGGCCTGGGTTAAGAAGACATGACGTTGCGTGCTAAATAACATATATGACCTAGCAAACTGCATGTTGCTGGTGTTCAATTGATTATACAGACCTGCATAATGATGGATTGAGTTGTTGCTGATTTCTGGTGAACTATTGTCCTCTGTGTGTAGTTTAGTCATCGAACTGCCGGGTTCCTCGTTGATTATTATTCGATGATAGTAATTATCTAGAGCTGCCAGCATGATTGGTAATCCTAGAATAGTCAATAATTTAGCTGAATTTGCTCGTAGACACTTTGGATAGGGGTCGAAGTCAACTTCGTAGTGGTTCCAAGGCAATTAGTGCATGAATTCTTTATCTCTGGAGACTAATTCTAATTCAGCCAATTCCATGTATCCAAACAGGAAGGGAAAATCAAACTTACAAACGTGTGTAGGTTTTCCGGCCTCTCATCATGCGATCTTTATTTCTTTAGAGGTATCCAATAATCTTTTTTTACAAGAAATATCCAATAACCTTTGTTAAACCTGTTCTCTAAATCCTCGTTTGGAGAATCATTTTAATAAAAATTGATCTCTGTATTTCTCCATTCTCCGATAGTTCTATCTTTATATTCTTATTCGACACTTTAAAGAGTCGGCTTTGCTATCTTTCTTTCACAAGCAAGAGAAAAGAATGAAGGATAGAAATCTCTATTTATATTTCTAAGTATCGATATAAAAAATTTCTTGGAGTTTTTTTTAAATACAAAATATCCTGGAGTTGCCACCACTCATGTCACCTGTGTTTCTGTTGTCAGTGAGATCTTACCTCCTTTTTGTTGATCTTTTGTTTTTCCCTCCTGACATGTGGTCACAGACGTCGTTGTCTATTCATACCACAGTTACAGTTAGCTTGTGCTCAAATCAGAGATACTTTACACCGAAGGTCACACAATTTAATCTTTTGAGTAATTATTGTGTAAATGAAAATTAGGATGTTGGAATGCTTTACGGTGCATGAATTCCTTCAAGTAAATCTTATTAGTCATCGGATGCAAATCAAATGGTGAAGAAAATCATGTGCCAGCAGGCAGCAGCACCTTGAAAGCTGAAAACCAGGAGTGTTGTGCAATATAGACAATCTTTTGTAAAGGCCTAGCCTGAGTTTTCATAGCTTCTTGTAAGACCATAAGCTCTGGGATTGTGATCAGTGTCTGAAATGGCAATTTTGCCATGGTTCATCTTCAGACCAGAATAACAAGAGATGAAGTTTGTACATGATATCAAATGACGCAGAGAGTAAGCACTGGAACAGAGGATGCAATGAGTTCGGTGGTGGTAGGACCCACTCCTTGTCATGTCAGTCAACGAAATCTCAGTTGCTTGTTACCTGGAAGAACTCATCAGCATTTGTATGACAAATTCGTCGGGCAGAATATGAAGCATAGAAAATTCTAGCCTGAAAAGTGTAAAGGCAAATAAACTTTTGCGAGCTCTACACTCCGACATCGTGCGACTCCAACGTTGCCAGAGAAGGTGTTCTTGTCCTGCACATTTGGCTGTCCGGCGTTCTTGACCGAGTCGATGATGGTGACATTGCCAAATTATTAGCAACCATAAGTTCAAAACGCATAGGGGACCTGACTGGAGACGGCGACCTGGATGAGACGACGCTGTGCTTGGCTCCCGACGTCTCGCCTCCCTCGGGCGACACCGACGCCGACGCCGACGCCGCCCCGAACCGGCGCAGCTGCGGGAGCGGCGGCGACACTGACGCGACGCCCAGGCGGACTTTCTCCGGTCCCGGGCTGCCCCGGCACACCGGGCACGTGGCGTGCGACAGCAGCCACACGTCGACGCACGCCGCGTGGAAGTAGTGCTTGCACGACGGCAGCATGCGCACCAGCGCGCCCTCGCGGAGCTCTTCGAGGCAGACCGAGCAGCAGTCCGCCGCCGCCACTGCCGGGGCGGCGCATTTCGCGTTGCCACGGCTGTCCGGCAACACCGCCGCGCGGTACGTGAACGTCGGCAGCACGGCGACGTCATCGGGACGGAGACCGAGCGCCTGCACCGGGCGCGGCCGCGCGGGCCGGGCGACAGCGTCGTCGCCGGCGCCAGTGCTGCCTGCCGCGACAGCATCTGCGTTGTTGGCGTCGTGCCGGCGCGTCAGGAAGACCCAGTTGAAGGAGCGGCGGGTGAGGTCCAGGAGGACGTAGAGGACGACGGCGACGAAGACGCCTATGGCCGCGTATTGCGCCGTCGTGGAAGCGGAGGCGCCGGGCATTGCCGCGGAGATCGATCTCGAGCGTGGGGAGATTCCAGAGACGGAGAGAGAGTTTGCAGAGCGAAACGGATCGATGCGAGACAATCACAGAGATGTCACCGCACTGGAAGTTGTGTGTGTTGTCTGTTGTGGATTATTTCTTCGTCCGTGGAGGTTGCGGCGTCGGGCAGCAGTACTGCCGTAGTCGCTAGTGTGGTACGAGTAGTGGTTTGCCATGGAATGGAAGGGTTGAGGTAGGGAGATGGCTGGCACGTAGTTGAACGCGGCATTTTTTGCAGGTTGATTGATGCAATGATGCTTCGTGCTAATTATAGACTCGCTGGACACATTGTCTGAGTCGGGTCGGCATGGGACCAAGAGAATAAGGCTAAGCTTGTGTTTGCCTGTTTGGTTCATGTTCAGAGATGTGGCTTGTCAAAGAAATTAAGCCTAGATAACTTTAGCCTCGCTTGTGTAATACAAGATGCATTTGTTTGGCTGCATTTCTTGCTCAAGCGTAGCTTAGAAATGGCATGTTTGGCTAGATGGATTTCTTTGATAAAATCACTGCTCGACTTGCATGGTTATTCCTTTTGGGCATTTTGTCAAACATTTGTTAGGCATATGCTCGAGGAGTCGCTAGACGAACCATCGTCATGCACCTCCTGCGGGAGATGTTGGCAACGCACCGCATGTTACCAGCCGCCCTCAGCGGTGCTCCTCCTTTGCCCCTACACGTGGGCCTTTGCTCGCCCCATTCGATAGAGTAGTGTAATACCTCACCTCCTCCGCTCCCTCGCCTCAATCGATGGAGTAGTGTGGCGCTTCTACTCCATCGCCTCAGCTCAAGCGATATAGCGCGGTGCCTCTCCTCTTCCAGCTCCTCACTATCCCCTCTGTTCGGGAAGAAGATAGGTTTGAGAATCATGAAGCCTGAATGGAGTAGCACAACGGATGTGCGTGTGGACGACGCTAGTGCGCGGACCTCCAAGGACGACGCGAGTGGGAGCGGACCCCGCGCAACACGCGGAGGAGGGCGAGCAGGCCGGTTGTGTAGCGAGTATCCGCGTTATACCGTGTAATGTAATCAAAAGAATAGGCCTATTTTTTTATAATAGATTTGGTACAAACAATTTTATAACAAAAATAAATTCCTTTATCTGATACTTGAGGACTCCTTTGGAACACAGGAAGTTCACCTAAAATTTATAAAATTTCATAGAAACCAATTATTTTTTGACAAGAAAAACAAAGAAAACATTTTTTCCTACAATCCAAACAAGGCATCAAAGTTAAACTAAAACCATGAATCACAGTGTGAAATTATTGAACTAGACACGGTTGAGTTGTGTGGTAGAACCTCCTAAATTCTATGGCTCACACGCATGATTATTGTCTAAACAGACTCCAAATAACCATGAATGTGTTTCATAAAACTTAAAAGGTCTGTTGGGTAAATCTCGAATCATCCACGATTCTCCGAGCAGAATCAATCATTATAAAGAGACATTGCAGTATTACAATAATTTTATACAAATGATATACATCGGAGTAAAAGAGCGGAAGGATTACAATAACATAAATTTATAAACCGTTTAGTTTTAACTTACAAATCATAAGTTGAATTATTACAAATCATAATAGCAGCGGAATATAATATAACTTACTACATCAACCTTGATTATATGCTCTGCCCAAGAGCGAGATATCCTATTCGTCGTCACTTTCCTCGACGACTGTCATGTAGCAGGATGCGAGGCATTTCTGCCCATGAGGCTCATCTGCATCAAGGGTTCAACAAACCCTGAGTACAAAAGTACTCAACAAGACTGACCCGACGAAAAAGAGGGGTGAAGACTCAGAAAATGCAGGCTAGAGGGACAAGGTAAGGCTTGCAGGAGATAAAACATTTTGCACAAAAGCTTGAAAGAAAGAAAAGCTGTCTTGCTTAAGATCAAATTACCAACCAACTTCCTTCTTAAATCTTAATTATTATTCAAGTTGTTACTACGATGATGAACACCGATCGAGTCTTCTTCTCCGAGAAGCAACGGCGATTCGAATCCATTTTATATACCCAGCTGGGACCTAGGTCACTGATATACAGGAGACTCTAACTCCTAAGCATATCAGATGAACCTATATACCGGGATAACAACCGCAGCCATATATAACCACATGATACACGTGAGCACTTCGACCTAGTGTACCGATATACATGGGATCTTAAACCCACAGTATAACACACTATGACATATGTGGGGACTCTGGCCCACTATAAGTCACTCCATGACATACGTGGGGACTCTGGCCCACTGTATACCACTTCATGCATGTGGATTTTCTAGTTTCTCGATATCACCAGTTCACCATCGACACGGGACCTAGGGTATCAACAGACGGAAACACTACAAAGGGACTCCTTTTCCAATGCAAGTTAGCCGTCCGGACTTGATTTATTAACTATTATCACGTTTCTACAGATAAAGCCAAACTCATCTTTTTTATTCTTTTCCTTTTTGATAACCTAACTGATTAAGCAGGGCTAAGCATTATTACGCATCTTCTAGAACAGGTAACAAGGAATATAGAAGTAAGACAGGTAATGCAGTTGGTGGGTTTTCACTCAACTCCTATTACTTAATGCAACATATCATAACTGAAGCGATAAAACTTTTATAAAATAGAATAGGGTTTGAATGCATCCGGAGCTTGCCTTGATGGTCGGGGTAGACGGTCTCGAGCTCTAGATCAACTCCCAACTCCTAAATCTGCTCTTCTTTGGAATCTGGTGTGACAACGTTAAACTCTCCGTTAACGAAAACTATACGATACAATGATATGCTTCAATATGATGGAATGATAAACATCATGCTCGATGGATACATGATCAGATTAATGGCTTGAGTACAACTTTTTCTTCACGATAAAGTTGCAAGCCAACTAAAACTTACTTACTAAGTTCATTAGGGTTAACTATATTATTTACGAAAGTTATTAAACACATGAAATAACGTTAATTAAGCCCTAATGACATGATCCAGGTAAGCGTAAATAATTAATTAAAGTGCCAAAGGTCATTAGGGTTAATGACCCAAGGTCATCAATCAATCCCAAAGTCAAACAATTCCTATAATGATTAAACTTAATTAAAGGGGTTAATTAATTAATTTTAAACATTTAAATAAAGGCATAAAAAATAAAATTGTCTAATTGAACTCAAATTTTTATTTTGAAAAGCTCTTGGTCTAATTAGATGGCAAAACAAATTTTAGAATTAAAAGCCAGTTATTTTATTTATTAAAAATCATTGAAGGTCCATTTTTTAATTAAAAGAACTAATTTTAACTTATGCAAAAAGTATTCAAATTTGGCATTTCATATTTTTCTAGGTAGATGACATCATAAAGAACACACACAAAAATTTTTAGAATTTTTGGAGCTATACATGAATTACTATGATTGCTCCCGACGTTGGCGGCGGTGGACGGCGAGGAAGCATTCTAAAGAAAATAGCATTTAAATGATTTTCTAGAAAAAGAAAAAGGAAAAAGGAAATTCCTCCTGACGTTGACCGGCGACGGCCGGGTTTTGACCGGCGATTGCTCACCGACGGCGAGGTCTCCGGCGATGAGGTTTGGTCCTACGTGCTCAACTCAACTCAGCGAACATGATTATCGAGCTAATGAAGCGGTGGAGCAGGGGCAGCAGGCTCGCCGACGGCCATGGCGGCACGGCGGAGCTCGGGCACGGCGGCAACGCTCACCGAAGCGATTCCCGGCGACGGCGAGTGCACGGACCTAAGCTATACACTCTTGCGATCACAATCATCAACAAAATGGAACCCAATTTGAACCCCAGCCGCAACGGCTACGTGCGCGGCGGAGCGGCAAGGTCACGCCGACGGTGAGTCACGGCAGCCGGACCTTACGGCGCAAGAGAGTTGAAATTGAGGGCACCAACAGATGCAAGAGCTCACCACGGGCACGGTGCGCGCGTTGATGAAGGCTCGGAGTGGCTAAGTCGAGCTGTGGACGGCGGCGCTGATGGCGGCGGCAGCGCTCTGGTGGCAAGGACGGCGTTCCGGCGCTTCCTGTGCACCATCAGGCCGACCAAGATGCGCATAAGGGGTAGCGAAGCATGGAGAACATGATGAGAGGGTTAAATGTAGTATGTTTTCCACCTTGGCGGCGGTGGACGGCGAGGAAGCTCACGGCGGCTCGGCGACCGGTTGCGAGGAAGACGACGTCGTGCGGGCGGCTTGGGCGGGGAGAGCGAGCACGAGCTAGCTCAATCGAAGCGCAAGGATGTGACGGAGCTTCTGGCAAGATGAAGCGGGCAGAGGTGGATCGGCGGTGGCGAATTTTTCTGGCGGGGATGAGCTCGACGGCGGTGCGGGAAAGAAGAAAAGAGGAAGACGACGGTCGGCCACGCCTATTTATAGGGCAGAGGCGAAGCATGGACGGGCGACACGGTGATGGCGAGGCTTCGCGCGTCCAGGAGCATGCTGGCAGCCGTGGCATGTGCGGCGGTGGACGGCGGCGCGGCTTGAGAAGCCGGCGATGGCGGCCGACGATAGGTCTCGGTGCTGTTCCAGCAAATTACAGAAATACCACTCCTTTAAAATTATAAATTACTCCAAAATTTATATAAGAACTTAAAAATCTCCAAAAATATTATTTGTATAACTTTTCAAGAGCTACACTTTTTATTTAACTAGCATCCTCAAATTCTATTTGGATTTTTAAATATGAATTCAAATTCAAAAAGGGAATAAAACCCTAGAAACAAATATTTGAAATTACTTTTGGTTTTTCAATAAAACTTGAAAATATTCAAAATTATGAAATATTTAACGTTTCAAACCAAATCTTTTTCATATACAAAGTTTTCCCAAATTATGCATAATTTTTGAATTATGGTTTTAAAATCAAAAGGGGAAAAATGCTAGAAAACTATATTTTCAAATTTATTTGAAATTCTTTGTGGAAACTTGAAAAACTTTATATACCAACTTTGTAGCTCTTGTCAAGATCTACAAACTATCGTTTTAGAGTATCTCCAAATTTCTTTTAGATTTTGAATTATAGAAAAGGAAATAAATTTAGATTTTGAAATAAAGGGTTTTTGAAACCGAATTCAAACTCGTTTTGGTTTCTAATTTAATTGGTTGGTTATTAGTGATCACAAACATCATCCAAGGACATTTTTAGGTTAATGACCTAATAGTACCCTTGGTGGACCAGGTTGACTTTCAAAAATCATTTTTATAGCATTCCAATTTGAATTTAAATTTGAATTGCAAGACTTGGGAATAAGCTTTGAAATCCAAATTCAACTTCAAATATGGAAATCATTTTTAGGGTTGGACTTAGATTTATACACTGTGCTTGATACTAGTGTAAACACGGTTTACACCTCAAGTACATAGAATATAAACTAAGTATTTGAGATGACATTCGAAAGTAGGGTTTTATTATTTCATGTGACAACACATTCCAGAAACACAATCAACCTATGAAATGTAAACTTGTTTTAGTTAATGCACATCAAGGTTGACCTAATCATGAATGCTTTGCAATACATATGATGACATGACAGATTTTAGTTAATATAACACCAGAAGTGTTACAAGTTATTTAGTTCTTACTTTCTAGTGGTGAAACTCATCTATGTTCAAGTCATCGACTTGACATGCACACCTTTATTATCCCGATTTTGTTGTAGGATGGAATAGTGTTATTCTTTCATTAATCGACGAAGTATGTATCGGTAACATGTCACCCGTAATGACTTTATTAATCTTGAAATTTATCGAGGCTTGATATTTCGTAGAATCGACTTATACAGATTTTGACCAACAATTATTTAAATCATATAAGCTTAGAACATTGAACTTGTCCTAATGAATTTGTATTCAAAGTGGCTCTGAAATTATATATTGTTCCTTTAACAAATGAAAAGAGATAGTATAAGATAATAATTGGTCAAATCTGTTTTATTTGAATTCTCCATGATTAAGATACACATCATTTTGGGACGAGAGAGCAAGTGTTATTTTTTAAAGGAGATGACATGTGTTAGTGTATTAGTATAAGATAATAATTGGTGAAATCTGTTTTATTTGAATTCTCCATGATTAAGATACATATCATTTTGGGACAAGAGAGCAAGTGTTATTTTTTTAAAGGAGATGACATGTGTTAGTGTATTTTTTTGCCAACATGTTAGTGTGCTGAGCCTAGCGTGGTTTGAATACCCTCGGAGTGACGGTGGCAGCAGCACGCGCACGCCAGCTTGGCAGCTCGCCACATTTCAGCCGCCTGCCCTTTTTGGCGTCACCAAACGGGCGCGCACATTCCGCGCTCACACACCACCGTCACTCGCTCATGCTCACTGAGAAAATTTGAAGTTCCCATCCCCACGACCCGAAACCACCGGCGCTCAGCAGTGTTTTGCGAAAATTTCCCCAGATCCCTCCACTCTTCTTCATCGATTTGCGCCGAAAACTCAAATCCTGATTCCCGTTCCTCAATCCCACCCCTAGCGTCCAGCCACGCCGCCCCGCCCCGCCCCCGCCCCCGCCCCCGCCCCCGATTCCACCCGGTCCCGGCACCTGAGCTCGCGACCCGGGATGGCTACCGCCTCTGCAGCTAAGGACAAGGAGAACGCTGCTCCTCCTGCTTCGGGCGCCACCGCATCGGCTGTTGCGGTGTCTCGGCGCCACGGCTACGGTGTCAAGAGCTTCGGCGTGAAGAAGCGCCAGTCCAGGGCGCGGTTGCTGGGCCGCGTCCCGCTCCGGGACATCACCAACCTGATTGGGGCGATGTCGGCGGTTGCGGCGCCCGAGGCTCCGCTCGGGCAGGAGGTTCCGCTGGCTGCGGCGACGGAGTTGACCGAGCTATTAGAAATAAGAGCAATTTAGCGATGTATAAATTAATTCCAACAATGAGGAAAAGACCAACAGCATGTATCACAGGTATGTGATTTGATACTAGCAACAGAGAGAATGCGAGAACGAACAACGGAGAGAGAATCGACATTCTTACAGTGGGAATGCCGACGAAGGAAGACGTAGCATATCGTCGACTAAAGTCCGGATCAGTGGCGTAGAGGGAAGAAGACGTCTAGCGAGCAGTCGCGACGGCGCTTCCCAAAAACCTGATACGCCCCCTACCCCATGCAGGGACGCGAGGAGACGTAGGCTTCGGAGCCTGCTCTCCCGACACCGATGGCACGTCGGCGACGGGATGGGGAAGACGGCTGCAGCGCAGCACTGTGACGTGGAAGAGATGAATCTCTCCGTACTGAGGACGACGTCTCGCATCATATTTATACACGCGTCGCAGCAAATAGAAAAGTAATTAGCCGCTCAATCACAGTATTATGGTAACTAACCTGCCGTTTGTGCACTTACCATAATACGAGAATAATTGCTTACCAAATAGACCAGCGCAATTTTCTCCATGCATGCAAAAATTCGGAGTGGCAAAAGGAGGCTGCGCACCCGCAAGGATTGGAGCGGGAAATCGGCGGACCATTCGCGCACATGTCATGCGTGCATGCCCATTAGCCCCGCCCCGCCTCGCCCCGGCCCGGCGGGGCAAGCGAGCGCGCACGTGTGGTTTTTCCTTTTCCTCTCCCTAATAGCTCCAACAAAATAGAGATAGCTCAGCTATTTAAGTTGGCCTCACTCCTCTTGAAGTAGCAAGGTGGGACTAAAGTCCCACACCTTTCTATATATACATGCATGTGTGAGTAGGCCTTTAAAATTTTTTTAGAATTGTTTGGCCCATGGCCCAAAACATCTAACACGAGCCCGATGCGGTGGTGAGGCCGGAGGAGCCGCTGCTGGCCCGGCCACGAAGACGGCGAGGTACTCGCTCCGGAAGGGGTTCAGATAGGCGTCCACTTTCTTGACCTGAAGATAGGTGTCCATTGTACAGTATAGAACAGGAGTTCTAGCTTCGTGGCCCAATTTCTCGTTGGATTTGATTACATTCGATTGGAGTGGATGCATTTGTTGTTTTTCTCTTTTCTGTAATGTTGATGATAGGAATTAGGAAATGAGTTTTCCCCATAGTAGCAGAAAAAAAATGCAAAATCATAGATTGATTTGTTCCTCACTGATGATGGTTCCACAATTTGGATTCCTGAAATTCGTGGAAATTGTTACGTTAGGGGATGCTTCTGTGACCTTGATGCTGTTCCGTGCTGATCCCCAAGGCCCTGAAGGCTATAGCAGGGAATTCACAATCTTGGCCAACTCACCAATCTGAATCTAGAATTCCTCTTCGTGATCTGCTGTTTATATTGCTACCGTACCTGTGCTAGTGTACTACCGCAATAAGATTGATGTTATCCTGTATGGCTACTTGCTGTGCTTGTGCAGGCACCCTGCTAGCTAATGGCAGCAGAAGCTACAAACTGCAGCTTGAATTCAGTTTACCAGGAGTATAGAAGATGTTGCGATGTAGTCTCAGTGATTTGGCACATTAGCTAGCCTCTTGGTGTCACTGGATTGTGCCTTTACTCTTGAGTCAGGTTGCTTCTCTATTTCTTTGACCATTTTGAGTATTCGTACTTCTGTTGGTTCATTACAAATGATTGTGCTTACTCCGATTTTGTTTCTTCGGCAGCATTTACTGACAGAAGATGATACCATGGGCATGGGCATGGGCATTTCTGCGTACAGATTTTCTTGTGAAACTACAGTTGCCTGGTATCACTTACTACTAGTAACCTGCACACAATTTGATAACTTCGGCTTGGAAACTATTTGATAACTGTAACAACCCGAAAATTCGAGCTATAAAATTTTTTCTACAAAAACCTATGAGTGATGATGTGTCATGTAGAAAGTTTCCACACATGTTGCATAAGTACCACATGTTCTTATCTTGCAAATACCTAGTTCAAGTGTCATGCATCATGTTGTATTTTAATTTTCACATGTGATTTGGATTTTATTCGGTTTTATGTATGTAAGTAAAAATTACCTATAATATTTATTTATAATATTTATTTATTTCATAAATAAATATTAGGGAAATAATACCCCAACAAATACAAGGGCCTTGTATGCTCACTATTTGATCATTTACAGGTTGGCACAGTACAAATATATACACACATATATATACAAGTATTTTTGAGAAAAACAGAAAAGAGAAAAGAGAAAAGAAATAAAAGATAAAAAGAAGAAGCCGATCGGGCCCGTGAGCTAAAGCCTGCCCGGCCTGCTTCTCTTTCCCTCTCTCTTTTTCTCCCAGCGCAGGTTGGCCCACGAGGCCCTGCAAGCACCCGCGCCAGCTCCATGCCAAGGCATCCAGCCGCAGCAGCTGACGAGTGGGTCCCGCAGTGGGACCCACTTGTCATCTTTTTGGCACCCGGTCCCTAGTGCGCCTCTGCTTTTCCCCACGTCAGCGCGTGCCGGCGTGAGAACCACGCCACGCGCTTGACCGCCCGATCCGTTTTCGCTCCGCATCAACGCCCCTGCGCAAGCCACCTGAGCCGACAGCCCCTGCCACAAGGCACCCACGGCCGCGAGCACCTCGCCCTCCCGCGCATGCACGCGACGCCCGCACACAGCTTGTCCCCTGCCTGTCCCCCTCTTCCTTAGCCGCAACGGCAAGGCCGCGTCCCGCTGACAGGAGCGCCCCACCAAGGCGGGCGACGTGGAGCACCCTAGCGCCAAAAACTGCCCCGCCTGCTCGATCGCCACCGCGCCGCGCCACCTACCACCGTAGCCCCGCTATATAAGCATGCCCTTGTCGCCCTAGGGTTCCCAGGATGCGCCGCCACCCCGGTGGCACTCCAATTCGCACCAAACCGCACCCAATTGGAAAGAAGAAAAGGGGAGGAAAGGAGGAGAAGGAGGCGGTGGAGAAGGAGGTTCGTCGCCGCCGGGGAAGAAGAAGAAGGCCGCCGTCGTACCGGAGCTGCTGCCGCGTCGCCGGGACGAGGAGCAAGAAGCCGACTACAAGCCGCTACCTCACCTTCACCGGAGCCGCACGCCTTGGACTTTGTACCACGTCTCCATTTCCTCGTCGAACGCCGGTGAGCGCCGCCGCCATCGCCCCCTTTCCAACCTCCCCAGCCGATCCTGCTTTTTCCTCGGTCATGGCGTCTCGCACCGAGACGCGGAGGCCGAGCCCTGCCTCTTCCATTCTTGCACGCACACACACGCATGTTTTGCTTGCATCATTGATGCTGCTCGGTCTCGAGCCGCGCCGGCATGGCCGTGCGCTGCCGCGGCGAAGCTCGCTTTCCGCCGCCTCGCTAGATCCCGAGCTACGCCGTTCCAAGATCTGTAATCACCGCGTTGCGCTGAGTGCTATGCGCATGTTTGCTACTTGTATGCTACACCAGAGCACCGTCTACTGGCGACCTTGCTAGCGCTCCGCTGCTCCAGAGCGCTGCCGAACGACGCCGTTCCCCGACGCCACCGACCGCCGCAAGAAGCCAAAAAACGACGTCGAGCATCACCACGAGGAGCTGCACCGAGCCGTGGAGAAGATGAAGGCCGGGGAGCCTTCCTTGGTGCCGTGCCACGCACCGCGGCCGTGATGGAGCTCCGCTGTGGGAGTAGCTGCCCATGCGGACTCCGCCGCGGGAGATGGTCGCCGCTGGCGCTTTGGAAGGGCGTCGGGTGAACCCAATCTCACCCCCTGCGCCCGATTGGACTTGGAGTGGGTCGCCGTGAAGCTGTCACCGTGCGTCACCGTCGTCAAGCCGCCGTTCACCGAGGACCACGCCATCGGGAGCCAAGTTGATACCTTCAAGGCCATCATCGGGTTCGCCATGACGTTCCAAAGCTGTTGGGCAAGAAGATGACGCCGGAAGACCATGGGATCACCGGGAATTGGAGCTCGGCCGCCATCGGCAAGCCCCGCCGTCGGGTTGAGAAAGCAGAGAAGGGGAAAGAACTCGCGGAGGAGATGGTGGACGCGGTCGACATGGATCAGTGACACTGCAAGTGCGACCAGCAAGCGCTGGAGCACCGAGGGCTAGTCAGTGGACCGCATGGACGCGAAGACTCATCTGTGCACCCAGCTCACATGGACCAGAGTCGCTGCCGGTGGACCCAGCGTGAGCCGGTGCACCCTGGACCAGCGTCGTGGACTGAACCCGTTTTGGATCTAGACTAATGACATGGCAGCACCAGGACGTGCCATGTGGCCAGCCCGGCCCACATCCAGCCCAGTCGGCCAAATAACGGCCTGTTAACGGCCTAGTGGGGCCCACCTGTCAGTTGACCATTGACCGAGTCAACGTTGACATCAGCAGGTGACGTCATCCTGGTCCCACCTGTCATTGCTGACGTCAGCATGACATCATCATCCATGTCAGCACCTATACTGTTCCTGTTGGACCCGCACGGGACAGTGGACCAATACCAAGCCGCCACGTGTCAGCCTCAGAATAATCCAGTCCTTTTCTTTTTTAGAAAATAGTTGAATCTTCAAAAATTCATAACTAATTCATACGAGCTTCGAAAATTATGATCCAAGTATCCAAATTTTCTATAAATCGAGCTCTAGCTATTTTTACCATGTTTGAGTGCATTTGGATCTTTTTGCTATTATTTGTTCTTTGTGCTAATCTATAGGGTCGCTCCCGCGACCAATATATCGGTTACAGAGTCGAGCGAGGACCGGTCTGAGGAGGACTCCGAGTACCAGGGAAGGTCAGGAGATGACAACAGCGAAGGTGCCACATCTCACCCAACCTCGTAGATCCTATTACGCATGGCAAATGTAGTGATGCTAATGCTTTAATTTTATTGCAATATAATGGATCTCCTGTGCTAGGAATGCATGGTAGATTATTACTTGTTGAGCCCTACCTTGTTGTAACCTATCACCTGCTTACCCGCTGTTATGTTAACCACTTGCTTATCTGCTATATTTATATATATACTTCTCTCGCTTACATTTTAATGCGATGTGATGAACCCTGGGAGGGCCTGGAGGGTGCCAGGCTTGGTGTGTGTGTTGATGGAGCAGATGGGCATGTGAGCTGATGATGTTGTATCTGGATTTGGGGTGGAACTTACGGCAGGGTGTAGGGTGAGGGTTGAGTCGATCAAGCCGGGATCTACGACGAGCTTTTGGAGCAAGTCTTGCCGGGGGATGGATCTGGACATTCCCATGACGAGAAGTCTATGGTGGACTAACTTGGATGCGATGGTGGTCTTCGGGTGTGAGCCTCCGAGGGGTGGAACCCAGGACGAAGGTGCCGTGGTAGCACGGTAAAGAACAACCCTGATGAAGACATCCTGGCTTGGTCACACCTAGGAACTGTTGCGCTGGTATCCGGACCTTAGGAATCTCTTGCTTTCTACTCGCTTCCTGTGGGGGGAGAGACGGTCGAACCGCTGGATAGATCGGTGCCACTACTGCTAGGTGAGTAGGAGTAGTGTTAGGGAGGTACAGGCATGGCGGAGCTAACACCCTTCCAAGACGATCATGGCACCCTCTTCGGGAGCGGGTACATGACATGGCGTCCTCTTCGGGAGCGGATACATGATCTCTTCACAGTTGTAGCGATCCAGAGCTGGATGGTAGAGTGGCATCGTTCTATGGCAGTAGGCACCCGGAATCTGCCTAGGTGATGATCAGCACCGATGATGGCTATCTAGTGGAATAGTAAAACCTCTGCAGAGTGTATGGTTGATCGATCAATACATATGCCAATTCGTTGGCTATAGACCTTTCCTTTGGAGGATGCACCGGACTAGTGAGTGGAGTGTTCTACCTTCCCCCTTGAGTGTGATTTCCGGCCGTGAGCCAGGTAGAGGGCTGCGGGCCGCTGAGGCAGTCCGAGAGGTAGTTGGCCTATCGACAAGAGTCTGAGATGGTGTTGGAGGATGTGGGATGGTGATTCAGTGATGGATGGTGTGGGAATGGGAATGTGTATAAAACTTGACTACTATATTACTTATATACTTGATCGCTTGCATAGGAAACCCCAGCCTTTATAGGTTCTTTTGATATATCCATGATTTGGAAGGGTGGCCCTGGTGCAAGCGGTAGAGCTTTACCGTGCATCCAATTTCCACAAAGCTATGCATAGGGTGGGAGTGGCCAGTACATATTGTATTGATACTTTGGCACACAGGTTCTTGGAGTGAGTACTCGTCTGAGGAGTATGATGATTGAGGGTTTCGTACCTACGCTCGAGTTGGATGGACGATGATAGCTTCCGCACCTTTAATCTTTTACTTTATGCTGCATGAACTATGATTCCGCCAAGTGACGATGTAATAAGTTATTGTAAACCCTTCTATTGTACTCTTTTGTTCGATGTATGGATTATGATATTCAACTGTTATCGGGTAATGTGATTTAAATGGTCATGTTACACTTCGACTCTGTGGATTTCCCTACGTGGAAATCGAGGTCGTTTCAATAACCTACACACAATTTCTCAAACCTGAACATCAGTGGTATAGTGAAGTAGAACAGCACAACTATGACAACATGAGCTGATTCTCCAAGAACTTACCTATTATAATAGTTGCGTCTGGTTGATAATTTGATGTGATACTTCCTGTGCTACCATCTTCTATGGTTTGACCTCTGATGAAAAAATGATTGTTCATCAATGTTCTGGAAACATATTTATACACTATTCAGGTTATTTTCAAGGTTCTAAATCTCCGACTATAGCTGCCACTATAGCCCGCTATAATTGTTTAGGGGGCATATCATGTTATTTGTGTCCATGTACAATTTAGCGCTATAAATAGCTCCGCTATTATCTATTTTAGTCCATCTGCTAAATGCCATTATTGGATATTTAAAAAAAATTCATCATTTTATGCTTTAATATACATTTCAAGCGAACCCCTTTGCCACATCACAGAGTTCATGAACTACTTCTGGCCAACTTTTTGTAGGGACATCACCATCGGGAGACTGGAATGGCTGGATTGGATGGCGACAAATACAGGCAAGTCATAATCTAATTTTGAACATGGCATTATTTTTGTTTGTATGATTGAAACTGCATTAAATTATTTTCTCCGGAAAGAGTTAATAATAGTCATCTTGACCATACTACATAACAGGCATATCTGTTAAGTAGTAACTAGTAGTAGATCTGTTTTTTGTTGTTCTGGTCACAATACCATCTCCAAGACAGGTCCTTGTCCATTATGACTTCTTGGCGAGGAGCCAAAGATTACTGGAAACAAAATGATACGACAGTACTTTAGATGAAACGTATAAGTTCTATCATGCATATATGTACATGCATATGCATATTAGTAGCCAATGCATATTAGTCCAATTTCTAAGTTTGGCTGCACATATTCTAGGATATTAGACAATAGCGATTCTGCAGTGCAAGTAGTATTTTCGGAAGGCAGAATTGCCAACTGTATTCAATTGATTGATTGAGATTACACAGGGATTACATATATAAAGGGGCCTTGAAAGGCCAAGAGCTAGCCCACATAGGGTGGCGCATAGCAGAGTAATTAGGAGAGTAACTAGCACAACAACCTAGGAGATAAATAGGAGTGACTAACACAGTAACCTTGGAGACAGTAGCACAGTAATGTAACATTTTGCTTAAAAGCTTACTCAGGTTCGTTAATGATACTAAACTAGAATTGGTTACAGTTATAGATGTCCTGTAACCGTAGAAGTTGAGTAATCTCAACAGTAATTCCGAGTCTTTTGATGATATTATAGTAATTCATCAAATTGTCATTATTGCCAGACGCTCTCACTAAAGGGGGTAATTAGGGGCATTTAACTAGAGCATTTTTCGGGCTCCACCTGGTGAGCCTTCTCAAGGATTCCTTGGCGGTCAAGGCGTTGCGCTTGAGGGGTTGACAAGTAGGCTCGGGAGCCCCCGAGCCCCCTAGAGCTAGTGGACGGATTTGTCCCTGTTTGTCACGCCGCGTGTGTGACCTTGTCGGAGTGGGTGGCAATGCCACACCTGTTGGCTGGGGCGGTGTCGAGGAGCCCCAGAGCCCTGGATGCTCCGGGCGCTGGGTACCTGCCTGACCCTTGGCTCAGACAAGAAGTGGAGCTGACGATTAGGCCGAACTCCATCGGTCAGGAAAGCAAATAAGTTGAGGGAAAATCTTTGTAACAGTGTTCCAGTAGTCATCAGTTTTGCACGGAAGTGAGATATAACAGCAAATGATGCCATTCTTGTCCCAATGCTTAAATGTTTCATCGTCGAGTCAGATTCATGAATCTTTTCTAGGTATCGGACTATTGTCATCATCATTCATTAAGCATAAACAGTCATCAATTATAAGTTCAGTCATCCATACATGCACAAAAAAAAATTTCCAGTATTTTCATTGATCCGAGCCAAAGTAGATGGAACTCTATTGTTTTTCTTCTTCAGATAGCATTTTTCATTTGCTTGGCTGATTCTGTAGAGCCCAGGAGTGACCCTATGGGGCACTGCAAGGCCACTAATCTTTCTGAGTTCTGACCCTTGGTGTCATCAAAAACCTGAATCCTTCCAGACCATTTTGACATTTTGTGAGCTTCCATGTGCAAGTGCACCACCACGAAAGATATTGATAATGCATCAGAAACCATGATGCTGCACATAGGAATTGTATTTGTCTCGCGTTAATTATGTGACTGGACGTACAACTAGCCACTGTTACGTGCTCTGGGAAGGGGCAAGAGAGCAAACGAACGCATGGATGTTCTTTAAACAATTGTTGTGTTTCATGCATTATATTGGTCATATTGATCTGAATATAGGCTGTTGGTAGCACCATATACGAATATGATCCAATGCTTATTTATGGCTTTTTAATATCGCCACTATTAAGTATATGTTTTTTCCATGGAACATAACCATTCGAATCACTTACTTCTATAAATACATGCGTATATATATCAACTTCCATAGAAGAGACTGGATTAGTAGATTTTAAGTTTGAAAAGCGATCGTACATGTCTTGTTGTATTTGGATAATGATGTCTTGAAGTAGTAGATGCAAATTATGTACAATTCATTATTCGGGCTTATGGCAGAAGGAAATTAATATTAACCTCTGAACCAAACTCTAGAATTCATAGGACAATCACACTCTTCCAAACCACTATATGAATATTTTAATCCATGCAAAAATAAATATTCTAGTTAGAGTTAGCAAATTGCATATATTCCCTGAAACATGATGTGATGGGGCTAGGAATCTGTAACTTCTATATCTTTATGAGCTGATGGCTGGCCTCAAAATTAATTTTCATAAGAGTGAAATTCTAATAGTCAATGATGAAAATAGCTGGGCTGAGTTGCATGCTGATTTATTCAATTGCCAAGTGGAATCCTTTCCCATTAAGTATTTGGGTGTTCCTATCATATGCAGAGGGGCGCCGTAGGGCGTGGTTGTCCTAATTGGGCCTTAAGCCCATTAGGGTTAGTTAGTGTCTTTCTTATGAGTCAAGTAAGCCTTGCTTACAGGTCAAGGAACCCTCTCTGTATAATGAGGGATGTATCAATCTAATCAAGCAATAAATTATATATTAATCTAATCTCTAGCCTCCCTTCTCCAAACAAGCTAGGCGCAAAGGGGCAAAACCTCACCCTAAGTCACAGATCTCGGCCATGAAAAGCATAGCCTAGGTCTAGTTATCCCATGGACCCAATGTCCATGACAATTTGGTATCATGAGTCCGGCAATCCTCGCCTACTCGCTCCCACTCAGCATCACCACCAGCTGGCGCTGCCGACCACCCGTTCTGCCACCGCCTTACATGCCCTTCTTGAGGGGAATTGCCAAATGTCTGAGCAGCTCTGCCTTATGTCTACAGCGCTGGATCACCTCAGGACGCTTCTCCAGGCGAAAGAGACAGAGGACCGTGAATGCTTGGCGGCAGTACGCCTACAGGCAGCAGCACGGGGATTCCTATCACGCCGGCGGATGCAGTCTCTTCATGGAGAGATGGGCCTAGCTGTTATCTCCACGTCCATCATGATCCCATCATTGGTGGAGCAGGCAGCGGTGCGCCTGCAAGCCACAGGGGGAGGTTTTCTTATCCGCCGGACGGTGTGAAAGATCCACATGCTGATCAGCTCGTCGCTGCACTAACTCACAGCCTGCGCGTTCAACCATCTGGTCTCGTATGTAATTTATGAACCTCCTGCAGAAGTCAAGATCTGGGTATGCAGGCCCCCTACACGGCCAAAGATGGTCGTCTCCTTCATTCTGGCACTTGCCTTGGTGCTGGACAGATCCAACATAAGAACGGGCTGGTACCTCCTTCACCTTTCATCCAATGTGAAGTCCGCAGTTCAGCTCTTTCCTTGGGATCCATGAGGACAGGAGGACATAGCTGCAGTCCAAATTTATATTTTAGTTCCAAATTTATTTCATATTTTGGTCTTAAATGATAAAGGTAAGCCGAGACGTAAAGGCTTAACCTTAGGTCGTGTGTCTACGGCAGCTCGCGGGATTGATACATCTCCTCTCATTATATAGAGAGGGTTACTTGACCTGTAAGCAAGAACAATATATCAATCTAATCTCTCTGTCTCCATCTCCGAACAAGCTAGGCGCAGAGGGGCAAAACCTCGCCCTAAGTCACAGATCTCGGCCATAAAAAGTATAGCCTAGGTCTAGTTATCCCATGGACCCAACGTTCATGACAGTTCCTGTTAGCCCAAGTAGGCTACATGTAGCTGATTGGTTGCCCCTTGCAGAAAAAAGTGCAAAAAGACTTGATATCTAGCAAGGTGGGACAATGTCCATAGCAGGGAGGACAATTTTGATTAATTCCAGTCTAAACAATACCCCCATATGTCATATGTCAATCAATTTGCTGCCTAAAACTGTAATTCATAAATTGGATGGGATAATAAGGAAATTCTTTTGGCAAGCGGGAGGCTCTAAAACAAAATATCATATGGTCAAATGCACCAAAATATGTAAACACAAGAAAAGGGAGGGATTGGTATTAAAGACATAAAAAAGATGAATGTTAGCCTTTTGTGTAAATGGTGGTGGAAGTTTGAAAAAGAAGAGGAATTGTGGCAACAAATCATTAGGCACAAATATCTGAGGAATAAACATATCTGGAATGTGAATCACAAACAAGATGATTTGGCCAAGTGCTATGACTTGTTAAAGATGATCAAATATGTTTATCTCCAAAAGGCAGACAGATCAAGGTTAGGAATGGAAAAAAGACCCTTTTCTAGAAAGATAGATGGTTGTTTGACAAACCTCTAAATGTTATGTTCCCTGATCTCTTTAAGATATGTGAGCAACCTGATACAGCTGTCTTTCAGGTTGAATGCATCTGATTCTGTTACCTTTACTAGATGGCTTTTTGATGATCTGAGTATTAACTGATCTAACATTTTGTCTGAGTTCACTAAAGTGGAGCTGTCTGATGATGATAATCTTGTAGAAGGGAAATTTGGACAGAATGGAAGATTTAGTGTTAAATCATGCTATAATGCTATGACCAGTAGTGATATGGGTCCTTACCACAAAAAAATCTGGAAGGGGAAAATTCCCTCCAAAATAAAAATCTTCTTGTGGCTAATGATGAATAATGCTATTCTAAGCAAAGATAACTTAATTAACAGAAAATGGGTTGGTACTCCTACTTGTTATTTCTGTGGTTTGGATGACAGCATTTCTCATTAGTTCTTTCAATGTTCCACTGCTAAAGCTGTCTGGGCCATTGTTGCATATGCAATTGGTGCCAATAATATCCCAAAAATTCTAAACCAGTGCTGATATGTGGCTTCCAAAGGGGAAGCAAATTTCATGCTTTTGGTGTCGCAGCAGTTTGCTGGGCTACTTGGAAAACTCGTAATGCTATATGTTTTGAAGGGAAGCGTATGTCTAGCCCAGCTTCTATCATTTGCTATGTGTGCACACTAATGGGTTACTGAGCAGGATTGTTTTTGGAGGACGACAAGATCAACGTCGAGGCTGCTGTGGAGGCGATGCTGGTGATTGTAACAAAGTTTGTCGCCAGAGAGAAGAAAAGGAAGCAGTTCGCCCTGGAGGATGTTCCATATGACGCCCAAGACTGAAGACGAAGAGAAGCTGGTAGAAGATGCAAGGAAGTGCTTGGCGAATGGTGTCTGTTGTGATGGTTGATGATGGGACGTCAGTCTTCAAACTTATGCTAAGTCTGTGTTGAACAGGCTGTTATTTTGGCTTTGTAATAACTGTCGTCTGAACTTTCTTAAACCCCTCTAGTAGAAATAGGGTCTGTGGCATAGGCCAGATGCAAAAGCCTGTAGTCCTCTCTTTACTTCTGAAACTGTCCTGTCCTAGAATGCTGTAAAACATCTGTGGTATATATTTCCGTTTCTTGGAATTGAAATGAGAGGTTCCCTCGCGTCGGAAAAAATTGCATATATTTCCTGCAAAAAGAAGCCAGCAGAAAGAATGGTAATTGTTTTACATTTGATTAATAATATGCATACGTTATATTCTTTTTTACAATATTACATATACTCGGTTGTTAGATATATAGATATGTACGATTAGAGATAAATTAAGAGCTATAGCACTGCTAACGTCCTCTGGCGAGATGAGACATAGGTGATGCTGTCAATCTTGATTGCAGTTGGCCGTGCGTCATGTTCTCTCCCCCCAGTTGTGTGAAATAGATACGCAAGATCGTTATCGGAGTACTTGTGTCAAGCAAGCTATTGCGTACATTTAGACACATGGCCTAGATGAGGACACCGCTGCCACTGAGCGTGGCTTGTGCGCTTCATTAGCTTCTCCTCTTCATATGGAATTATACATGACGGTGTCTTTTTTTATGACGAAAGAAGAATGATGTCCGGTACCCGGATAAAGGGGTACCTAAACCTCGACCCAAGAAATAATCCCCGAGCAATCAGCGATAAACCTTGAGAAAACCTCCTCATAGATTAAGCCTGCTACCACCCTCAGCGAGACGAGGCCCAGCACTCAAGGACCAATCCGTGCTGGGCCGGCCCACGCACGGGACGCGCCGACTTACACACACCCACCTCGACTGGGGCCTCGAGTGGCAGATTGCAGCGTGGGCGGCCGACCCCCCGTTGAGTGACGGAGCTCCGCGCGGGCGGACGACCTCCCGTCGACTGACGCTCCCCCTTCGGTTCACCTACTTCATGTACGAGATTTGATGCATTTAATGCTCCTACCAACTCCTTTCCAACCTCGTGTCTACATTGTGGTTACAGTGACCAAGTATGCGCGGTCAAATCTTCCTTTTATCGCCCATACCTAAAGAACTGGCGATTCGTACCGCACTGTTATGCCACGCCGGATACTGTGCCCCGTCAGGCACCTCCTCGACACGCGATTGTCAACACCTGCTCCGCATTTTCTAGGGCTCGGTCTTATCCGTCTGGACCTCGACCCCCTCAAGCACCCCTCGATTTGGACCACGACGCCTCAGGTCAGCGCTCCAACTCCAGACACAACGTCTATAGGGATTTGCACGCCCGCGCATGGGCACCTGTCTTTCACCGACCATCTACGACATCATCGTGACACCCCTGGAGGACAGCCATCATCTCCAAGCACGTCGCTATAGGGCAAACCATGCTCGGTGCACGCCTCTACAGCAACCATGACATGAACGGCATCAACACATAGACGTCATTGCCTACGACAGCCCTAGGGCTCCTGTACATCTGAGCCTCCCCTTGCCCTATAAAAGGGGACGTCAGGGGCTAGTTTCATTCATTCGAACACACCTCAACCAACACTTAGCACAATCTGAGCTCACTGCTAGCAAGGCATAGGTGTAGCGCTTCTAAGCTTAGGCTTTGCACTTCACCTCCATTCGTACTCGCCCGCTTGTATCCCCCTGTACAAGCACTTCGGTGCAAGATAATACAATCCTTCTCCCCCGGCTGGACGTAGGGCCTTCTCTTGCCCGAACCAGGATAAATCGTGTATTCTTTTTGCATCACCATCTGGATTAGGGAGCATATAGCACAAATTCACTCGTTGCTGCTTGGCCCCTGGGTCAGGACACCGACAGTTGACACGCCAGCTAGGGGTATCTACGTGTCATGACCGCTTCCCGCCATTTTTCTGGATGGCAGACCCCGTTTTGCCACTACCGTTCTCCACAGTGATCTGGTTCGGGAGCCTGGAGTTCATGTCGCTCGGCCGTGGCAGGGAGACGATCCCGCTTCCACCCAGAGATCCGGAGGATAGCGACAATGAGCCTCCTAGGAGTGGGAGGGTTGCGTGTCGGTCCCACTACACTCACCGTGTGACTGCGGCCAAGAGGCGGCACGATCGGTGCAGGCATCGTCGCCTGCTCATGGATGGCACAACGTCCACCATGGCCACCGCACCTTCGACTAGTGATGCGGGACTCCTCGTTGGAGGCCTGTCTGACCTGTCTATAGGTGCAAAGGATGAGCCAGGGGGACTCTGTGATCACCCAGACTTCAGCTTCACCATGCGTTCGTCGAGGGTACCGGGCGTGGTCTCTCCGGCGGGCGCGGCTTCAGTATCACCCAACCTACTCCCACATGGGCTGTTCAAGCCACGTCGTTGTTCCCGTTCGGCCTCAACAACGCCGCCAAGTCGTACTCCTCCTCGGTGAGCACCAACATGAGCGCATACGAGGACCTCCCAGGGCACCTCCTCCGTGCCACCGTGGACTTGGTGACCTTTACGCCGACTTCCAAGTACCTAGAGTCTCCAGGGGCTCCCGAGCCCAAGCACTACAAGCTTTGTACACTCCAACACCAGCTAGAGGAGGAGCGGTGCAGCAAACGGTACTTCCCTAACAACTACTTCAGCTACCCCGACTCCGACTCAGTCGACGACAGCTATGACCCCACGCGCGAGTGCTTCCACGTCGATGGGGCCGTCGCATCAAGCGATGAAATCGATGACGCCGCGGCAGTAGCAACAGCCGCAGCTGGAGCAGCCCCTGTATCCGATCGGGAGGCGCCCCCGGTAGTGCCTAACGATCTGTAGGTAACCCAGGATGCGCAGGATGCCTAGCTCGCGTAGGTTAGGGAAATGCGGGCCAAGCTCGACGAAGATCGGGAGCGCCTGTGCCAGCTCGAGCGGACCCTCGAGCAGGAGCGCGGGCGGGGCCACGGAGAAGGAGCTCGAGCCAGGGCCCAAGAGGTCAACAGGCAAATCCTTGGCGAGTGGGCGAACGAGCGTCCCATCTTCAATAGAGCCAGCCAGAACATCGTCGCCGCAACCATGCTTCTCCGTAACATGCCGGCCCCCTCAAACCCTGAGGCCCATCGTATCTGGCAAGAGGTCCAGGGGCTCCTCGAGGTCGTGGCCGCGCAGCAAGCTGAGAGCTCGGCCTCAAGACATCGAGGGGCAGCCTCAGAACAACACGCCAAACCATCCCGACACAAGAGGGAGGTTTCAGTCCATCAGGCAGCCGCACCCCAACCGAAGAAGGCGACGCCCGTTCGAGACCGCATCATTGATAACCACGAGCCTCGGGACGCACGCCACGACATCAATGAGAACCACAGGCACAAGAGCAGGGATGCCGAGGCACGAGGCTATAGCGCTCACAGGGGCAGGCGCTACGATAGCGACGAGGACCGACACCGGTCCCCCGAGCTACTGGGCCCTCGAGTCTTCAGCAGGACGATTCAGAGGACGCCACTATCAACTCCCTTCCGCCCTCCTACAAGCCTCGTCAAGTACAACGGCGAGACCAAGCCTGAGCTATGGCTGGCCAACTTCAGGTTGGCATGCCAGTTGGGTGGGGCATGCGACAACCACGCCATGATCTACCAGCTCCCCTTGTTCCTATCAGACACCACTCGAAGGTGGCTCGAGGAGCTCCCCCTTGACTAGATCCACGACTGGGCCAACCTGGTCTGGGTGTTTGAGGGGAACTTCAAAGGAACCTACGTGCACCCTGGCAACTCCTGAGACCTCCGCAACTACAAGCAGAAGCCCAGGGAATCCTTTAGTGACTTCGCCCGACGCTTCTCCAAGCAACACACCGAGCTTCCCCACATCTCCAACCACAACGTCATCCTGGCATTCGTCTCCAGCACCACCTGCAAGGAGTTGGTTCGGGAGATGGGACGTAATCCGCCTAAGACCGCCGACGAGCTGATGGACATTGTCGCCAACTATGCAGCTGGCGAGGAGGCGATGGGTGCTTTCTTCGGCAAGGAGAAAGGGAAGGCAAAGGAGGACGACCCTGAGAGCTCGAACAAGGGTGCCAAGAGGAGCAACAAGAAGAAGAAGAAGAAGAAGAAGAAGAAGAAGAAGAAGAAAAACCAGCAGGGCAAGCACAACGCCGCCGTCGATGACTTTGTCGCCGCCGTCGAGCGCAAGAAGCCTCGAGGCCCCCCGAAAGGGGCATCTTTGACAAGATGCTGAAGGAGCCTTGCCCTTACCACAAGGAAGGGGCGAACCACAACTCAAGTACTGCCGGATGCTCAAGAAGTACTTTGAGAGCCTGGGCCTCAAAAAGGGCAACAAGAAGGATGACCCCAAGGAACAATGCGGCAAAATGGAGGACGGCTTCCCCGAGGTCCACGACTGCTACATGATCTTTGGGGGACCCTCGACCTAGCTCACATCACGCCAGCGCAAGAGGTAGCGTCGAGAAGTCTTTTCCATTCGGGTTGTGACTCCTCACTACCTCGACTGGTCCAACACGGCTATCACGTTCGACCGTGAGGACAATTCGGACCACGTCCCCAAGCCAGGAGTGTACCCACTCATTGTCGACCCCATCATCGTCAACACATGCCTCATCAAGGTGCTCATGGATAGAGGTAGCAACCTCAAAATCATCTACGCCGAGACCCTCGACCTCCTTGGGGGTCCTGAGAGAGGCTCCATCCTAGTGCCAGGGGCTTCCACAGAGTTGTGCCAGGGAAGAAAGCTCATCCCATCGGACGCATCGACGTCCCCGTCTGCTTTGGCACTTCCTCGAACTTCAGGAAGGAGATCCTCACCTTCGAGGTAGTCGGGTTCCACAGCACATACCATGAGATCATCGGCAGGCCCGGCTATGCCAAGTTCATGGCAATCCCTAACTACACCTACCTCAAGCTCAAGATGTCAGGACCCAAGGGCGTCATCACCGTCGGCCCCTCTCATGAGCACGCCTATGGCTATGACGTCGAGTGTGTCGAGAATGGGAAGGCCATCGAGGAGTCTGTGATGCTGACAGCGACCCTCGATGGGTTAGCCACCGAGGTTCCTGGACCCAAGTGCCACAGAGGAAACTTCGAGCCCGCGGAAGACATGAAGAAGACCCTTCTCGACCCCAGCAGCTCCAACGAGAGGGCGCTGACGATCAGCGCCACCCTCAACGAAAAATAGGAAGCAGTGTTCGTCGACTTTCTCTGTGCAAACGCCGATATGTTTGTGTGGAGTCCTTCGGACATGCTGGGCATACCAAGGGAGGTCACGGAGCACGCCTTGGAGATCCAGGCCGGGTCCAAGCCGGTGAAGCAATGATTGCGCTACTGTGATGAGGAGAAGCGCAAGATCATCGGTGAGGAAGTGCACAAGCTTTTAGAGGCCGAATTCATCAAGGAGGTTCATCGTTCCGAGTGGTTAGCTAATCTTGTACTAGTTAAGAAAAAGAATGGAAAATTTAGGATGTCTGTAGATTACACTAGTTTGAATAAAGCATGTCTAAAAGTTCCTTTTCGTTTACCACGTATCGATCAAATTGTTGATGCCACTGTTGGATGTGAAACTCTTTCTTTTCTTAACTTCTATTCTGGTTACCACCAAATCAAGATGAAGGAGTCCGATCAGCTCGCGACTTCCTTTATCACCCCCTTTTGGCATGTACTGTTACGTAACCATGCTCTTCAGCCTTAGAAACACTGGGGCAACGTACCAACGGTGCATGTTCCACGTCTTTGATAAACATATTGGGGAAATAGTCGAGGCTTACGTCAACGACATCGTAGTCAAATCTAGAAAGGTCGACAAACTCATCGAGGATCTTAAAATCGCGTTCGGGTGCCTTAGAGCAAAGAACATCAAGCTCAACCCCGAGAAGTGTGTCTTCAGTGTTCCTTGAGGCATGCTCTTAGGGTACATAGTCTCTCAGCGCGGCATTGAGGCTAACCCCGAGAAGGTCTCCGCGATCACTAGGATGGGCCCAATCTAGGATCTCAAGGGCGTTCAGAAGGGCACGGGCTGCTTCGCAGCCCTTAGTCGCTTTATCTCACGTCTTGGAGAGAAAGCACTACCTCTGTATCGACTCTTGAAGAAGTTAGAACACTTTGTGTGGACCCTCGAGGCCGAGGAAGCCCTCTCCAAGCTCAAAGCCATGCTGACATCACCCCCCATCCTCGTACCTCCAAATCCTACTGAGACCCTCCTGCTCTATGTCGCCGCAACCACCCAGGTGGTCAGTGCGGCCATAGTCGTCGAGAGGGAGGAGGAAGGACTCACCTTGCTATTCTAACGGCCTGTCTATTTCATCAGCGAGGTGCTCTTAGAAACCAAGATTCACTATCCAAAAATCCAGAAGCTGCTCTACACCATCGTGATCATGTGACGCAAGCTCCAACACTACTTTCTTGGCCACCCAGTTACTGTGGTCTCATCTTTCCCCCTCGGAGAGGTAGTCTAGAACCAGGAAGCTATGGGAAGGATCGCTAAATGGGCAGTCGAGCTCATGGGCGAGACCCTCTCTTATGTGCCATGCAAAGCCATCAAATCTCAAGTGTTGGTAGATTCCATCACTGAGTAGACCGACACTCAAGTCCCTCCAACACAGATTCAAGCAGAGCTGTGGACAATGTTCTTCAACAGATCGCCGATGAAGATGGGAGCGGGCGCAGGCCTGCTCTTTATTTCACCGCAAAGCGTCCAAATGCGCTACGTGAATCAACTCCACTTCGCTGCCTCCAACAACATCGCAGAGTATTCGTGGTTCGATGCCTTGATATTCGTGGTGACTCACAGCTCGTCATCGATCAAGTCATGAAGGCCTCGAGCTGCCACGACCCCAAGATGGAGGTCTACTGTAAGGAGGTTTGCAAACTGGAGGATAAGTTCTACGGCCTCGAGCTCAACCACATCGCTCAAAGATACAATGAGGCCACGAATGAATTGGCCAAGATCGCGTTGACTCGAGGTACCATCCCGCCTAACGTTTTCTCTAAGGATCTATTCGAGCCCTCTGTTGACCTAGGCACAGGAGAAGGAGCTGCAGCACAGGCGGTCAATCCCCCTTCCTCGATCGAGGCCCCCTCAACTAGGGCCGAGGTCATGGAGATTGAGGGGTCGCCTCCTCCACCGACTCCCAAGCCAGACTATCATGCTCCCTTCCTTGACTGCCTCATTCAAGGGTAGCTTTCCCAAGACCAAACTGAAGCGCGATGGATTGCTCGATGAGTCAAGACCTACATCCTCTACAACGATGACAAGCAGCTCTATCAGAGCCCCATTGGGATCCTCCAACGATGCATCACCATCGAGGAGGGAAGGAAGTTGCTCAAGGATCTACACTCGGGGGCTAGTGGCCATCATGCTATGCCAAGGACCCTTGTTGGGAATGCCTTCCGGCA
This sequence comes from Bothriochloa decipiens, assembly GCA_023333625.1. NCBI lineage: Eukaryota > Viridiplantae > Streptophyta > Magnoliopsida > Poales > Poaceae > Bothriochloa > Bothriochloa decipiens. Next base: position 21,717,623 of record CM041638.1, read on the forward strand.
AGGCTTCTATGGGCCGACCCTTGTCTTCGACGCCATCAACCTCATTCGCTCATGTGAAGGGTGCCAATTCTACATCAAGCAGACTCACCTCCCAACTCATGCTCTACAGATGATCCCCATTACATGGCCGTTCGTGGTCTAGGGCTCGATCTCATGGGGCTATTAAAGAAAACAACCAGGGGCTACACTCATTTGCTTGTAGCCATCGACAAGTTCTCCAAATGGATTGAGGCTCGACCCATCGCCAACATCCATTCTGAGTAGGAGGTCTCGTTCTTCACCGACATCATTCATCGCTTCAGAGTCCCCAACGTCATCATCACCAACATTGGCACATAATTCATTGGCAAAAAGTTCCTGGATTTTTGTGACCATCATCACATCTGTGTGAATTGGTCTGCGGTTGCTCATCCTAGAACTAATAGCCAGGTCGAGCGCGCAAATTGCATGATTCTTTAGGGCCTCAAGCCTCGGATCTACAATCGACTAAACAAGTATGGCAAGAAGTGGGCAGCCGAGCTACCCTCTGACCTATGGAGCCTAAGGACAATGCCAAGTCAGGCCACAGGGTTCACCTCATTCTTTATAGTCTACGGGTCTGAGGCCATCCTTCCCACCGACCTCGAGTACGGGTCTCCTCGACTAAAGGCATACAACAAGCAGACAAATGAGGAAGCACTCACAAACGCCATTGACCAGCTCGAGGAGGCTCGAGACATGGCTCTCCTCAACTCTGCAAGATACCAATAGAAGCTCCAACGCTACCATGATAAGCATGTGTGCAAGAGGGATCTCTATGTCGGTGACCTCGTCCTCCACCGACGGCAGAACAACAAGGGCTGCCACAAGCTAACTCCTCCATGGGAGGGTCCCTTCATCATTGCAGAAGTGTTGAAGCCCGGGACTTACAAACTATCCAACGGGAAGGGAAAAACCTTAACCAACGCATGGAATATTGAATAGCTACATCTTTTTTACCCCTAGGGCCTCGAGGCCTTGTACATTTTCCATGTCATGAATGAATAAAGAAGTACTTTCGCTTACAAGTTCAACTTTTTGTTCATAAATTTAAGGTAGCCTCAACTCTGCTTCATCAGAGTCGAACCTCCCTCTGGGGCTAGAAGGGGAGAACCCCCTAAGTTGCTAAAAAATCGCACGATTTTTCAAAACTCAACGTTCTACTCTTTCTACACCTCAATGTTTACTGTCACTTGTTCGAAAACACCACGCAATGGCCCGAAAGGTCGAGGGGTGTCGAGCTACGAGACCACCTACGCCCCCGGGGTATGGTACCTCCACTCGCTCCCCCCATCAAGGGGCGTGTGCACGCGCCGAAAACTTTGTGTACGACTGGCTTAGGCAAAGCAAGAAATAGAACATTGAGAATAAAACATATGTGAAATAAAATTTATACTTGCATAATGTTTTCGAGGCCCCTAGGGCCACACTGTCATAGTTCGCAAAAAACTAACTATTACATGGGCCTCTTGCCGAGATTTGGCTCACAGGCCCTCCTCCTTGTTGACATCGGGCGGGATGACCGCGGGCTCGAAGAGCTTCGCCAACTGACCGCCCGGCACCTCGACTGCCTCGACCAAGGCCAGATGTGTCACATGGTTCTCATCCTTGGTCTTGTTGGGGTCAGAGATGAAGCCATGGGAGACAACACCCATGTCGTATGTAAAGCCCGACGCAACCACGACCATCGCCCTCTTCACGCCATGATGGAGTATGTAATGACAAGTAGGATGCTTAGAGCAAACGAAGTAAAAGGTGAAGGTAAAAGCTCACCAAAGACATCGGTCTCGAGGGTTGTGTACACGTCCCGCTGAGCAGCGATGGTCTTGTTGGCCTCAGCGAGGGCGTCGACTGCATCTTTCTTCTCCACCCTCAGCTCCTCGATCGCCTTGCCAACACCCTCGATGGCCCTCTCCTTCTCCTGGAGGGTTCCCTTTAGCGACAAGACCTCATCGGTCAAGGCCTAGACACGGCATCTCTCCTCACCGACCAAGACGTTCAGTGCATCGCGGTCGTGGGAATTCAGGTTGAGACTCTCTTCGAGTTCCTTGATGCATGCCGCATTTCGTCCAAGCTCACCCTCGAGTGTCTTGATGCATTCTCCTGTCAGGGAGAGGTCCTCGAGAGCCTTCTGCACCTCCTCACGAGTTGCGGCGGCGTCCTCCTTGGCCTTCGTCTCCTCCTCCTTCGCATTAGCCGCATCCTCCTTTGCCTTCATCGCGTCGGCCCGGGCAGCCTCGACCGCTGCTTGCAACATAGGGACCTGCTCTCATCCTCCCCTCATCAGGTGGATGAATTGAGACTTGGTCTAGGAGCATCCCCTCAGATCCTGGAAACAAAAAGCATGAGAAAAAGCATCAGACAAACAAGCTAGTTGACCCTTTGAACCGCCAAGGGAAATTGCGTCCCTTGATGGCTCCTGCCAAGTCTTCAGTGGCAATGTCAACCGCCAGCCACAGGGCGTGCTGCATCTAGACCTGGAACTCCTCAACATGGTCCCAGCGCTCGACCTCCACCAGGTCGTTCATCTCGAACATGGGCGCGCCGGGGTTCGTCGGGTCCTGGAGTTGAAGAGCCTCCCGACCCCAGTAAGGGAGGTCCTCCTCGATCCACTCCTACACAGCCGCCATAATGCCATCCCCCATTTTGACTGAGCCGTCATGATGAAGCACTTGATCAGCCAGTGTGGCGAATGGTGACTCAGCCCCTTCTTCAACGCTCGATGACACGGCCTCCTCTGCCTTCTGCTTCCCCTTGGCAAACACGCCGGTAGCATATATGCCGGGGCCATACAAGGAACCCCGACCGACCGATGCCCCAGCTGGTGGTGGACGAGGCATTAATGCCATCGCAACCACCCCAGCCTCCGACGCCTCAGCCAGGACCACCTGCGTGATCAGTTGTCTAACCCTCCCCCACGCTGGGACATCCTCGGCTGCCAGCTCCTCCGGATGCCTCAAGGCCGGTGATTTCGGCCGCTTGTCCTCCTGGCCCACATTCAGCGAAGCCACTTCTGACTGGCTCGAAGCCAGTACCTCCGGTCGACCATCGTCCCACACCATGAACAGTAGGGCCGTCTCTTCTGGCTGCGGCAGGCCCGAGGCCGTCTACTCCAATTGCGGCTGCTGCGGTAGGATTGGAGGTACCGGCTCCTCCTGCTGTCGCTGCTCCTGCTGTTGCTGCTATTATTGCTATTACTATTGTTGCTGTTGCTGTTGCTGTTGTGGTGGGCCCAAGGACTGCTGCTTATCCTCCTACTGCTTCTGCAGCCGCTCCCGCTTACGCTGCTCCTCCCGCTCGTGTAGCCCTTGTGGCCACGGTGACCACGTTCGAGACGAAGGGGCAGCCCTGCCTCGTGGGGGCGGTCTGTCGCCTCCTCCACATCACAGACGGAGGAATCTCCCCCTCATCCTTGATGATGATTGGGGCCTCCTCCGTTAACCCCGCCTTCCGACCACCGGCAGCACCCTCGAGCTCGGTGGTGCTAGGAGGCACCTCGCTCTGCTCCCGGTCTTGAGCGGCATCGCCACCCGCCATGGTTCTCAGGGCACTTGAGCCTGCAGTGGAAGCAGCGCCCGTCAGCTTACCCTAAGCCATAGTAGTGTGGGCCTTCGTGAGCCAAGCCGCCACTGCCACTGACCAAGACCCTGAAGTGGCACCTGATGCTGATGCTGCCATCTTCGCGGCAGCATCAATTTTGAGCCGCTTGGTGGGAGAAGGGGTCGTCACCTCCGTTGGGTGCTTGAGCCTGAACAAGCATGAGTGGAGGACATTAAATGCCCTAAAAATAGTGGAAGGGAAAACAACAGAAACTTACCCCACAGGAATAAGGGGCGCCCTCCCGGGCACCCTCAAAGCACTCGGGGCTTCTGACTCCCCTTCTTCGACCGCTCTTTGCTGGAACTAAAGCCACCAGAGGCCATGGTTGGTGACACTCGAGGCGTCCTCTGCTCCTCTAAGGCTAGCTGATCCCTCGTTCGTGAGCCGAGTGTTGAAGATCGGGTATGGTGCGACGGCGTACCGGACTTGCTCCGCGATGAAGGCGGCAGGGTCCCCCCGGGCGTGTGCCACGACGTTAACCCCCTGGGATGAAGGGTCGACCGTCCTCCTCTCTCAAGACTACTCCGAAGCTCTCTCCTGAGCCTGAGAAGCCAACCCCACCTCAACTCTCTCCTGCGTAAAACGGACATCAGTTCGAGTGGGTCGGGCATCAAGGCGTCGAGGCACGCCTACACCCCTTCGTCATCGTCGCTCTCATACTCCTCCCCCTCCTCTCCTTCACGTCGAGGCGCGCCTGCACCCCTTCGTCAACGTCGAGGCACGCCTGCACCCCTTCGTCATCGTCGCTCTCATCGTCGCTCTCAGGAAGCCCATCACGCCTCTACTTCACGTGACGTTGGTCACGTGCCAGGCACTCAAGGATTTCCTTCTTCCTCTCCTTCTTTTCCTTATCTTTGTTCTTCTTCTGTCGGTGGGAAGTGAAGCGTCTCACCTGGCGGTCGGGATCGTCCTCCTTGACCGAGGGCGTCGACCTTTGGAAGTCTATGACCTCCTGCATGCAGGACCATGAAAGAAGAACATTAGGTCGAGGCAAGGAAAAGAGCAACTCAAAAGTAATGGATCGGGACACTCACCAACTGTACGTGGCCATCATCCGGCAGCATCGGGATGCTGTTCACCTTCTCCGGCGTGAAGGATTTGGCGACTCCCCCTTCACGCACCTCACAACTTCCTCGATGGGGAGATCCTCAGCCGACATCTGGCACCCCTCGAGGGACACTCCAGGCCCCATCTGGTCCAGACACAGTGAGCACCGCATCAGCGGAAGGACCCACTAGCTGTGGAAAGACGAAACCGACGATCCTGGCTGTCAGGCCCTAATGGCGCAATGTCCTCAATGCATCTAGGAGGGGATCCAGCCTTACCTGATCCTCCCCCACCATGCCATGTAGCCAATGGAATGGGCGCTCCATGATGGTACGTGCGGTGTAGTGCGGCAGTAGGCCATCGTCGTCCCAGAGGTAGAACCACCGGGCGTACCACCCTTCATGGTTGGAAATCAACCCCGTCGGGATGTACTGGTCCCCCCGCTTCAATGCCAGGTTGAAGCAGCCGGTACGGATGATGCTCCTCTTCCCCATTGACACTGGCTTCAAGAAGTACTCCCCCTTGAAGAGATGGAGCCAACTCCTAGTGTGGCTCCATCCCTAGGTACCCCTCGCAGATAGCGGCAAGGATTGCCATGTTGGACATGGCGTTGGGGGAGAAGTGTTAGAGCTCGACCTCATAGTGGTGGGTTAGGGCGCGCATGAACCGGCTTGGCAGCACTCCGAGCCCCATCTTGTGGAAGGCAATAAAGCTCACAATGTAGCCCGCCGACGGGTCCAGCTCCCGGCGGTCCCTCGGTGGCGCCATCCACTCTGGCCGGTCGTCCGAGGTGATGGGACGGAGGAGCCCGTCGTCGACCAGCCTTCGCAACTCCTGCCCCATCACGGTCGACTGAAGCCAGTCATCCATGGGAAGAAGCTCCACACCCATGGTGGAGGACCGAATCTGCTTGGCGGATGGACGAGAGGGAAGATTCCCAATCTCTCTTGACTTCTCTCCTCTCTCTCTCTCATGCACTAACAGGTCAATTTGTGTCGGTTGGCGGTGGCAGCGAAAACAAGAGGGCAAGATGGGGACAGATGAAACCCTACTCCCCGTATTTATAGGCGGGCCAAGGAACAATGAGCGGATTCGGCCGGGGAGCAGGTAAATCTTCGCATTTAATGCACTCACTAACCGCTCCCTCAATTCTTGAGTATAGGGACACATGTCGCGCTCTCGGCCTCTAGCCATTGCCCACTTCCCCCATGAATGCGTCGCTCCGTCTCCTACCTAAAAAGGCGCGCCCAATGGACGGGAGGAGTTATCCATAATGGTATATTCTGCCAGAAGGAAAAACGGACCCCGACCCCATGCAAAAATCTCGAGGGAGCGAAGGTTGGCCCTCGGTCAGGGTTCGACAATCGTCCTCGAGTACTTGAGTCAGGGATAACCAGGGGGAGCTGATGCAACGCCCTAGCTCGAGAACAAACTCTTGAGACCCCCTGGACATATTCAAGGCAAAACTTAAGGTCCAGTATGGAATCCCTACGGAGGGAGGCATCGAGCCACCGAACCCAATTGAAAGGGGTCGGCATCCATGGGTCCCATTGGTTTGCTTCAACAAGAGTGCCCCACCGAACGAGGCACGAGCTCTTGCTTGAATTTCCTGATAACAACTCGACCGAGGACGATGAGACTCGCCCATCGAGGTAGTACGACACTCCTCACCCCATATCCAATTGAAAGGACTCATGGGATGGACGCCGAAAGCTAGCAAAGCCCTGGCCACATGAGGCTCAGGGCTCGACTACGCTCGGCACCCCTCGACGTAAGAGGGTCAAAAACACCCGAGGGCTTGACCAGTCGAGCACCCCTCAACAAGAGGCACACAAAGCCCTCAGAGGAGTATTCTATTCCCCTGAGGCCTCAGGGGCCACCCCTGAAGGGTACGCTTGCGCGCACCCTTCGGAGAATGGCAGGAGCTATGACTCCAGTTCATGATTGTACTGCCCTTGGAAAGAACCTACCACGCTCGGTGTCCCTCGACTAAAGAGGGTCAAGCACACCCAGAGGCTCGACCAGAATCACATAAAGCCCTCAGAGGAGTATTCTACTCCTCTGAGGCCTCGGGGGCTACCCCCGAAGGGTACGCTCGTGCGCACCCTATTAAAAATAACAGCGCTACGACTCTAGTTCATGAGTCTTTGTGTGAGTGTCAACACTCGCACCAAGGCTTGGAGGATACTGTCGGGTACCCGAATAAAGGGTACCCAAAACCTTGACCCAAGAAATAATCCCTGAGCAATCAGTGATAAAACTCGAGAAAAACTCCCAATAGATCAAGCCTGCTACCACCCTTAGCGAGACGAGGCCCAGCACTCAGGGACCAATCCGTACTAGGCCGACCCACGCATGGGACGCACCGACCTGCACACACCCACCTCGATGGGGGCCTCGAGTGGCAGATTGTAGCGCGGGCGTCCAACCCCCCGTCGAATGACAAAGCTCCGCGTGGGCGGATGACCTCCCGTCGACTGACGCTCCCCCTTCGGTTTACCTACTTCCTGTATGAGATTCGGTGCATTTAATTCTCCTACCAACTCCTTCCCAACCTTGTTGCTACATTGTGGTTACAGTGACCAAGTATGGCGGTCAAATCTTCCTTTTAGCACCCATACCCGAAGAACCGGCGATTCGTACCGCACTGTTATGCCACGCTGGATACTGTGCCCCGTCAGGCACTCCGTCGACACGCGATTGTCAACACCTGTTTTGCATTTTCCGAGGCTCGGTCTTATCCGTCCGGACCTCGACCCCCTCGACCACCCCTCGATTTGGACCACGACGCCTTCGGTCAGCGCTCCAACAATTCCTGACACAGCATCTATAGGGATTTGCATGCCCGCGCATGGGCACCGGTCTTTCACCGACCATCTACAGCGTCATCGTGACACCCCTAGAGGATAGCCATCATCTCCAAGCACGTCGCTATAGGGCAGGCCACGCTCAGTGTACGCCTCTACAGCAACCACGACATGAACGGCATCAACACCTAGACGTCATCGTCTATGACAGCCCTAGGGCTCCTGTACACCTGAGCCTCCCCTTGCCCTATAAAAGGGGACGCCAGGGGCTAGTTTCATTCATTTGAACACACCTCAGACAACACTTAGCACAATCTGAGCTCACTGCTAGCAAGGCATAGGCGTAGCGCTTCTAAGCTTTGGGTTTGCAGTTCACCTCCATTCATACTCGCCCGCTTGTATCTGTCCTGTACAAGCACTTCGGTGCAAGATAATACAATCCTTCTCCCCCCGCTGGACATAGGGCCTTCTCTTGCCCGAATCAGGATAAATCATGTGTTCTTCTTGCATCACCGTCCGGATCACGCAACACAAATTCACTCGTTGGTGCTTGGACCCCGGGTCAGGACACCGACAAATGATATATTAAATGATAGATTATCTACAAACTGATTATCATTTAAATTATACCCCCACTATGATTAGCTACAGATCTCAAACCAAACGTGTATGACACTTTGTAGTATGGATGACCATATAGGCAAATAGCTTCAGAACATATGCCCAATGAGTGATGGCCAACATTCATGCAGACGGAGTTGAAAAAGTCTTCTTTCTTGTGTCTCCCTTCTTTCTGACACCGAAGAATAAGGAAGACCGATTTGCAACATATTCTCCCTAGTCCTTCATCGTGACTAGATCTAACTATGACAAAATAAAGAAGATACTAGAGAAAATTATTCTATGGCGGCGACACCATCTCCGTCTTGATGTCGCCATCTAAAAATAAAAGTCTCCATGTCCGTCACGCCGATAAAGGTGTTGACGTCGCAGTTGTCACCCTCATCTTTACTGGAGCCATCATGGAGAAAATGACTCCAACCTACTCCCTCATCATCACCGGAGAGAAGTAGGATAAGATAAATTCCTAAAACCAACAACCATGGCATGAAGTGGCAGTAAGCATAAGAACTCGATCTACAAGAAAAACTTACTGGAAACGATGGATCCCCACTCCCTCCGGCCTCCGACGATGCTAGAGGAGGGAGGGAGGGGGGCCAGCGGTGGTGAAGTCGGGGCGGGGGGGGGCGCTGAGTCTCGTGAGAGACGCGACGCGAGGGCTGATCCTTGACGGTGTCTAGACTCTAGACGTCTAAGACTTGCCACTCTATTAAAAATGAAACAAATCCGAGTACAAGGCTTCAAAAATAAATACAATGAAAATGAGAAAAAATTGCACATAAGCTTCTAGCCACAAATCAGATTGATATTTTTTTAAACTCTGCTTTAAAGATGGATTTGCAACGATGAATTGTAGCCGGAATGTTCGTGAAGATAACTTCATTCCGAATTGGCCAGAAGGAAGGTTGTTGTATTATTTTACTATCTGGTTTGAATTATTTTACTGTAATTTCCATCTAGCCACAACCATGCATACTCTCTCCTAGATTTAGGATTTTCTTCTAGCGCAGGGCTTTGGGAGGTGAGAGCGGCGGCTTAGATAGGTCGACTTGGGAGTCTACTAGCCTCAGCTCCTAGCACCAGCACCAGGCAGCATCCCAGGCGTTGGATTTAGATTGCCTAGGATAGAGATGATGCGCCTGGCAGACACACGGCCAGACGAGGGCGACATCCAAACATGGCCATACATATTAAACGTGGTGCATTGGTGTGTATGTAGGTGTTAGCATGTGTTGCAATAGTCGGCTATATCCTGGGTGAGGAAGAACGTGCGGGCTGTGGAGTGCATCATACTAAGAATGCATAGCAGAGTGTCAATTGAGGTCTAACAGAGCATCTCAGAGAGAGCGTGGTAGGGGTGATATGGACACAGCGTGGAGATTGAGGCCGGCCTTGCCGCGTGTGTGCATGGAGTGCGCATTAGTCACCGAAGTGATGAAGACCGGTCGAGAAATAATGATCCTATTGGAATGAAGAGTAGCACCCTCTCCCCTACGTTGACCAGGCTCGCGCTTGCTATTGCACTTAGCAATAATTCTCCTAGCTTGGAGATCCTCAATAGAAAGGCCAAAGGGGTGAAATTCAATTGAACAACTGTTGTCGGTGGTAAAACGACGCACACAAATTAAATTCTTAGATTCTTGATAATAGTAGGTATAGCTTGTCTGCAGTCCTAACTCCTAACCTTGTGGCCTCTCAATGCCACACGATCTCATGCACGAAACACACGATTAAATACACGATGTTTGATGCTGATTCAACATCAACAGATAATTAACAGTGCCACTGACGGTTGATAAGCTCATGTTCCTCTGTTCCTTCCTTTTATTTGAAGAAGAAGCGACCGGCCGACTACCTAACTGCCAAAAAACGATTTGCACGTTCATCCAATCGAACTCAATGTAAGTCGTGCCGACATGATGCAGGCATGGCCTATCTTTCCTTTAAAAATGGCATGACATGTCGGTATGCATATCCAAAAACCGATACTTGGGCCCCTTTGAATGGTAGGACGATTATTGTAGGAGAAACAAAGAAAGAAAAAATATTGGATTGTCATTCCTACGGATTGATAAGTTATTATAGTGTTCTTTTCATTCGTAGGGATCTTTTTCTGGAAAATTGTAGGAAACTTTCCTTTATTCCACAAAAAACCATCTGAAAAATATCCACTCCAACCTCACTTTTTTTTATTTTCTATGTTTTTCTTGTGGATGATCCGAACACATATTACTAACTAAAGTATTTCTGTGTTTTTTATTTCTCTGTTTTATATATGCAATTCCTGTCCCATTTCTAGCTTGTTTTCTGTTTTATACTCTTTTTTTTGTGTAAAGTTGCAACACTTATTAGCACAAGATTAATGGAATCTTGATCATTGAGCAAGAATATAGTTAGAAGTTGAGACACTTTTAGTTAAAGTTGGGACCAGCTGAGTTGAGCACTTGATCTAGTTTTATTTACTCAGCGAGCACTGATGTTGAATTTGATAGTCCATATGAGGTATTCTAACTGCTCAAGCTGGAACGGTTTGCTCCATTATACACTTGTTTATGCCAATGCCAAACGACATTTGCCTTCTATCCTAAATCAAATGCAAGGGCAATGGACAGTTTGCAGTTGAGTTCTGTTATTAGCTCACGCGTGCTGCGTGCCAAGCAGTGGAAACCTAATTTAGGCATGGCTTTAGATTAATCTGTCTTCAAACAATCCTCATTTTCTGTTATGAAACACCAATTTCAAGTACTTTTTTAAGCAAACAGGGAGGGGATGCCCCCTACTGAACTGTTATTAACATAAAGTAAAAGGGTCCTTAAAACAGTTCCATGAAACAAAAAAAAAAAAGAGAAAGGAAACCAGAAAGATTACACAAAGTAGGCTAGCCATGAATCAAACATCAGTTTAAAATTAGCCTTAGCTCTAAGCTTAACTCGAGCTAACTCATGCTTGAAGACGAATTCGCAGGGAACCAAAGAGTGTTGAACTTGTCTGAAGATGAGATCATTTTGATCCGACCAGATTGCCCAAAACATAGCTATGATTATTTCCATGAAGATAGGACTATGAATCTGCATCTTAAAGAGGACAACAGAGTCCAAGATGTCATTCTGTACGTATTAGGTGGGCCAGGACAGAGAAAAAGGCCAATGGAAGAAGAGGTGATGTAAAGTTTCTTCTATCCAACTTCTAAGTACTTGGATAGTACATTTGTAATTGTTGTTTCAGTTGAGTTGTTCCTTTCAAGATCTTGCTTGCGTTCTTTGTTTCGCAGGCATGTATTATCCTTCTTGGCGAGGTCAACCGGATTTGTGACATGGCTAATAACCAAAGGAGTTGTGGTCCTAAGATTGCAGGGTTTAGGTCTTTTAACTCAAGCTATATTGGTGCATCGTGCTACACCAAAATTATAGTTATAATAACCACCTGATAGAAATTAGGAACCCCATCCCTATTCAGTGGTAATCAGAGCTTTAGGTTTACCGTTAGGTTCACATCTAGCCTATTGCTTGAGTGTTTCACCTTCTTCACATAATCCATATTTGTTTTCTTGTTGCATAACCTTCTGCGCTATACCCTCTGCATATTTCAATCTCAGAACCCATCGTGTTGAAGTGTTTTAGGTCAAAATCTTGATGCTGGTTAGGTTGTGTTTCAACCCTGTTCATGTGTTTTCCCCTCCGTTCATATCAAGTCCTAGCTGCCGCCAATTTTGCACACTTTGTTCCAGTTATTTTGTCATCTAATTCAGAGTCTATTCGCAAAATAGGCACCCATGTGAATTCTGTTTCAGCAAACCTTATTTGTTTTGGAATTAGAAAAACTTTCACATCCATCTACTCCACTTCTATTGTTTCCCCGAGTTTATTTTTCAATAAAATAGCCCGGAAGGTTGCCTTTCTGAGCCCAAAAGTCTTTTCCAATTTTGAGCATATCTTCGAAATTCCACGGACCACGATTTTCAATTATTTGAGCTCAAATTTTCTATGGTTACTTCTTTTGTGCTCCTAAATAAAAAAAAGTCAAAACACACAATAACAGAATTCAAAATTTCCAAAAAAAAAAAACACAAAGTGTTTACGTAGTCCGGTACCGTTTATTTTTTTATGCCTATGGGGCTAACCCTAGTTACTACCAGTACCATAACACTAGTTACTACGTCTTGCACGGCTAAGCCCGGTGCATATAGTTGTCAAAAAAAAAACCCGGTGCATATCTGAATCTAGAGAGTATGCTGGGTATGCCCCGGTATATCTTGGTTATATACTTAGTATATGGTAATTTGTGGAAGTCAGACAACTAGCATTGTAAATCCCTTTTGTACCTTTATTTCAAACTATTAGCATGGCGTTTGAACTATTTATATTATAATTTTGTGGAAATTTTCAACTTTATCTTCGACTTTAAGAGTTATCATGTTATTTAGTGCTTGTATAATGAATTATGTTACAAAATTTATAATTGCTTACCTAGTTGACAAATGGTTTACCAAATTATAAATGAATTATTTACACAGCATACCTGTTGATTCAAGGCCTAAGGGTGAGACCCCCAGACCCCGAATCTAGATTCTGAAACATTGTGACCAGGCATGAATGACAAGATGTAACTGGATATGAAATAGCATTAATCGGGTCCGGCTAAAACGACCAGGTCCATCCCTTATAAACTCCTCAAAGAGCACTATTTATAGGAGCCCATAGGCTTTTACACGACGATTCTGCTCTCGGAGAAACCGTTTTTCCGTTGGGCTTTATGCCGACTAGGGGTAGACATGTCAAGTTCCTGTGCCTCTAACCTGTCGCTCCACTGCCGACCGGTGGGGGCCATACGCGTTTCAGTGGCGAACCCACTGAATCACCTACAAAATGGCAACAAGACAATTGCTCTTCTTACCTTTCCGCGGACAAGCTCCAGCGACCGAATGGCCCATTCAGTTGCCGTTCCCCTCGGTCGGTGCACTCACTGACTGCACTCTCCTAACACCGAAATCGCGCCGGACTTACCGGAAGGTACATTCGGGCAACCTCGCTCGTCAAACCGCTTCGTACATAGCCGAAACCACACCCATGTTACCGAAGGTAGCCATTCGGTAGCGGGGTTCATCATTCGGCATCAGGACGGCACTCTTCTGTCCTTTGGTCTCACTAAACCGAAACTGTCGATGTTACCAAATGCCATCATTCAGCACCAGGGCCTACCTTTCGGTACATGAGGCGGGGCTCTTCCGCCCGCTGTGCCCCTGGCCTAGAGCGAGCCACCCCAAGACGTGCGATGTTGCCTTTTGGTTCAGGTAACTTTCAAGGGACAGGGTGGCGACTCCCTGCCCTGCCCCCAACAAATACCTCTGGTAAAATCATAATAGATCAACTACTGTCCAGTGAGTAAGCCAATAAGCGGTAGGTCCATGCCAGCTTCCACCATAAACAGCATAGTCATGCACTGCTCAATCCAAATTAACTTCATCCAACCGTCAATAACTTGTCAAAACAAGATAGAACAAGGCACACTTCGACTTTGTTCTATCTCACCGCTGCTGCATAGTGCTGGAGGAACAAATTATTTAAGTAGAGTACGTCCGTCACAATGCCTATGTGCCCCTAATCCTGGCTATACTACCTCTTGGGGAGCTAACTGGCTATCACCTGCAGGGCTAAATGACCAGTACGGTTCCATGCCAGCTTCCACCACCACCACCACCTTATCATAGTTCAACATGGCCATAAAAGACTCAGACGCTTGGATTATAAATGCACGTAGGAGCCGGGTGCTCTAGTTCATCATCTGCACATTCCCCTAGCGACTACTACAGATAGCGAAACACAGCTAGCGCTCAGCCATGAAGCTCCTCCTGTGCTTCTGCATGTGCATCGTTCTCGTCATCGCCTCGTCGCCGGACCAGCTCTCTCGTAGCAGCCCACTGCTGGGGCGACGCTGGCTGATAGACAAAGTTATCATTGCCAACGGCCCAGAAGGGAACTCGACTTCTGGCTCTGCATGGTCGGAGGAGGCGCCGGGGATACCGTTCGACGGCTCAAAGAGGCTCAGCCCCGGTGGTCCCAACCCGCAGCACCACTAATCGTCGTCCGATCATGTTGGCAAGTGCCACTACCACCATCTTGCTACGGGAATTCTCATTCCTACTCATCTCTAACAGCGGCAGCATGCCGGTACAGAGGTCCATTTCGTGTTTGTGCTTAATTAGTATATACTAGGGTTGCAATCATATTTTTTTTCTGTCCTTTCATTATATGCGGATATCGATTGGTGCTTGGTCAAGGTCCTTTGATCAAGGGTGACACAAATCAACTTATTGCGCTAATTTTTGCAAGTTGTATGAGTAACAATGAATGCTGTCATCAAGTGTCAACTATACTAATAAAGTCAAGAGTCATTGCAGCACTCTCAAGTTATCTGTAACTTTTTTTATATCAGTGTTTCGTGCTCTGCTAATATATAGTCGCGTTCAATTCTCTCTTAGTTTAAACAGTTCCAAATGTAAAAGTGATGCTTACGTTTGCTTGGAAAAGCCCCTTCAAATGGAGAGATGATGCGAATGTTTGGAATTTGGACCACTGATATTGCATCCATTGTTATGGATGTCATCTAATATATGTTGCTGGTACAGTAAAAAAGCAGATCCAACACTACTAAACACTTCCGAGAAACATAATCCAAAAGAACTATACAGCAACTGAACCAAAAACACTCCATTTAAGAGCACAAAAAAATGCTTTAGAAGTTATTTGGTTCTTCTGCTTGGGGCAAGCTAAGCATTGTGAGATGCTATACTCACAATTATTTGGCTGTAAAATTGGTACCCTACCGCTGCACTACAGGATATACTTGATTACAATGACTAGAAAGAAATTGAAAGAATTACAAAAATGATTGTCCAGTTGGAAAGGGAAAATGTTTTTCTTTAGGATGGAGACTAGTGTCGATTAACTCGGTTCTATCCAGTTTACCTTTGTTTATGTTATCTTTTCTCTAAGATAGCTAGAGGTGTTCTCAACAAAATTGATTACTATATAGATTGACATACTGGTCTATTATTTGCCAACCCAAAAAATAGGGAGGCCTAGCCGCCTAGGCATATACAAACCTTAATTTACAATTTACAAGCCCTTTTACAATGCTTGGAAATACTTCCGAAAGTGTTCATTAAGTAAATGGTTGTTTAAAATTTGTAATGAATATGATTTGTTACAACATATGCTAAGGAATAAATACTTGAAAGACAAAACTTTGATCGTTAATGATGGGATGACACAATGCTGGAATGGTTTGTGATGGATTGCAGTTACCTAGGACCGTCCAATTGAATTGTAGCTTTCTTTTCTAGCATGATCTATGTTGTGCTTGTTCTCATTTTTCTTAATATAATTTAGATATATGTTGATGTCCTAGGACATTTTTTTATAAAAAAACATCCTTATAACAAGCACACGCATGCTCTAAATTGCTTCCACAAATTATGGTGCCTTCGTCACATGTGTCCTTGTATTGACACCGAATGTGGTCCAGATCAACTCACCACGAGGGCTTTGGATGCCGAGACGGCCACAAGCCGAAGAACATAACAAGATAGTCACCCTTACGTGGTGAAGGACGGAGAGATTTATAAGCAAACCACCAAACGCGTTTTCCGGACGAAGAACCGGCTAGTTTTTAGACAAACTAGCAAATAAGCCGGTGAAGTTGTCGCCTGGGGCGCCCGGGAGGGACCCCGTCAAGGCAAGGATGTCATCGGGTTGCCCTAGGTCAGCCAGCAAGCCTAGAATGTCATCCTTGGCTGCCTGGATCAAGAGAACAACATGTAGAACATTGTAGAGAGAAATTAGGGTAAAGAGAGGTTTTTGGTCGATTTGTTTGTCAATTGATAGGATGGATTCAATTGGCTATGATCTTCTTATTTATATAGACGGGGTGGTCTTATCCTAATAGGAAACACATCTAATACACGATCTCTAAGTTTTCCACATCCAAAATAGATCCAAAATTGATTTGGAAACCAAATCTCTAAGTTTCCCAAGTCGGCTTAGCCGGTTTACTCAGGCTAGAGGCGTTGTTCCTGAGCTGAAAACAGCCAAAATCGGCTTAGCCGGCTCGGTGATCCCGCTAAGCTGACTAGAAATTCCGGATGAAATCTTTAAAATTCCTAATTAATTCATCCGGACTCCAAATTGGGAAAATCATATATGTTTTTCAATCAGCTCGACGAGAGGGACAAAATAGTGAAGTCAATTCGTGCATTGGAGCAACTTGGTCAAGTCGTATTAGCTGACTTAGGGACCCAGCTAAGCTGACTCTAGCTACAGATCTAGCGTCCGAAAAGTGGTTTTTCTTGTCCAGGCACTAAATGCAATGATCCGAGATTACTCTCTATTCTTCTTAATGATAAAAACATGATGATAATGTCAATTATGCCCTCTGCACAATTTTGAGTGTCAACAACTTGCAATTGGGTCTTGTTGTGAGATAACGTGAGCCCAAAATCCAAGGAGCCATGCGAATATATAATACCTTAAGATTTGGTCAGGGTCGGGCTTCTCTTCCTCCTCTTGACCCTTCTAATTGCTACAGTTGAAAGAGGGCGAGAGGGAGGCGACTGTGATCCAACATCATTTTCCTCCATTCTTTCTCCACTCTAGCGACCAGTTCGGCGCCAGAGAGGATGGAGAATGGGGATTGAGACAGTCGGTGTACATATCAGTACCTAATTTAGGAAGTTTAGGGCCACATGGCATGCATTTGGTGGATGCATCGTCGCCATTAAGGAATAATTTGTCGGCCCCTCCTTTTGCCTGATCGGTTGCGATTTGGTGGCGGCGAAGGGCTAGGCAGCTACTACCTTGCCATATCTAGGGTTTCTTCTGAATCTTTAGATCTCTTCAGCGAGGACTTCTCTCTCCCTCCCTCGGCTTCTTTAGGACTGGCACCGTCATTCACCTCTCCAGAGAGGCTCCAGGGATGTATATGCCTACCACTATTCTGACGATTCTGGGTGTTACATGCAACTGTTTGGGCGGTCTCTTCCCTTTTTTGGTTGCTTTGTCATCGTCGACTTGGGGTGCCCGCGTTGCTTACGACGACTCCCATGTTCCTTGGTGGTGGGATGGCGAGTGGTCATAAGCAGCTTGGTCATTCAACAGTTCTACGACGTACTAGTTTTGGCACGCTACTCGATGTGCCAAAAATCTTTGAAGTTTCTTTGTCAGGAGGGTCGTTGCGTTGGCTTCAAGATGCAACCTCGGTGTGCATCTTCTGCTACCTCTGGTACGGTGGCAGCTTCGAGCCCTTTGGCCTTCCATCAATCCATACTATTCTACTTTTAATACATTATATCATAGTTTACGTTTCTGTTTTTTATTTTGATATTTTGTTTAGACTTCTGGCATCCTAATGTGCCATCAGCTCATTTCATTAGTTAGTGGCACTTTGCAACGGAGTAGAATTATCCAATCAGTTAGAGATATAGATTTTTTTTCTTTTTTGTGAGAATTAGTTAGAGTTATCATAGATGGCCTTTATTCTTATAAATCATAATAACAAAGCCCATAGGCAGGCAAGTAGGCATCTGCAATTGGCAGTGAAATAGAGACGCGGACTGGACTCCATTTACCAAAATACAAAATTGTCTAAAGAAATTGAAGGATCATTAAACTGCAAAGAAGCTGGTTTTTAGGGTGTTATTACTTGTTACCACATGACGATACTTTTTTTTGACAAGAAGCATATATATTATATATATAGGCAGCCAAATTACAACCAGGTTCTCATAGAGAACCGAATTATATCAAGGCCATTGGCGACCGGATGAACATGAAAACGGGTACACGGTGTAGAAGAGACATGTATTCCAACCACAGCGAAGGGGAGCACGACGCTAACGTCGCCGAGAAGGTTGCCGGCTATGGTCTTCAGAGGTGGCTCGATTGCAAGGAAACATGATGGATTAACCTTGCAATGCGAAAGATTGAAGTGGTCAAGGAAGCCAGCAAGGGCCTCCATCTCCGCCGAACTGAAGATGATGCTAGAATTGTCGATGGAGGATTCAAAGACAACTTCCTCAGAACCAGGTGATGATGACCTACAAGGTGAGAGGCGAAGTACTCGACGAAGACCCGATGGCAGATGATGTCGAGTGGAGTCAGAGAAGACAGAGAATACGATCGGGGCAAGAACTGGGAGCCAGCTAGCTCCAGGACCAGATCCACCCAACAGGGCACCGATCCATAGCACAGCCCTCAAATTGGCCACAGACCCGGACGGATCGGTGGCGGCAACAAGGGAACTCAAGCAGCCATGGGCAGAAAAAGGATGGAGATGGGGCCTCTCGAGGGTGTGAATTCATTGTATTTCTACCTTGGTAGCGCAGCAACAACGATGAAAATGCCAAGGAAGACCACGGCAACGCTGATGAGAACAACGATGGCAGAGCTTTTCACTTGGGGCAACAACCATATAGGCATTCTGGACAAGCTAGTTACTAACTACAAACTACTGGAGGGCAGGCCCCCACTGCCAACTGCTCCGACGAGCTCACGGAAGGCGGAAGGGAGGGGGCCGTCTAGATCTCATAGGGGCAGACAAGGAAGAAGGCAAGTGCGCTATGCCTAGTATTGGTGGCGTGGGCACTCTGGTCCCATGATGATACTTTGAAACTTAATTGAATCCTAAACAATGTGATCTGAAAATAAAGTTTAAAATTCAGCTCAAATTGTGTTGCATTACAAAATGAATCGCAAGTAGATGTTGTTATGTAGTTCAAATCCAAGTTCCGAAATGTGTTGGATATGGACTCTTTCTTTCGTTGGACCAAAAGTGTCATGGTGGCCTGGTGAATAATGTTGGGAATATTCGGACTTGATCCTAATCAATTTTATTAATCATTCATGTTCTCTATGTACCATATGCAACCAACCTTTCTCTTGGGATGTAAGTTTCTAAAAATTAAAATGTACATGTAATACGCTAGCTCATTATAAGAATATAGTAGTTGTGAAGTTGGCCTATATAGCCCAAGTGACTTATGTGTGCTACTGCTTGTGATTTTAGTACCACCTTAGAAGTTTAGAAGGGTAAACACCAGCTTATAAGCCTTGACGTTCTAAATGTAGCACCTCTGGCTTAACCCTTTTATACGAAGCATGTATGGAAGTACAAGTGAGGTGCTACGCATAGTTACAAATAGTATTGGAACATCAACCCTTGCTACAAGTTGACCGTGGAGGGGTGTTCAGAGTGCTGTACGCACTTCATGTTACAACATCAATTCAACAAATCTCCTATAAAAAGTAAACCTAATAAAGAATGGTTGTACTTTTGGTAGTTTCCAGCCTCTGGACGAAAACATGAATGAAATCGGCTTGCAATGTGTGAGATACAAACCCAGAACCCGTTGTCTCACGTATAGATTTCTTACCATCTCAACTGCACACAAATCTGACAAAGTCCTAGAAGCTCTCCTTTTGAATTGACACGTAGAGGACGTTTTAATTCTGGATGAAAGACATTTAGTCCCAATTCATAACACCAACAGAAACTAAAAGACCATCCTTTAATCTTGTTTGGTATTACTAATTCGGACTAAAGGTTGAAGGACCATTTGTCCTCCCGGTTGGTGTTACGAACTAGAATTAAAGTATATTTGGTGCCCGTGCAAGAAAATAATGTCCCCCTTTAGAGCATCTCCAAGATTTTGCTATATTTCACTTGGTAAATCTTGTGTTTTGCCAGCTCCCAAAACAATATGCCAAGTGAAAAAACAGCTCATCTCTAATATTTTGCTATTTTGGACTTGGTAAAAATGAAAAAACACACACCATATGCACAGTACCATGCAGGCTACTAGCAGCCGGTAACCAATCCGAAGGAAATATAGTCAAATAAAATTTGACGGCCAAGCAATGCATACATGGCCAATAATTACGAGCAAATAAATCCCATACATCAAATTTTCTTCGATAATGCTTATGCTGAATCAAAAAAGGTTCTTCTGAATGAAAAACAAACAAACTAAGGATTAATAATTCCACAACTGAAATGACAAAATGAGATGAACATGTATGGAACCATCTACTAGTAGTCCTCGGCCTTGCCTTGCCCTGCCCTAGCGTGACCAGCAGATGGAGAGCAGCAGCACAGCGGTGCATGGCCTTGGCTTGCCCTTGCATTGCCCTGCCCTGCCCTAGCGTGACCGGCAGATAGAAGGCAGCTGCAGCTGCGGGCTTGGAGATCGGCGAGGGAACAGGGAGATCGAACCTGACCGAGAGACTTGGAGATCGGCAAGGGGAGAGGGGTGATCGTACTACGCTGGAAAGTAGCTGCCGCCGGCGTCGTTGATAGAGTGTTCGCGTGGAGATCAGGAAGAAGAACGGCGACGAGAGTACTTCGATCTTCGCGCAGGAATTGGACGCGAAGAGCGCGAAGGAAACGCAGCGGCGCGCGAAGCCGCGAGCCCGTGATGGCAAAGAAGATACGTGCGCCTATCTTTACACGCTGGCAGACCAAATATGCCAACTTGATATTTTTTTTCAATCTATTTTGCCAAACTGTTGGAGGCTTATTTTGCATGTTTTGTCCAAATTATATGGATGGCAACTTGTTTTGCCAAACTGTTAGAGATGCTCTTAGTTCTAGATTTTAACATAGCAGAGACTAAAAGTACGAATCAAATGTCATTTCTCTACCGATGGATCAACACTAGCGCACAATGCAACTCACAATGCAACTCACGAGTGGTGGCTAGCCAAGATTTTAACATAGCCGAGATTAAAAGTACGAACCAAAAGTCATTTCTCTATCGGTGGATCTAACACTAGCGCACAATGCAACTCACAATGCAACTCACGAGTGGTGGCTAGCCACATCATAACTTATAATACATCATAAATAGGTAATGTGAATGGTACAATGAAAGTATTGTTCTACTATCAGATTATCAGTTCTATCAATAATGCTTTTAGAACATAAAATTACCACATAAACAATTATTAGAGGCCAAAATTATTTTTCAAATGCGATATTATTTTTAGCCACACATAAAATTATTAAGAAATGCCCATTTTTAGTAGAGGTCCATGTACCTTGTCTATATATCAATTTTGGTTAAAGGACGAGCATCACTGTGGTTCCAAAATTTCTATATTCATCACGTACCACACTGATCCTATATTATGTCGGGCACACACACAATCTCTCTCTCCTTGTATCTTCCCCTCCGCTATCTTTTTCTTCCTTGTCTCTTCTCTCCCTTTATCTCTTCCCTCCTTCCTTCTTCCAGGCATAGGTACCACCACATGGTGGACTGTGGGGGCGGGGGTGCAACCGGTGGCCAAAAACATCGAGCACTACGTCGTCTATGCCCTTGGCCCTGGACCTGGCATGGGTAGCCACATTGTGTGTGTGCAGTCTGAGGTCTACAATGGTGGGTTTCAATTGCATGGTAATAATCTAACAATCCGGGCGTG
The DNA here is from genome assembly GCA_023333625.1 of Bothriochloa decipiens. Lineage (NCBI taxonomy): Eukaryota > Viridiplantae > Streptophyta > Magnoliopsida > Poales > Poaceae > Bothriochloa > Bothriochloa decipiens. The sequence continues at coordinate 21,739,188 of CM041638.1, forward strand.
AATCGATGTGTGTGGGTCTTCAGTTCTTTAGCACTCAAAATTAAACACAAAGGGTTTATCCTAGTTCAAGCGTCGAAGCCCTACGTCCAACAGTAGTATTCTTCGTGTTAGAGTGCTCAATCATGTTCTTACAATTTCAGAGAGAGGTGGTAGTACAGCGCTAAGCTGCTGATCTAGGGTTTGGTGAGCTCCAATTGGATCGATAAGGGCTGATTGCTCCAGAGTCCCTTCCGGAGGAGTTCATGCCCAACCTTATATACCAAAGGGCAACAAAAATATAAAGTATAGGATGCACGGTTCTAGAGATTTCTAGAGTTTCATATCCTAATCTTCGGATATTGGTGGCACCAGGCGCCGTCCCTCGTCACTTGGTCATGGTCGACACTCTTCTAAGTCTTCTTCAACCGCCTTTGACATCTTCCGCTAGATTTTGGATGTGAACATCAAACACTACCATTGTCGTTGAGCCTGATCCTCGGGTTCACCTTCACGTAGCATTCGCTTCATGCCAAGGGTCCTCCCACACGCAAGTGAGGCTGCCAGAGAAGCCAGGACTCGTTCATGCAGTCGACCCGCATATATTCATTCTTATCGCATTGTGGCAAGCCCCAAAAGCGACCTTGTGCTAGGAGTGGTCGACACGGCCTTTCAACAACGATGGAATAGTGCCCTCTCAAGGCTTGGTCATTCGTTAGGCTCTACGCACCTGACATATCTTGGAGGAAAATTCCTCGGGATGGTAAGCCAAGCCCGAGCAAGGCAAGCACATGTGCACAGTGGCCCTTGGTTAGCTATCGCTTCATGTCGAGAACCACATGGACCTAGTCAAACCCTCGAGCACAAATAAATGGAGCGCAGACTTATCCTATCGGCTCATTTCCATGGTGCTAAGGCCTTATCATGAAATGGGCCTTTTGAGGCCCGTTAAGCCATTCAATAACAGCCTAAATGTACTCACGAGCATACACAATGAGTGTTACCCACAAATCTCTTACTAATTAGAAGAATAAGTTAAGACGTTAATGATACTGTTGTGGTGCTAATTCTAGAGTTCAATATATCTTTTTGTTTGATACCCAGCAGTGGGAGTGTTTTTCAATCCATCTTTTTAGGCACAGATAATGTGTTAACTATATCTTTAAATCAAAATTTAGATGTAGCTAGTGTCCAGGAAAATCAATTTATATATGTGCGGCTGCCTGGCCCATGAAAAAACATCTATTTGTCTTGGTAGGTGCAGTTGCAACAACCGACCTACGAAACGGTTTTGACCATACCGTTGCAAACAGATGTTTTGTAAATTTGTATACAGCAGCGTTGAACTTGGTACATGTGAATGACCATTTTCACTCTGTGTTCTGTTAAACCGGGAGTACGTGTGGGTATCACAACAGAATGCTTACAACTTCAGGGTCGCCATTTCTCGAGTTTCTCGAGAAGGACGCATATATGTAAGCAAACAGAGGTACGGAGTTGTGACATTAGCTCGTTATTGCTTCACTGAGAAGACAAACTTAATTGTTCTTCTGACTTTCTAAAAAATCTAGTGTATTCAACTTTAACTAAATATATACAAGAAAATATTAATATTTATATTCAATCAGATAAATCATTAAAACTATTTTCATAACAGATGTTGGCGCTCATAATAAGTGGGCACACATCCAATAAATACATACATGCACATAAACCCTACATCTATAAGAATCTAGGAAAGACTATGCCAACAAAACTCAAGATACGACGAAGTCACTAGAACTGCTCTGTTGCCGACGACGGGAATGACGCTGTTATTGAAAACACAACACCATTATATCTTGCAATAAAGTCATAAAAATACAAGTACCGTGCCAAGTCGAGGACTTCAAACCTAAGAAAACAGATTTCTTCCCAAGAAATCTAACTAACTAAACTAAACTTTCAACATAAATACCATAGTGACTCTCGAAAAGGAACGAGGGAGTACTTTGCAATGAATTGGAAGTATCCCATCCGATAGAGACCGATCAATTTGTCCATTTCGGTATGTTATAAGTGAGTCCCTCCAGGCGGGCCAAAGGCCATTCATGTTGATCCACACTGCCGCATCGACAGCATCTCGGCATGGATAGGCTGAAGATAAACTAAACCTTGTCAGAAATCCGGCAATGGTGACGAGACGAGATAGCCCTTTCACGTCATTTTATCAACATACCACGTAGACTTCGTCTCAGACATCCATGCGACAAAGCACCTGCCTACCGGATTAACCCCACTAAGACCGAATCCAACACTAACATAGATAGATCTGAACCATGCCACCATGCAGGTAATCTACTCCTTCGGTTCAAAAAAAAAAATCTTGCTATGACATGCATGTTGGTTAAATTTACTAAATTTTAAGGTTAATAAAAATTACTAAATTTTGAGTTTAAAAATATACTAAATTGAACTAAATTTATAAAAAACATATTAGTAACATTTGTATATCTGATGAATAAATTTATTATGAATATATATTTAGAGAATCATCTAATGATATTAATTATGTACTATAATTATTAATATTTTATATATTTGACCAAAGTTAAAAATATAACTTCTGGATATTATTTATCGTACAGAGTGAGTACCTAATATTAAATATAGATATCTACACCTAAAATCTATCAATAATACCTGATAATAATAACATTAAAGATCCAAGTTGTTTCTTTCATCTCTCACTCTGACGTCCCTCAGTGTCTAGCATTCTCACTCTCACCTTTCTTGGTTTTTGTTAGTACTGCAAAACATATGTTAACGCTGCATCATTCCTCTTACGCCCCTTGGCCCAAAGTCGCAACTCTCACATTTCTCGCTTTTGGTTTAGAATCGCAAAACCTATATTTAGTGCTATATCACTCATGTCAGAGGGCACATATGGAGGCGTGTGAATCACAGTAACAGACATATATTTAATTAAACTGATCGAGTCAGTCTTCTAACAATTTAACACATGAGAGTAATCCTTTATTGCACTGGCATTTATTCTGAGCCTTGAAATTAATTTGATTTAAGGAACATCTACTCTTTGTCCATCACTCCCATTACTCTTCTTTCATCACTCACTCTGAACCTTCTTGCCGATGGCCCTTAAACTATTTATACAGTTTTGAAGCACTGTTGCTTAAACTTATGATTGTAATTAATTACAGCAAAACCTACAGGAACCATATCTGATCTCTGACCTCCAAATAACAAGATCAGGCCGGTCGCCGGTGGAATATATGCACATAGATGCATGCAGTCAAAGATAGCGCAGTACTGCATTAGTGCACCTACACTATAAGAGTTCAATTTAGGTATTCGATCAGGAGTACTTTCGTAACATACTAGATTCTACTATAGTATAGTGTATGTAATCGCACATCCTCTTGAAACCTAAGTTGTCCTTTTTTTGCCTTTGGCGTCCATGAGCTAGCGAACCGGGATTCGACAGAATAACGAGCGGCGCTGCACTAGTTACAGTAAACTAATGCTTCAGGGTGCCCACGACTAACTGTCAGCCCTGGACGGACTCGTCTGCAAGTGGCCATGGCCATGCTGATCGTTGCTATTCCGAAGCGACCTCCACTACCTTTCCGCAATCGCATCTCCTCCCTCGAAAAGTCCATGGCATTTTCGACTCATCCTGCAACTTTAATGGAGTAGTTTATTAGTAAGCAATAAACTAACCATCGGTTAGTTAAAATGATTCTTCCTTGTTGTTTCCTCACCTGGCTGGCCTCAAATCGGCGTGTATATATATGGGCCTTGGGCTGCATGTGTTTGACCACATCGATCACCATCATATCTGATTATCTGTATGTGGACAACAAATATCTGCATGCTATAGATCCATATAGTTACTCACTCATCATAGTATAAATAACACATAGCTTGATCATCTTTGCTTGGTGATGGATACCATGGCGTCAAGGATGGCAACTGTGGCGACGGCTGCGTTCCTGCTCTGCGCTCTCTTTGCTTCTTGGACGACGACGACATCTGAAGCGGCACGCATCATGGGGCGGCAGACGGGTGACGAGGTTGCTGTTGCCGCCGCTGTCAATGGAGGTGGCGGAGGAAGCGGCAATGTGCACTACTGGGAGAGGGTGATGAGGCAGCAGCGCGGCCTCGTCGTCGGCCGTCGGCCGAGGCTGGCGTCGTTCACGCCGCGTGGCGACGACGGTGCAGCTGGCGGCAACAAGAGAGAGGTGCCCTCGGGACCGGACCCCATACACCACGGCGACGCGCCGCCCACGTCATCAGCTGCTCCGACGACGAGCCCATAGAGGGGGAAAAAAACTAAGACGAGATTGAGAGTAGTGACGAGGACACATGCTGCATGCAGGCGTTGTAGAATGCGTAGCAATGTAGGCACGCGCGCGTACGGTTGGGCCGGTCCTTGTTTTTGCATTATTGGGTTGTACTGTGTGCCGTGTGTGCTTGTATTTAGAGTTCAGTGTGCTTCTTTGTATTCGTTCAACCTGGGAGCTTGAACGCATCGAAATAATTTCTCTTCTTAAACAAAACGTGTAGTCTATATAGAATTTCTTCGTCTACATGTATGATGCATATCATCCTGTGCCAGTCGAAGTGGATAAATTCCAGATGGGCTCAATTATATGTATACTCGCTCACCTGATATGTTTACGCGTGTCCATCAAGCGAAATATTAATGTACTTGTACGGCGCGCGGTAAGAACATATACGAGCTGATCAATTTGACTTGACCCCAATGCGAATGTCATCACGATTCACGACCCTTGCTTCGATTGATCGTATGCTCGATGATGAAGTCCTCCCAGTCCCAGTTGGAGCTGGCACAGCCGGCAGCTGGCCCTTAGGCGTTCAGCAGTGTGGGAATGTTGCCACAAAAAAAAAGTGCGCCCTAAGCACAGGATTGAGCAGCGACGCCCAACAAGATGTAGTGTGGAAAAAATTGGGTACCCATGCCATCTGACATCGCTAGGATCCACGTCAAATAAAATATCGCCCACTCCATCTCACTACTACAGAATGTTTTTGTGTGGTGATCAGATTTCGTTTTCTGTGGCAGGCAAACGGGCCGCCGTGGTTCAAAGACCACGGTAAATCATGGCTTCCCTATGGAAGACGCCCTTGCCCACCCGCGGCAAATGCATTTATAGTGGCGGGCACGTAAGAATGGCCGCCACGGTAAATCAGTCGGCAAAAACAAAAAAAAGCCCACACGGGCCTAATCTGGGCCGTACTGGACCCCGATTTCGCCGCCGTCGTCGACCCACCACGCCCTCGATCCCTCTCCTTAGCTTGGATCTACACATGCCAAGGCCCGATCCATGTGGTGGAGCCGCTACTGCTAGATCCACCAGCCTTGGGCATGGATCAGACATGGTGGAGGCTGCCGCGCGCCATGGCCGAATCCGCCATAGTAGAACATGTTGACGGTAGATAAATGCTCTTTTTAACCGTCAACTAAGCATCAGGAAAGACCTAAATATAAATATCATCTAGCTATAGCAGTTACACTGACAGAGTTCCATGAGTTTTGATGATGTCTATTTCTACAAGGGGTTATCGTAAAATAACCAAAGAAGGCCCATCTATAAGATTTACATAGAGAGAATCAACCCACGCACAAGAATACTCTAGAAGACACCAGAGGACATCAGAGCAGACCGGAGGCCGATTGGCCACGTGGGTAGGGCGCCCACCCTGGCCACCAGGGCACCCGCCCTATGAGGTTGACCAACCAGGTCCAACCTCATGGATCCTGCCCCAACTGCTTTTGAGGATCAAACTCCACCGTGCAAGAAGGTCGGTTTGATCCGAGGGCTGCGATGCATTCTAGGAAGCTATATAAGCAAGGCCCCTGGCCCTAGGAGAAACTCGGATTTATTTCCTAATTCATTCTCAACTTCATTCATCAAGGGAGAAGCCCTGATCAAGCCCTAGAGCCACCATCTTAATTAGAGCTCCATAGTCATAGCATAGCTACATAGGAGTAGAACTAAAAGGAGCCAAACTTCGCTTGGTTTCCAGATCTGTCAAGAGAGTTCTTGGTAATTCTCTCCTTTTATATTCGTTCTTGCTTTATTCATTTTGTTCATCATTCTATGAATATGACTTTGCTCTATTCTATTATATTGGATATAACTTTACTCTGTTTGCTTATATTCTCAATTATGATGTTCTTAGTTTCCTTTGATTATATGCTTGGCATAGTTGGATTAGAATTATATTCAAGTATGGGATCATATAGAGCTTGCTCATTGATATCATGGGTGAGTGGTAAATATTGTGTAGACGTGGTGCCTATACCGTATTTTCCTGCGATTACACCCAATATTCTGGACCGTGAGGTAGATCGCGAGAGTGATAGTCCTGTTGAGTCCTCTATAGTCTTCCTCCCGAGTATAGGACATGTAAAGCGCAACTATTACAGAGAAGTGATTGCTATGTTCTTCATCTTCCTTTGTAATACTCTCTATGCTTTAGTTTAACCTTTTCTTGCCATGATTGCCTAGTGTAATTGCACTAATCATTGTATGCTTTGACTTTATATTTAGAATAACTTAGGATTTATTCTTGTAGTTCTTCCTAATTCCATTCTAGTGTTATAGACTTAGAGTATTCTATTGAGATGCTTATCATTTATTATGTGGCTATATGCTGATCATTTATCATTTATTATTTACCATTCATTCATTATATATATTATTTTATGTGACACTTATCCTATATGAGAGATAGACAAAGACAAGGTTATACTCTCCATTACCGCATGTAGTGATACTCAGTGCTCATTATCCTTAGCTATTCCTTCCCATGGGTAAAAATATAAATTACGATACCTGGTTTACTCCTGGTTAAAATGCTACATCGGTATTATCTGTGCGCTTGCATATTTCATATTTATTTCTAGAGGAGCATTTGCATTTATTAATACCACACTCCTACACCATGCCGGGATGACAACCTAGCATAAGTGGTGTAAGGAGTGTCAACAAGCATTTTTGGCGCTGTTGCCGGGGATGGAAAATATAGCTATTCAAAAAGGATATGAGCCATCACTTGCATCCATTAATGTGATCAAGGAACCATAATTTTCTCTACTCATACAGCTTTACCCTTGTATTTTGTCTATCATATATTTTATGCAGGGTAATGTATGAACAGGGTTGATCTTCCAGATAATTTTGTTGATAATCCAGGAGCATTAATCAGAAGGACCAAAGCCAAGCTAAGGAAAGCTCAAGGATCATCATCAGATCAACCTCTAGTTCCTTCTGTACAAGAAGATCACCAAGAAGTTATTCATGACTTGACACCAATGTTAGAAGCCATGGCAGATAAGTCGCTCCGTGAGTTCTTAGCTCCAACCACGGCTAACATCCAGACTGGACCTGCTGCGGACATTGAGCGGCCATTTGAGCTTAAGCCTGTGCTCATCAACATGGTGCAAGCTAGCCAGTTTTGTGGGAAGGCACATGAAGATGGTAGTGCTCATCTCCAACACTTTCTGGAGATATGCAGCACTTTCACCATCAAGGATGTCCCCAGAGATGCCATACTACTTTGCCTTTTTCCATTCTCACTCTTGGGGAGAGAGAAGTAGTTGTTCTATGCAAACAAGGAGAAGAATACTACGTGGGCACTTTGCTCCACTAATTTTCTGGTGAAGTTCTTTCCCATGGGCAAGACAAATGCTCTTCATGGTAAAATATCAAGTTTTCAGCAACAACATAATGAGTCCGTGCCAGAAGCATGGGAGCGCTTTCAAGATTACATCCTAGAATGTCCTCATCATGGAATGGAGAATTGGCTACTTATGCAAACATTCTATCATGGGCTCAATAATAGCACTCGTGAGACCATGGATGCTGCTGCCGGAGGTGCATTCTTATCACTTACAATTTCTCAAGCCACATCTCTTGTGGAGAAGATGGCGTCCAACCAAGGTTGGAATGAAGAAAGAACTCAAGGCCACAAGAGACGTGGAGGTATGCACCAGCTCAAGGAGGTAGACATGTTGTCAGCCAAAATGGACCTGCTAATGAAGAGGCTCGATGATAGAGCCAGTGAGAAGAAAGAAGTCATGCACATTCATGATTCTCGCATGACTTGTGAAGAGTGTGGAGAAACTGGGCATTCAGGCAGTACATGCCCAGAGCTACAAGAGAATGTGAACTACATCAACAACAACAATAATTACTATCATTCTTAATAGAATCAAGGTTGGAACCAACAGCAGAGGCCTAACTACTCAAGTAGCTACTCAGGTAACCATCAACGTAATAATTCTTTCAATTCTTCTAATCAGCCACCTTTGAGAGAGTTAGTGCTTAATCAAGAAAAGTTAATGGATAACCTGTCTAAGAAGTTAGCATCCAATGATAAAATACTAGAAACAATTAATAATAGGATGGATAGCTTTTCTACTGCTATTAAGAATCAACATAGCTTTAATAAAATAATTGAGTCACAAATATACCAGCTTGTTACTGTTGTTCCTCCCGAATACGAAGGTAAGATCATTCTAGGGAAGCCAGAAGAATTAGAATCTGCAAATCTTGTAGACATCTTTAATGTAGGAAGCAACTGGAATATTCCAATAGCTGGTTGGAATGATGAGACTCTCCCAATCAAGAAAGGTGATCCAGGGAGACCAATCATCCCGATCTCTATTAGGAGTATTGTTGGCGGTCCTTATGGATCATTTTTAACCACCAACTTACGCCTAAAGGGAGAGAAACTATCAAACTTTAACACATAAACATATGCTATTAACAGAGTTTCACTTGTACCCCTAGTGTTTATGTTTTTACAGGATTTATGGTGATACAAGTGGAAGTGCACAACACCAATTGGAAAGCGTAAAGGAGAAATGTGAATTTAGAGAATGTGCAACCAAGAATAACAAAGAAGCCCACCTTTATTACAAATCTAGGCCCATTCGTTAGGAGAGGTCTAGGCCCAGAGGAGAACAAACCACACGAAGGTGGTTTCCAAATGGGCCCGTCCTGGGGGCGACCGCCCCCCTGGTGGGCCTCTCAGGCCCAGTTTTCTCAGGCGATGTGCATGGCGGTTCCCTCCAGATGGTCCCACCTACGATCAGTAAAGTGTAAACCGCCCTTTGGAGGTCGGTTTGGATCCTTCCATGTGAGGATGATCCTTTTGCATAGAGCATCCTCCTCTCAAACTATAAAAGGAGGCCTTCTCCCTTCGCACAAGGCATTCATTCATCAACACACAAGAGGTCACAATGTAGAGGGGAAGAGTGAGCTACATTGCCATTAGCTTCTAGCTAAATTAGTATAGGGAGTGAGAGAGGGAAATAGCTGGAGAAAGAGCGGAGTGGAAGCAGTTCTACCTCCGGGTGGACGAAGTGCCAGACTTGTCGGCTCTCTCTCCAACTTGTACCTCTTCGATCGTCTTGCTACATGGAGTAAGAAGTTCGTGTTCAACCTTTGAATTTAAGTTCTTAAGTAAGTTATCTTTGTTCGCCTTTTTCTTGTGGGTTCGTCGTCCGTCCTTGTGACGGTTGCTCTAGTAGAAGGACCCCACCCGTCGGGTTAGCCTTGCTAGCACGCTAGAGTACGTAGTTGACAGCTTAAATATGGAGTTTAGGCTTGAGGCTACCTTCATTTGCTCACATAGCTCGATGGGCAGAGGGGTAGGTGGGCAGGTGGTGACAGCCCTGTTCATCCCTAGCACTCCCCCACGTCAGAGTACGGAGTAGAGCTGTACGCCAGTATCGCTGAGCAGACCTGGTGCACTTCGATGCCCCAAGAAAGTCTATAGTGGCAGAGCTATCTTCCTTAGGATCTATCCTTAGAAAACCTCGCAACCCAAGCTACTCTTCATCTTATCATTCTGGGAGAACTAGTTTAGAGATCTCTTACATCTCCGTTCCCTGTGGAAATATGATACCCTAAATACTTCCGGGTGAAGGCTACAACGGTACTTTCGTGCGCTTACGGACTTTTCTGCTGATGCTAAGAAGCGTCAACAAGGATGGTCACAGCAGTCCACAGAGAACATGACCATCAGCTCAAGTCCCCACATATGATCAAGAAGGACGATCCAGGTGTCCCAACAATTGAATGCTCAATAAATCGCAACTCTTTCCAGAAGGTTGTTTGTGACACTGGATCGAGCGTCAACATAATGGCCAAGGTCACTTATGAGTTTCTCCATGGCACTATGCCCCTGCATCCCACCTATGCACAATTGCAGATGGCAGACCAATCATTTTGCTTCATGGATGGATTAGCAAAAGATTTCCCCATCCAGATTGATGACCACTTCATCCCTACAGATTTCCTAGTCATTGACATGGGAGAAGATGAGTATGATCCACCTATCATCCTTGCAAGACCGTTCCTGAACACTACTCAAGCAATCATCTACATTAGAACAGGAGAAGTGCATTTCCACTTCCCCTCTGAGAAGGTGGGCCGCTACTTTAATGATAACTACATGGTCAATGAAGACTCCAAGAAGAATAGAAATAGAAGAAGAGGTCGCACCCATACCCATCAGAAGAATCAAATCACCAAGGATGGATGGGCTGACTATGAAGGAACAGTGTCGAGATATGAAGATCGATATCCTAAGGAGGAAGTTGTACCACCAACAGAAATCAAAACAATCCCTGTAGAGAACAAAGAAGAGAAGATAGTGCAACCAACCCCTTCCTCCAAGTCAACCTCACCAACGAAATAGGTATAGAAAGTAAAATCAAAAGAGGATCAGCTAGTGGTGCCATCTGAGGCGCCCTAAGAATATTGAGCGGACAGTGGTCCCGTTCGGAGGATTTAAATTGCCGATCGTCATGCCAAGAGGTAAAACTTGGTAAGTTATCAGTTCCCTTTTCAGCATTGCATTGAATTTCCCAGCATATTTACTATTCCTTAAAGTACCTAGTTAGCTGCATGTTTACTTTATCAATGTTGTCGTAGAAAAGAAAATAAATATGTCTTGCATTGCATCCATACAAATGCTAAAGCCCCATGCAAATAAATTTGTGGCATAACACCCATAGGTGTATTTGTTGTGGTGTCGTAAAAATAAAATAAATTGCATTCATCATGTTTATAGTTTCTTGCATGGTATAAATTTAAAAACATAAAAATATGTGTCCTGCTAAAATCTTAAAGGAAGTTCGATATGACCTAGGCTTAGAGATTTAGGGATAACACTTAATCAGTTCTACAAGCTTTGTTATCTATTTGAGCTTCACAGAATTTGAAGGACCAAAGGAAGCTAACAGAAAACAGGATGATTTGTCCTCTGTCGGAGTGCTGTTTCACAGTCATCATCATCAACATTTCAAAAGAGGAAGTATACCTCTACTGTCTTGTGCTGCATCAAGACTATGTCAACATTTGGCTTGGGGGAGGCATCCCCCGTGTATCCAGCTAAGTATTTCCTTCTAATCTATTTAGATATTTCTGTTCTATTAAAGTAAATAAAAAGATGTATAACCTTTAGAAACCAAATAAATGGTTCCTTTTCTATTTATATTTTTTCTATTTGATAAATAAAATATAGGAGAGTTTAATCTTGTTAAAAGTTAATCCCTAGAATAAACTCTTACATGGAAAAATGAATAGCTGCTCAGTTGTTATTCCTTTCAAGTATCTAGTTTTCAACCTTGCACTCTTCTGAGTTTTGGATATAATGGTTTTGATTTGAGATTTTCTCTAAACCTGAACTTGTGGGTAGCGAGTGCCAGATCTGGCTAATGGAAGGGAGCACCGCCACCATCGGGGGACAGGCCCACCGAGGATCTAGCCATACACCGCCGGGCCAAGAGAGCACCTCCACCGCCACATATGAGCGGCCTCCACACGTGCCTCCACCTCCTGTGGCCCCGGCGCACCTTGCCTCCTCGCACCAGAGAGAGGCATCACCGTCGTGCGCCACAACTTGCCTCCTCATGTCGGCTCACCACACACCACCACTAGGCGCACACCGTCAGCTAAGGGAGTAAGAGAGAGGGATGACCCTGTGCTCGTGTGCAGATGAGGAGCGTGCCGCCATGTCGCCTAGTGGAGGTGAGAGGGAGTGAGAGATAAAGAGAGAGATGGATTGGAGGCCGCGTGGAGCTCGAGAGGAGGGTATCGGAGGCAGAGAGAGATCGAGGAGGAGAGGACCGATGGTCAGTGAGAGGGTCAGGGAGTGCAGCTGGAGAGGAGTCTGGTGAAGTGGGTTGGAGCACCCAAACCCAAACTTTTCAAATACATAGGAAGACGACTATCGGGCTTCGCCCTCGGCCTGTTAGGCTGAGGCCTTAACCGAGGTGGGTCATATTACCTGCCCGCCATGGTAAATCGATTTACCGCAGCGGGAAAAGTGCCTGGCACGATAAATCGTGGGATTTACTATGGGCGGCAAAAATTGTGACCTCCACGGGAGCGACATCATGGTTAATAAATCTTTTTGTACTGTCTAATTTATTCATGGAATGAAAAAAAATCCCCTTTCTCTTCCTCCTCCTTTTCTCTGGGCTGCTGCCGTTGCAAATCCTGTCATGGATCTCTCTCATCCAACCCTACTCTTCCAGATCCTCTATCCATCTCTGTTCTAATCACGTCGAGGCTTCGCCGTGGGGGACGCCGTCGTCACCACGAGGTCGAGGTCATGCAGGAGGTAGGTGGCAAGATCAGATCGCGCTCAATGGTAGCGAGCCCACGCACGGCAGAAAGCACGAGTTGCAGGAAGGCCCGGCTAGTGGATTGGCACGCTCCAGCAGATGCACGACGAAGAACCTCGCCTCCCTCGCTGCTACTCTCGGTCTGGCTATGCGAGGCGTCGAGAAAGCGCGTGCAAGCGTTCGACCCGTGAGTACCTGTTCTTCTTTGATCTTTCAGCGTGTTCATACTCAGCTACAACATCCTTCCAGTACCTATCTCCTCTTTATCAACTCCAACAACTGGATCAGTGGAATGTTTGAGCCAAGCACTAACTAACCGAAGGTTTTCCTGCTCACTACAAAGCACACAACCTTCTTTCTTTTCACTTTCTTCCGAGTAGCTGTCATATTGTCACTCCAAACTGGTGTGCTTATAGGATCCAGACCAATCAGTTCTTGCTCTTGGGACACAGGAGAAGCTGAACCAATAGGGCTGCTCTCATCAACTTACGAATCAGTCCCTCGGCTACCTTGGATCCAACTGGTGATTGCATCACCAACCCCTTGTTTTCAAATGAATCAGGCAGGAGAGCTGCTGATTATATTAAAAAGAAGAGTCCAAGACTGGGTAGTATAACAAAAACAACACAACAACAACCACACAAATAAAGCAACCAAAACAGCTAAAACAACACTATTATACACCAATGATCATTTCCTCCACAAACTACTCTGTAATAGACAGCCAAAAGACACACATCACTCAAACAACGATCATCGACAAGACACCAAAGTCGCACTTGCAGCGTCGTTCATGACACCTAACAAAGTAGCAAAGAGGCCTCCGCCACAAAGTCCCAAAATGTACGACCTTTTAAACTCATCAGTGGCTTGAGAAGGTCTTGTGGCAACAACTCCTTTAGACAAACTACAATTTCTTGCATTGCATCCTCATTGATCTTCCCATCCTTCCCAACAACGCCCAAATCCTTTGACACGTTGCGTTTTGCAATGTGGCCACTTCGACGAAGCACAGATGTATCATAGGACTTGCGTCAGCATCTTGCAATTGTAACTGATGGTGAAGGTGGGTGTATAGGAGAACATGTTAGATCATTCTCCTCCATAGTTGTGGTAATCGAAGAAGATGCTGAAATAATTGATGGATCCTCTCTGAACCCGATCAGTTCTTTGTTGACATTGGTCGTAGAATGCAAAGGGTCATCTCCAATGGTGGTGACTTCTAACTTGACCATGCTCATAGAGTGCATATGGTTGTCTTCAATGATGATGAGAAAGGTGGGATCCTCAATTGTCACTTGCGAGATAGCTTCCTCATCATCGGACGCATCCTCCACCACAACAATATCCTCAATAGGTGTAACGACCAACAAGGTCCTCAAGGCACTACAACAACCTTCTCTTAGGTCATCTCGTCATTGATAGAATCTACACCGATGACACATGCGTCCTCACACAACAAGGAGCTAGTAGACGTGCAAGCCTCCACATGAGAAGCAAGGGTAGATGACGTCACTAAAGGCCCCTTCATGGCTTGCTCCAAGGGCATCTTTTGGTGAATCTCGGTGTCAATTGTTCGTGTGGCCACCTCATCGTTGATAGGGATTGTTGCGTTCATTGTCTCCTTAGGCCCCATGGATTCGGAAGGCGTACATGCCAACACAAGAGAAGTGAGGACTGATGGTGTTGGGGAGCGACAAACCGGAGAACATGAGCCAAAGAGCTCAGGCATGTTGGGAAAAGAAGTATGTTCTCCATGTGACTCTACAGACTCCAGATGGTTGGCCAAACGTGCCAGCCACAACTTGATAGTAGAAGTCTCCTCCCTCAGGGGACGGAACACTTCTTCCAAACGATCTGCGATCAATTGTTGGAGCTCTACTCGCAACCAATCTACAATCAACCATTGGATCTCCGATCGCAAGGACTCTGTCAGAGGCGTGACCGTGGACTGAGCCACAGTGCTTGGCGAAGGCACAACCATGACGTCAGCCCAGCTCTTTGTCTGTTGAGAATGGCGAGGATGCACTGAAGAGGAGTTCACCAAAAGAGTAGAAGAGGTGGAGCGAAGATGGCAGTGCCGCTCCCTATGATCTGGGCGACGACATCGAATGCATCAAAAAGCGTCTTTGCATGATCTGACTTGGTGATCTCTTGTGAGGCAGCGGTAACATCTGCCTCGAGCCCATCTCTTGAAGGCGATGCTCTGCTCTGACTCTGAAGCACGTGGCGGTGGCAAAGATTGAAGGTCGTTGTGACACAAGAAGCTCTTTCGATGCACAGACTTCTCCATAGTGGCGCTTGCTGACAGGGCAGGGGAGTCATGACGTCGTCTTGATTCAGCAACTGTGGCTGTGGAGACGAAGCGGTCTGACGAGGTGCTGGCGTGGTAGTGGAGTCCGATCGCTGGCGGCAGCAGGCAGAGCTGAGAGGAACGGCGACGGTGTAGATGTAGCTCGGCGGCGGGGTCACGTGTTGGTGATGGAGATGGAGTCGGCCTGTCAGGTCGACAGACGACGATGCTGGATGCCGGTTAGGTGGGCTGCGGGCATCGAGGGGCGGCAGTAGCCCCGAACTCTGCGATCGTGCTGTGGTGCAAACCGAGGAGAGGAGGCTTGATGCCGGTCGACAGTCACCAGATCTAGAGATGTTGCACGACGCGTGGAGGAGACGAGCCGCAGCGCTGCCCGTCAGCGAGCGAAGAAAGCATCGCCGGCCTCGCCCACGAGCCACACTGCTGGGGAGCGGCGCTCACCTGGCCAGGAGAGTTGCGCCCCCGTACGACGCTACTGACGGGCACCAGCGGGCGGGCGGGCGGCCTGGGAGCGGCTCCCGCGTGCGGCGCGACGAGCTTCGCCTGTTGCTCACATGGTGACCGACGGTAGCTGCAGTAAAGATCTTCCTGATCTCCCTATGTGCGCCGCGAGAGGAACCTCAAATGGGATGAATGGAGAGAGCTTGAAGAGGAGGGCTCAAATCTGAGAGATTTTGGGCTAGGGACGCTGGAGCTGCGAGATCCCCGACGGCGGCAGCGGCGGGCTCCGTGGAGCCGTCGCGTGCGCTGGCTATCCTAGGCGCGTACCAACCCCTTGTGAATATTGTACCATCTGCTGGTTAGAGGTACCTTGATAGCTTCATTGTGATGAAATTGGGAACTGTTGATATAGTTTGCTTGAGATCCATTTGTCATTGTAGAGTTCATCATATTTGTGAAAGATGAAGGTGTGTTCTCCATGGCAATAGATGGAGAGAAATAGAGAGAAGCTAGGGATGGAGAGAGAGCTACATATGGAGAGAAAATAGAGAGATTTGTGTGTTCATGGATAAATGGTTTATGTATATAGAGATTTGCCAATGGTCATGTGTAGTTTCAACTTTGAAGGCATATGTATGCATGTGTGCCCAACGGTTTTGTGTGTAACCGTTCAGGTAACTTTCTGCTATAGCAAAACAATATACATTACTTGTTTTATTCTTTGGCACCGGTAAATGTAGATTTACTGCTCCCACATTTTCTAGCATCAGTCGGGAGTGATCCGATGCTGGGCAGTGGGCACAGCACAATGTGGAGGGCCTTAGGCTGATCGATGGCATCTGGGCCTTGTTTCCCTCGTCCGCAAGAGGGCCGGGACATGTCCAAGTGTGTTTGCATGGCTCAGCCCGTGTCTGTGTTCTCGCGCATAATTAGGTGGACCAAGCTTCACGCGGCGAGATAACCCAGGCCTAAATGCGCTCCAGAATGTTGAGATAGGGGCCTGGTCGCCTGGTACATTTCGGATCCCTCACTGTACTTTGGGTTTTTGATGATTCAGAAAAAGGCGAATGCATTATTACAGGTGGTCAGATTCGATTTGAACATCAAATATCTGCTAGGTGCATCTTTGGTAGCTGCTGTACGAACGGACGAGCATGGAGAGCGAGCTGTCATGCTCGTGCAACTGTCTCCAAATTCATGTGCCACAGTTTTAGGAAAGAATAAACGACGAATCCCTCATGTACCTACGTGTGTCGTGAGGTTGGTAACCACCACCTATATATTTCTGGTCAGTCATAGCAGACAGGCATGAGACAGATTGAAATTGAAGGAACCATGTCGATGTCCCCAAAGGCAACATTCGAACGAAGCGCTCTCTCGATCTTTCAGAGACGGAGACGGAACATAAGCAAGGAATCGACTATGTAGTACAGAGTATGAGAGTACTCGAACGCATCACGCTTATAAAGACTGCTAGGATGCTAAAGTTGAGCGTGGCATATGGCATATGTTCTCTCACTTTTTTTTCAGTAGAGTAGATGTCGCTTTTCCGAACATGCATGGGATGGGGAAAAAAAATGATGTTGATGCCACCCTGTTCCCTGATCAATAGAAGTGAAATCCTAATGATCAATGATCATGAGGAGTCAAATATGTTGATACCCATGAGGAGTCAAATATGGGAAAAAAATGATGTTGATGCACACCCAAATAAGCCGTTCCCTGATCCCTTCCATTATTTTCTCATGGATTCCGTCCTATATAGTTTGTAACGTAATTCTGATAGAGGAATCGATGTTGTAAATTATCAGTGTCAAACCTGAATTTTTTTCCGCAAGCACGTCTGTCCCAAATTAGACGCATATTTTATTAAGTAGGAGAAGAATCCAAATCAAAAGGTAACCTGATATAAAAGGGTTCGCGGGTAATCCATAGATTACCAACGAAGCCCTCAACATCACACAAAAACAAGAAAACGAAGGGGCGAAGGACCTTCACCTAACAATCCAAACTACTACACCTAATACAAACTAAAACTCAACACCTGGGCAGCCAGCAGCGATCGGAGCCGAAGACGATGATAACGGCAAAACATCCGCTAGAACTTCTTGGTGGCAAAGCATCCACCGGAACCGCCTCGGTGGCAAAACATCCGCCAGAAAAGCAACCTTGGTAGCAAAGCATCTGCCGGAAGGACAGTCGTGTCGCGACCTCGGCGGCAACATGCCCACCGAAAATGCAATCCCTGACATATCGGTGACAAAGCATCCGCTCAAGTAAAGAACCCTCTAAAGGCAAAGCATCCGCCAGCCCCTCGGTGGCAAAGCATCCACCGGAATCAAGCACAAGTACGGCTACAACAACCACTAGCTAAACAAACCCAGGAGAAGAGAAAAACCTTAAGCACAAATAGGTGCAGCAAGACGACCATAGTGACAGTGGTGAAGGAGCGGCGGGCCGTGGAGATTTTTCAGCAACGCCTTCATCAAGGGGGTGACGCCGCAGGCGCCATCGTCGCTGGCCTTAGAAAGCTAAGGCGGGGCTTTCACCCAAAATCCAGCGGCGGCGATAGGAGCATGAACTCGAAGACGACGCCTTGAAGAAGGGAGCGGCGCCAAACGGCGTCACCGTCGCCTACCCGACCGTGTCAGGCTAGGCTTTGACCCGGAGCTCCATGCATAGCGATACGACGCTATCCACGCCACCACGGCGTCGAAGATGTACCGTCCGTGACAGCATGCACACTGGTCATGACCAGCGAAAATGAAGGAACGGGAATAAACAGCGAAAAGCAGGGGCAGCTGCAGGGCCGACAAAACACATTAACAAAGACAACTTCTTTGGGTGTGCGTGCATGAGCATGAACAAGCAGATTTGGATGGATGTGTGCTTCAGCTAGACTAGGCGGACGCCTCCGGGTGCTTCATCTTAGATCATGTCGGTGTGCGTACGGTAGTACATACCGATCACCGATCACGGCAATAGTCCCCGGCTAGCCACGGATTGAAGGAGCAACAGCAGGCACCTTGGTACGTGTACTAGTGCTGCTGATTATTGGCGACTGGATTGGTTCCCCATCGCTGTCAGACTGTCGTCGTTTCTCGTCTCTCCGTCATTAGTAGGATGTGGAGGAGCTCCATCACCCACGCCACGCAGGCACGCAGCAAATGGATCGGAGTCGGAGGGAGCTCCATCACAGCTCAGAGCCTCAGGTCCCGGCTCCCGTTCCCGTGGACTGTGGTTGTTAGCCGATCGAGCCACTACCACTCCCACCCAAACAAACTAACGCCTCCGGTGCGCTTATGATCGAAGGTGTGGACAATGGGCAACATTGTTTACCACTTATAACATAATACCAGAAAATCCTAAAACAAATGCAGCAAGATACGATTATCCACACCAAGTTGATAATTTCGTGGACAGACTCCACCACAAGAAACATAACTAAATGATATATGATTAGTTCATAGGACCAAGTTTTAGTTAATCTAGTCCGAGCAAGACAACCCAGGTCTAAATGGGCTAGAATGCTGATAGACCTGGTCTCCTGGTCAGACCGTGTCACCGATGGACCCACTCCATTTCTGATCCCTTTCAATGGTTTTTCTATCTATACACTTACTTAGGCCGATGCAAGAGACATTCTTTATTTTGCACACCTCCCACAATCCAGGCGTCTGAAAATGGAATGAGTTTTGAGGCATGACCAGCCGCCCAACGCCAGCCTAAAAAAAATAGGACAACCGCTTGCTTAAAAATCAGTGGCCAGCATTCATCGCCTGAACCAAGTGCTAGTTTCAGGCGACTGAAAATTAGCAAGACCCGGAGCCAGCTGTCCTGGTCATGCAAACTGTGTATAAGTTCATGTAGCACAATTTCATCAGCAAAGAAAAAGAATGGTTGGTAACCACCTAAATATTTCTGGTCACTCGTCGTACGGCGGGGATAAGAGGGAGCGGACAGGCATGAGACAGATGGAAATTGAAGGAAGAACCATGTCGAATTGTCGATGTCCGCCAAGGCGACATTCTAAGCGCTCTCGATCCTTCAGACAGAGACGGGAACATAACCAAGGAATCGACGACTATAGATGGAGTACACAGTACTCGGACGCATCACGCTTATAATTAAAGACTATAATACTAGGATCGGGCATATGTTCTCTTCACTTTTGTGTCAGTAGTGTAGATGTCGCTTTTGTGAGCAATGCATGGGATGGAAAGAAACACGCCCCAGATAAGCTGTTCCCTGATCCCTTCCATTAGTTTCTCTTGGATTCCAATACATTTTTTTTTTTTGACAACTTGGATTCCAATACATTGAGTGCCATGTCCTAGTTTCTTAGAAATTCGGAGGAAATAAACAACAGTGTAAATTACCAGAGTCAAACTTGAGTTAGTTTTGAACCGTGAGTTGAGTTTGAGACAGGGGCTGGGGCAGGCCCAATAAAAAAAAAACATTAATCTTAGAGTGCGCGTGCATGAACAAGCAGATAGATGGATGGATTGAGATTACTGTACTTCAGTCTTGAGCTAGACTAGGCGGATATGGATGCATGCTTCCGGGTGCTTCGTCTTCTTGTCGGTGCGCGTACATATCGATCAGGCATGGTGTGTTTGGTTGTCCAGATTTGGCCTAGCCAGGCTCCATCGGGCCTAGCCCAGCTAGTTAGGACGGATCTTGGAGGCGCAACAGCACAGCAGGCAGGCACCCTCCCCTGGTACGTGTACGAGTGCTGGTGCTGCTGATTATTGGGATTGCATTGTCTCCATCGCTACTAGACTGTCGTCTCACGTCTCGCCGTTACTTGGATGGAGGAGCTCCATCGCCCACGGCAGGCACTGGCAGGCAGCAAATGGATCGGAGGAGGGGAGCTCCATTAGCTCAGGTCCCGCTCCCGTGGACCGTGGTTGTTAGCCATCGAGCCGCTCCCACTCACCCAAACAAACCAACGCATGTGGTGCGCTCACGAGGGTGTGGACACTACCGGATGGGGACGCAGTTGTGTCCCACTCATCAAAGTCATAGGTAGTCGATTCTTTAGCGTTCGTTGTTCAAGAATGTACATATACACTGAGCCATTATATTGGTTGATTGAAATAATAAAAAAAACATAGGACTGTAAACTCTGTAGCAATTACTACTATTCATGCCTTTGGTTCACATGAAAGGAGAGTACTGGACTGAACCAAAACAAACTTTGCTTTGACTATGTTGTTTTGGAGCAATGCAAAGCTCAAGAAATTTAGCATCCACCCAAACCTCTTAGTAAAACTCCTACTTACGACCTATCCAAATGTTCAGTCCTACGAAATTCATATGTTTTTCAATCCTCCGCATTCTTGTGGAGTTTCTATGTTTTTAGCCTATGTTTTTCCTTTCTTGTATAAAAGCTACATATACACTCTTTTAGACTTTAGTTCCAAAATTAAGCCATGCGTCTCAATTTTTTTTACATATTTTTTTACTACGTATCTAAGACTAGATGGAGCATTTTCTAGGAGCTTTGCAGGCTGAAATTATCTCGTGCTTACAAGGAGTCTAGGAAGCGGTCAGATTGGGTACAGGCACTCTCTGTTAGAAACTGATACACCACAGGTCAGACAGGCTATCTACTGGAATGACTTTGATGCTAGCGTACATGGTAGGAGGGCTTGATTCTAAGCTCAAGTTCTTGTTACATGTAAATTTTAATGTGTCCAACGTCTTTGTGCCTAGAGAATGTAACAGAGTTCACTACAGAATTCTGGTTTTTTACCGAGTGACTGCAGCACTCGGCAAAGCCTGTTTTACACTCACCAAAGGTTTTGCCGAGTGCAGCACTCGGCAAAGACCAGTCGACAAAAAAATAGTCGGCAAAGACTTTGTCGAATGTCATGTTAGCACTCGGCAAAGTTCTGGCACTCGGCAAAGAAAAAAGTTAAAAAATTCAAAAATAACAGAAAAAATTTAAGTGGGAGAGGGACCCACTGGCCAGCACCCACCGGCACCTAGCCACGGTCTTTTTCCTAGGATTTTCTAGGATTTTTGCACACTTTATGGCGATGACCTCTCTCTCGCATAATTTCTATCTTAACCACTGTACTACACCATCACATGTGTCCATAAGTAGTTTTAGTTCTCCACATATTATATCAAACCAAATATAAATTACTTTTTAATACCCTAAACGAATTCAAATCAAAAAGTTTTCAACTATAAAGTTTCATAACTTTTTGATATCTACACTTTTCGTTTAGAAAGTTTTTCCATCCGAGGTCGTTTATAAAATTTGAATTTTAAATTTAAGAAATTCAAACGTAGGTTTAGCATGGCAAGATGGACTCAAATGAAAAAGTTATCAACTACAATCTTTCATAACTTTTTAAGATTTTGCAAACCTTATTTTGAGTGTTTTTCCATCTGAGGCCATTTAAAAATTTCGTATTTTGAACTTTTAAAAGAGTAAAATGCACTATAGCCCCATTAACTTGCGTCGATGTCCCAAATAGGTCCGCCAACTATAAAACTGGGTATCTATCTCACAAAACTTTGAAACCGGTTCACCGCAGGTCCAAAGCGTGAAACCAATCCAGTTTTGGAGCGCTATTTTTCAAAAACACCCCTTCCACATCTCCTAGTTTGTTTCGTCGTTACGTCTACTCAAAACTATAAATATGAGAGGGGACGTAATCGAAAGAAGCAAGCAATAAACAAAACCTTATTCCTATCCCTCTCGTCTCTGCGTGCCGCTCCCTCTTCTCCTCCCCACGCATGCCGCTGCCCCTACCCTAACCATGCGCCACCACCTCCACACCGTGCCACCGCCACCCGCGCCTTCCCTCGCCGCCACCGGCCACCGCCCTCGGCTACCCACAGCGCCGCCACGGGAAAGGCCACAACAAAGTATGTATTATTATTTTTATACAAATTTAATCAGCTATAAGAGGGTTTCACTAAGCACAGTTTTAGAATTGTATCTTTACGGGATGGAGTTTATATTATTACTCCGTGGACCCATAAGCTAGCTAAAGTCACACTGCAGCGGCCATAACCATCTGTTTCCTGGTTTTCCAGGGTGGTCTGAATCTGAACGAGAGTTCAACTGTCGCTTTCGCTAGAGTTGGATCGTGTGGACCGCCTTTTATCCACGTACTGTACGCAGCAGTTGGGCTAGCTTGATGAGGCCTCAGCCTTCAGGGGTTGCTTTTCACGTGCTCCAGCCTGCAATGCAATGCTAGAGAGAGAGCGCTAATGGATGGCTCGCTAATTGTTTGCATGCGTGTTGTGGTCGGGCCTGTATTGCTACCAAGCGGCACCTAATATAATAGTCGCGCATGCATGCATGCTTTCCACGGTGGCACTACTAGCTGCTAGAGCCTAGAGTAAGCCGTGCACCACCAGGCCAGGACCGAGCCTTCCTTACATCCCATGTGTGCAAAGCGCTGGCGATGTCCCTTGCATTTGGCCGAATCTGATGCTGCTATGCTGAACTGCAGTCCAAAAGTCCACAAGAGAACGACTGCCGTGTTTGTGTGTGTGTAATACACATAGAAACAGATGAGGAAAACGGGGATTAGTAAAAGGTGATAAACGTTCTGAAAAGAGGTTAACCAGCCGCAAAGAGAACTATTTGTCAATAGGAGAATTTGCTGCAAAAAAAAAAACCCAAGAGAGATGTTGTTCGGACCGAGTCCCAACAGTTTTAGAGTGAGGGTAAAAACAGCTGGACCAGACGGTCCTTCTTTTTACATCAAATGGAGAAATTACAATGTGGGCCCGATGGCAGGGGGTCCTGTAGCTACCAAAGGACCATCCTCCCTTCATTACACAGGGGATATGGCCTTTTATAGTGGCTCCCCAGCTCAAAATTGAAAGTACAAGCGTGCCCCCAATGGAGTTTCGAAACCCTAGACACTGAATCTATTATACGTGGGGCATCCCGAGGGCAAGTTTGTCTGTTACTTTGTCACCACATATGGGCCATGGCCCGTCACCGCCCTCGAGAGGCCCAACATGTCCGCTTGTCGACGATCAGCCTCAGCTCGGCCCATCACATCACCTCGTTGTCGCCGTCTTTGGGACGTCACCACCTCCGCGCGGGACCTCCGGGAGAGTCGAGGTTCCGTCGATCTGCCTCCGCTTGAGCGGCGGTCATTCGCCACCGGACCTCCGTTGTGGATTGGCTCCAAAGCCTCCGCGAAGTTGTCCCAGCGGAGATCTGACCTCCGGGGGAGATCAGCCTTCGCCTGAACAACGGTCGTCGCCGCCGAACCTCCGTCGTCGATTGGCTCTACGGCCTCCGCGGAGGCTTCCTGCTGGAGATCGGAGATCTAACCTCCGGCTACTCCTCTCCGAGACCTGCAGGAACGAGCCAGACAGATAGATACGAATGAAGCTGTCAGTCGGACACAAGTTGGAGGTAACAAGTCTCTCCGGCCCCGAGGCGCACCCCCAACATTCCCCCCTTGAGGGTTAGGTCCAGCGGAGGCGGATCTAGCCATCAACACGCCCCTGGCCATGGAGGCTGTGCCTACCTCCGACCCCCCTGGCCCGTTGAACGTTGGACCGGAGGCTTTACGTTTTACCGTTGATTGGTCTTTAATCTTGGACGCTGATTTTGAGTCGGTTAATTTGCTGCTGTTGGATTCATGGATCGTCGTGACCATTGGGTTGAGAAGTCGAGGCGTCGCATCGCTGCCTATATAAGTGGGGTAGGCGGTGAAAACGACCCGTACTCCCCTTCGCTCGCTACCGCATAGTCTGTTCTGCTGCTTACTGCCTCCACTCCCATCGCGTAGGTTTCCTTTCTTGCTTGTTGCCTCCGCATTTGCCTTTGCTCCGGCATCTGTCGCTGTGGCACCTAAACATCCCTGCTGCGCGCATCGTCGTCCGTTCTTCGGCCCCTATTCCTAGTTCCAGGGCATCGGAGTCAGAGGCTTCCTTGATCTTTTCGAGCAGTGCATGCTGGCTGCTGCAGAGGCTAGGGATCTCGAGGAGTCACTATCTGACGTTGAGGCTTCCCCTAGTGATCTAATGCCTCTGAAGAGTGCTTTGTCTGACTCAGAGGTCAGCTACAACTTTGGTCACAGCCAGATGACCCAAGCGATGATCGATGGCCTCGAAGAGAAGGGCTATATTCCTGCTGGCCGCGGGCGAGCTCCAGGTGAGGAGACTGTCCCGCTACCTGAGAGAGATGAAGCCATTGTGTTCAGAGACTTTTTCACCTGCGGCCTTCACTTCCCCTGCTGCAACTTCGTTCGGTACGTGCTTGAGTGGTTTGACGTACAACTTCATCACATGACCCCTCATGCATTTCTGAATATGAGTAAGTTCCTTTGGGCTATCGAATCGTACGGTGGAGGAATTAGTATAAACACTTTTGTGGAGTTTTATGAGTTGCAAAAACAGCCAAAGTACATTGGAACAAGGCTTGCTCAGTTCACATCATGTAGCTTTATGGCCAAGAGGAATCCCGACAAGGGCGAGGAAAAGATTGCTATTTCTTGGTGTCAGCGGGGGAAGTGGGAGCCCGCTGACTAGATGGACTTCTGGTTTTATGTGAAGACTTCTGGTGCTTATGAGGTCGGAGAGGATGGTCAGAGGATCATTACTTTTCCCTTCGCCTCCGTTATGACCCGGATGAACCCGCACACCAGCATCAAGCCGGAGGCAACCGTTTTTGAGAAAAGGAAGTCTTGTACCAGAGCATTTGCTGATGCCTGTCGTTATTCCGGAGGAAGGGATCTTGTGGAGGAGATGATTGCCTTCGATTTCTGGCTTCTGCTTGGTGGCAAGGACAGGAAGAAGTTTGTCGTGCAGAAACTGGACCTTCCTATTTTTGGTGTGGTTGGTGGGATCCCGTGCCTGCATTTTGGGCTGTAGCTTCCTGAGGGTCAGGGCAAAGAGGACTTTGTCCGTGCCACCGAGCAGAAGGCTGTTGAAATACTTAGAGAAATTTCTAAGAAGGAATATCTCGCCAGGAGGTCTGAGGCTGGTACCATGCCTCGCCTCAATAGGGTCTTCGAGGAGCTCGGCATTCACTACACCGAGCACGAGCTCCCTGAGAAGCTGAAGAAGAAGAATGAAAAGAAAGAATTCACTGCTGTTGGCGCTGCTACAAATGCCGCCGAGGGAAAGAAAAGAAAAGCTAGCGCTTTGACGCGCGGAGGCCCAAAGAAACAGAAAGGAGCCTCCGCTGGATCTGCAGAGATTGAAGACGTTTCTAAAGATCTTTATGATGAAGAAAGGGACATTATTGCTAATCCGGAGGTAGGGACTGTGATTTTGATGGAAGCTGATGCTTTGGCGCTGCTCAGTTCCTAGGGCCCATCTCGGCGGTCTCCGTCGCCTGCTCCTTAGCAGTTGAGGCCTCTAGTTCACCATCGGTTCGGCCTGTCTTGCTGCCTGCCAAACCTCTGTCTGAGCATGTTGAAACGGCATCCCCTGAGCTTTCTGTGAAGCCATTTGCTAGTGCATATCTCGATGCCAGCTTAGATGAAGATGAGTTAGAGGAGGCCGGTGCTATGGCTCATCGTGCTGAGAAGCCAGCGGAGACTGCCCAACTCAGAGCGGAGGATACTGAGGTCCCCGAGGATGCCTACACTTTGAGTCAAGGTAACGTTCTTACTCGGAGTATGACTTATGTGGATTTCCTGACTTTGAAGGTTTCTTGTGGTTATGCCTCTGACGGGGAAGTTTCCTTGCTCGGTGAGCATGTGTATGATAAAATTTTTTTGAGATTTTGTGTTTCCTTGTTTCCTTGTTTGACGTGTTTTTTGTGTCTGCTTTTAGATATCCTTATGCTGAGGCCACTCGGACTGCCCCTCTGCCACCTCCGGTGACTGATGCACTACTTCCCTGAGGGGCCGTTACTGAGGTGGTGCCTACGGCTCCGCAACCTCCAGTGGACGTGGTTGGCTCTGGGTCTTTCCCGTCTGGCAGCTGTCCTGATGAGGGCATAAGTGCCCTCCTTGGCTGGGCTCAAGGTATTGACCAGCTGACCGATGCAATGGGCGGAGAGCGGCATCTGGCTGGGTTGCCACTTCAGACTTTGATGAACGCCAATATTAATCATCATGTTATTGTGAGTTTGGTTTCATTTTCTCTGTTTTTAGCTATATACTCTTTTTCATGTATTTGATTTTGGCATTGCTTTATTAATATCTCCAGAGCGCCACCCACCCTGTCTATGGCTGTTGAGACCAGTAGTTGTGCTGAACTAGTCAAAAAGGATGACGCTATCAAGGTTCTGAAGGCAGAGATTGAGTCTCAGACCCATGAAAAGGAATGAGTGGCTCAGAAGGCCTCTAATTTATAGAAGCAGCTATCAGCTCTTGGTGTTCAGTCTGATGAGTTAAAGAAATCTCTTACTGCCACCAAAGAAGTGGAGGCCTCCGCTAATCAGCGGGCAGACAAAGCTACTAAGATTTCTAATCTCTTGCGCCAGGAATTGGATGTTGAATGGCAGTTGGCGGCGGCTCCAAAGGCTAAGGTTGAAGAACTTGAGAAAGAGCTGACTGCTACCAGTTGATCGGGCTGGAAGTAGCTGAATCTTATGTCTCCGTCGTTCGGGCTTTTGGTGGTGCGGCGACTCTAGTTAATCTTGAGGCTTCTACCTCCGGGGTCTTTTCTGGATCAAGGTGAACCTCGACAAGCTAATTGAGTTTATGACCAGAGTCTTTGATTTCAGTGCAAAGACCTCCGCCACCTATCTATGCAAGCTTTTTGTGTCCAAGAAAATTGTTTAAATTGGAAATTTTGATTGTCCTGAGCTAGAAGATCCTGTTGAACTTGGCAGAACGGATCGGTTTGTTAAGACCATCGTGCGTAGCTTTATGGAGAAGTTCTGGTACAAGTTTGGTCGGTCAGAGACTGTTGCCATGGCTAATGTTACTCGTAAAACAGTATGTATGGTTAGCTTTCCCTATCTTATTTTGTTGCAAGAGTTGTGTTGGTTATTCTCTTCTCTTATTTTCTATTTTTTCAGCAACTGAAGTATGGCAAGCGCAGCGGTCATGACCCGACTTCTTCTAGCAGGACATCTGCACGCACCCGGGGATCTGTCGATGCTGGCGCCTCCGCTACTCAAGTTCATGCAAGTGCTGGGACTGATGCCATGACGGAGCAAGCGGTAGTGTCTCCGGGGGCTCGGACGGGGCCTCAGGACATGACAACTGGAGAGGAGGTGTAGAAATTCATCTTGATTTGTGGCTGTATATATTTTGTCTTTTGCTGACGTAGTGCCGGCGCGCATATGTAAAGAACAATTTAAGTTGCTCTTGGTTTTGTAAGATATTAATGGCCGAATCGTCCTGCGCAGGTCTGCTGTTTGGGGCCTGTGCAGGAGGTTGAGCCTATTACCTTTATGCGCAATGATGTTTACGTTAGCGGTGACCTGTGGGACTATTGGAAGTCGGCGTTTCCTAGGCGCACAGTGGATGACATGTTTGATTTTGTTCTCAGCGACTTACATGATAAGCGCTCTGGTTTTACTCATTCTCTTGCACGGCGTGGTCCAACTGGACCTTTGTAATTATTCTTTCTTGCACGGAGGTTGAGTGTCGCTATGGAACTGTGATTTGTGGACTTGTTTATTTCGACCTCCGCTATGCTGCGGAGGTCTGTTTGAATTAGTCGGAGGCCTTCGTGCCAGATTGCGATTGTTGCCTCCGGGAGTGTTTTCGCTTTCCTCCTCGGAGGTTGTAACCACTTTGAAGCACGTTTATGTACTGATAATTTTACTTCATTGTTAATATAAGGTGGGTATTACAATCGTTGTTTCTCTTCGACCAGCACTAGCATTGATTTTGCTGTGTGTTACCTTTTTATTGCTTTGCTCAACTTTGTGGTCTTCGGCTATGCCTCCGCGTGTCCTGACACTTGATTTGCGAAGGTGAGCTTTGGTTGATCTTAGCGGAGACGGGGGAACGTTACGAGTTCTTACGCGGTATCCCCCCTTGACTCCGTTCAGGCGATGATCCTGACTAACTTGCGTTGTCGTCTAACTTCTTTTGCATTATCCCAGAGACCCTGGTTGTCTCCGGGATATTTTTTTGCCTAACCTCCTTACGAATTCTTGCGTGGTATCTTATTTTTTTTGTTTTCGTCCGTATGCGCACATCTGCCTCCATCTCCCTTAGGCGGATTTTGGCTACGGGGAGTTGCTTGTGGTTGGGCCTTTCGTAATGCTTTAGCGTGCAGATCTTGAGCTTTACCTCTTTTATAGAACCCCTTGTGTACTTTGCGTATCTTTGTTATTTACTGCTTTTGGTTTTGTACTTTTGCCTCTTGAGGCGTGATTGTACATGTACTAAATTTGTATTTGCTTCCTTTAATGATAGGTAGCTGCAGCTGGTTTAATGATGCTTAGGAGGTCCTTATAAAAAGATTTATTCCCCCTTTGTCATTTAGGTTGCTTTGTTGTATACATTATACTGATGGTGCTTCCTAGGAGCTGTCTTTGCATTGGTACTGTGTGAGGACTCGTAATGGAATAGCCACAACAGTGAACCTATTGCCAATAGTTAAGGATGGTGATGCTTCTGCTTGTCAACAATACTCTACTTGTATCACCTTTGTATCCTCGGAGATGGCGGCTAGCTGTGATCCTATTTAGTGTGGTTGATGTAAGGATTTTGGATGCGGTGGTTGCTTGCCGATGGAAGGTGCAAAGTGGTGTGCTGACAGATGATTGTGGAGTTTGTCATGTACAAGCTGGCGTTGGAGGTTCACCTCCTTCTCTTTGTACCGAGCATCTATTGGACTTGATTCAAGTGGCTGGGTTTCCAGAGGCACAGGGTGGTATGCAGCCAGGAGACGATAGGGGGTATTCCGTGACTGATCAGGGTTTACCTTCGCCAGCGCCTGCTTTTTAGGGAGCCTTAGTTTGCTTGTCTTTGGATGTACTTCCGGAGGCTGCACCCTTTGGTTTTTGTAGGTTGAATTGTTGGCAACCTCTAGGCCACTTCCATGCCTTGTGGTAGCAGGTTAACTGGGTGGAGTGGCTAGATATCCTGACCCGGAGGTTGTGCATTTTGGTCTAGCAGTTAAATACGTGCGCTTTGCACATTGTTCCTGTTATGAGCAAGGTGCAATGAGCCTTGTTTGTTGTAAGCATAAAGCTGAATAATAAATGATCTTGCTTTACGCATCGCCTCCGCTTTGGAATGATCTTATCGGTTTCTGGACTTATTTTTTTGTGATTATATTGCCTTCGTTTTGGGAGTTGTGTGATGCAGAGGTTGCTTGACTTCGCAACCTCATAGCTGCGTGCGTTACCTCTGCTTGTTTTAATATTGTATTTCAAAGGTCACTGCTGGTGAGTGCGATGTTGCTTGCTTTTTGCGGTACCGGTGCCTGAGTAAGTTCACGGGTTTCCCCGGTTCACTTCGCAACTTGCAGTTGTGACTGCCTGCCTTGATGCCTGATATGCCAGGGCTTTTTCGAGGGCTTTTGGCATTTCGTGGAGGCTGCTTCATGCCTTCTCATTTTGTTCGCAACTTGTGGTCACGATTGCCTGCCTCAATGTCTAATATGCCAGTGTTTTTTCGAGGGCTTTTGGCGTTTCACGGAGGCTGCTTCATGCCTTCTCATTTTGTTCACAACTTGTGGTCGCGATTGCCTGCCTCAATGCCTGATATGCCAGGGCTTTTTCGAGGGCTTTTGGCTTTTCACGAAGGTTGCTTCATGACTTCTCATTCTTCTTAATGGTGGCATGAAGTGACCTTGTAAATCATGAATAGTTGTTGAATATTGCAGCCGTGGTGCTGGCTGCTTTCGACTGTCTTGGGTATCGCTTTCAGGGTCCTCTTTATACATTCAGAGGTTAATTACATGCGGTCTTGCCTCATTAAAAACCTCACCTCTGATTTGGAGCCCCTTTTGTGAGGAAAAGAGTGTAAGCCATTTTTGCAGAAAAAGTAAATTGCAGGAATTTAAATCTACGGACCTCCGCTTATAATTCTACGGAGTCCTTACATTCTATGTGTAGTATTTTCTAAGGCTATCAATGTTCCAGGAGTGAGTTGACGTTGTTCCTTCTGCATCTTGTAGATAGAATGACCCTTTCCTTTCGCCTTGCTTGGCTATGAACGGTCCATCCCATTTTGGCTGTAGCTTCCCTATGTTTTGAGCGTTTGGCCTCCGCTTCATTACCCAGTCGCCATCTTTAATGTTTTTGGTGACCACTTTTCCATCCCTCCATTTTCTGGTTTGGTCTTGGTATTTCTCGATGTTGTCAACTGCCTCTAGCCTGTATGCTTCGGTCATCTCTTTGATATATTCTTCATCTTTTATGAGGTTTTGTTTTATTACGCGGAGGCTCTGGTATTTGATCTCCTCTGGCATTATTGCTTCTTCTTCGTACAGTAGCTTGAATGGAGTGAACCCGATGGCTCTTGATATGTTTGTGTTGTGAGACCATACAACCTTCAACAGCTCTTCTACCCATTTGCCTTTTTTGTGATCTAGCAACGTCTTGGAGATTGCTGAGAATATGATTCTATTTGACCTTTCCACTGCTCCGTTACTCTTTGGGTGATAGACTGAAGTGAAGGCTATCTGTGTGCCAATGCTATTGCAGAATTCTTTGAACTTGTCTGAATCAAATTGTTTTCCATTGTCGACTGTGAGTTTCCTTGGAACCCCGAATCTGCAAATTATGTTTTGCCAGAAGAATTTTTTGATTGTTTTAGAGGTGATTGTTGCAAGTGGCTTGGCTTCTATCCATCTTGTGAAGTATTCTACTGCCACTACTGCATATTTGCTTTCGCCCTGAGCTGGGGGTAATGGGCCTACGAGATCCATTCCCCACCGTAGAAGCGGCCAGACCGGAGGTATTAGCCATGATTGTGCTCCCGAAGATGCTTGGTGTGGCGCAAAACTCTGGCATGCTTTGCAAGTTCTTACTATATGCAATGCGTCCTTGATATGAGTTGGCCAGTAGAATCCTTGCCTGATTGCCTTCGCTGAGAGGGCTCTGGGGCCAATGTGCGATCCACATGTTGCTGAGTGGATATCGTGTAAGAGGTCTCTGCCTTCTGATTCTGCGATGCACTTAAGCAATGGTTGGACTATGCCTTTCTTGTATAGAACTCCGTCTATTATCGTGTAACTCCTTGGCCGTACGGCCAGTCTTGCTGTAGCTGTTTCATTAGATGTCACATGGACTCCATTGATATAATCAATTATTGCTTTCCTCCAATCCTCCGTGTTTACTAGGAGTACCTCCGCAAACGCCTTAGATTTTTTTATGGTAGCTGGTAATGTCAATTCTTGGAAGAAGGTTCCTTCGGGTACCTCCGTTTGATTTGTCACTGCTTTGGCTAACTCATCTGCCTCCGCGTTGTCCCCCTTGGGATGTGCTTTAGGGCAAAACCCAGTAATCTTTTTTCCAGACCTCTGATTACTTCTAGGTATGCGGCTAACTCTGGTTCCTGGCAACATAGTCTTTCTCTACTTGTCATATTACTATTTGCGAATCGGTTCTGACCATGATGTATTTTGCACCAAGTGCCTTGGCCTTGTTGAGCCCCAGGATTACTCCTTCGTACTTAGCTACGTTGTTGGTTGCTTTGAAGCAGAGTCCTGCTGCGTACTTTGTTTTGACGCCCGATGATGATATTAGCACTGCGGAGGTGTACAGTATCTATGTACAGTATCCATATTGAAGTCTCCGCTTTGTCTTCTGCGTGCTGTGGAGATGTCCATTCCGCCAAAAAGTCTACGAGTGCCTGTGACTTGACTGCTGTTCTTGAGATAAATTTGATGCTAAACTGAGATATTTCTGTTGCCCATTTACCGATTCTCCCTGATGCTTCTTTGTTGCCTAGGATGTCTGCTAGCAGTTGTGCTGTTGGTACCAGGATTTCATGTTCTTGAAAATAGTGTTTAAGCTTCCTTGATGTTGTGACTACTGCGTATGCTATTTTTTTGACCTCTGAATAGTTTAGTTTTGCTCCCTGCAGCACTTCTGATACATAGTATATTGGTTGCTGTGCGCTTTTGTTGCCAACTTCCTTTTCTTAAACTAGCACTGCACCGATTGCTCCTGCGGAGGCAGCAACATATAGTAGCAAGGGTGCCTCCGCATCTGGCGCTATGACCATAAGGTCCTTTGTCACGTAGTTTTTGAGCTGCTGGAATGCCTCCGTCTGCTCTTGGCCCCATTCAAATTTCTCCGAGACCTTGAGTGTTCTGAAGAATGGTAGACTTCGCTCTGCTGATTTTGAGATGAATCTGCTGAGTGCTGCTATTCTACCTGTCAGTCGCTGTACTTCTTTCTTGTTTTCTGGTTCTCTCATTGTTAACACTGCTTTTGTTTTATCTGGGTTTGCTCTTAGCCCTTCTAGGCCAACAATGTAACCGAGCATCATTCCGCTGCTTACTCCGAAGATACACTTTTCTAGGTTTAGCTTTAACCCTGCTTTTCTGAGATTGGCGAATGTTTCCCTGAGGTCATCCAAATGATCTCCAGTTTGTTTGCTGACTACTGCTATATCATCGACATAGGCTATAATGTTCCTCTGGAGTTGAGCTCGCAATACAATCTGAATCATTCTTGAGAATATTGATCCTGCATTTTTGAGACCTTCTGGCATCCTAACAAAACAATAGGTGCCGAAGGGGGGTCGTGAAGCTTGTTTTTTCTTCATCCTTCTTTCTTAGCCATATCTAGTGGTATCCTGAGAAGCAATCTAATAGAGAGAAGCGCTTGCATCCCGCTGCCTTATCGACTGATGCATCTATTCTGGGTAATGGGAAAGGATCTTTTTTACAGGCCTTGTTGAGATCTGTGAAGTCTATGCACATTCTCATTTTGCCGTTCTTTTTTGGCACTAAGATAATATTTGCTAGCCAGTCTGAGTACTTGACTTCTCTGATGACCTTGGCATCTAATAGCCTTTGCACCTCCGCCTTCACTACAATTATACGTTCATCGGACATCTTTCTCTGTTTTTGCTTTTTAGGTTTGACATTTGGGTTGAGGTCGAGGGTGTGTTCAATCACATTCTGACTGATTCCTTGCAGATCTGATGCTGACCATGCAAATATGTCCTTGTTCCTTGTTAGTAATTCTAAAAAGTTTTTGTTTCTACCTCTGCTAGGTTGGCACCTATGGTCACTTTCCTGTTAGGGACTGCTTCTTCTAATGGTAATGTTATTGTGTCCTCTTGATCTGCCATGTTGGTTTTTTCCGCAGCCATGTCCGGAGGCTCCTCTGCTTCCACAGTGTTGATGTTTCTATGTGCTTTGTAGATTGCTTTCTCTATGTTCCTTGCTTCTTTTTGACTGCCCCGCACTGTGATAATTCCATGTAATGCTGGCATCTTCATGCAGAGGTAGCCCATGTGTATTACCACATTGAACTTGT
Organism: Bothriochloa decipiens; assembly: GCA_023333625.1. Classification (NCBI taxonomy): domain Eukaryota; kingdom Viridiplantae; phylum Streptophyta; class Magnoliopsida; order Poales; family Poaceae; genus Bothriochloa; species Bothriochloa decipiens. Next base: position 21,772,941 of record CM041638.1, read on the forward strand.
TTGCTAATCCTCTTTTCAGTATCGCATTGTACTGGTAGTAGATAACCACATCAAAAGTGATGCACTCTATCCTGGCACAGTCCCCATCTTTGAATGATACTGGGAGTGATATCTTGCCTAGGGCGTTGATCTTCTTTTCGTCGAATCCAATCAGTGGGGTGTCCGGTGGCTACAGCTGGCTCCTGCTGAGTTTCATTTGGTCGAATACACTTGTGAAGATGATGTCCGCTGAACTCCCAGAATCGACTAGTATCCTGCTTACTTCCCAGGCTGCTATGTTTGCCTTTATGACCATGGCATCTGCTTGTGGATAGCTTTCAACCTAGAGGTCTTACTCTGTAAATTCTATTGGCATCTTGGACCATTCTGTTAACCTGTAAGCACCCTGGACTGCCACATTGTTTACCAGCCGGAGGTGGTCCTTCTTTTGCTTTTTGGTTTTGAACTCTAACGCTAAGCCTCCGACTATAGGTAGTATCATGCCAATGGTTGGTAGCGTCGAATACGGATTTAACTGGTTTTCCGTCAGAGGCTCTGCCTTCGTAGTCGCTGATTGGGCTAAAGTATACTGCAGAGGTGCTGGTAATGCTTCATATTGCCTTTGCTGTGCTGCCGGAGGTGTCTGCATTTGTGTTGATTCAATGAGTGTTATGTGCGGAGGTGTTGGGTTGATGTAAGTTAGACTGTTTTCTTCTCTGTTTGGGAGGTAACCCTAGTTCTGCGCTGTTTGCTGATAGACTGGTCTCCAAGCTAGTAATGATGTCGGATAGTACTGTTGAGCTAGATCGAGCTGTGGCAGTGGCCCTGGACCGTATCCTGGGAAACTTAGGTTGTATTGCTGATGAAGTTGCGAACCGTGAGTGTGATTTACCTCTCTGCTACCTTGCTGCTGAGGCTGTAGCTATGATTGTTTGCTTTTCATCCTGTTAAATGTTTCTTGGGCCTCCGAGCAATCCCGTGTGATGTGCCCTTTGTCCTCTCCATGGAAGAGGCAGTATGGCTTCTTTGGTCTCTGGTTCTTACTCCAGTTCTTGGACTTGTTGCTTTTGTTGTAGCCCTGCCCTCCTTGATTTCTTTGCTCGTAGTTGGCTTCTTTTTTGTCATGAGCATTTGAAGGTTGGCTACTCTGTAAATTGAAGACTTGTTTCTATTGGTTCTGGTATTGTTGTCTTTGCTGGTTTCTGTTATCTCTTCTGCTGCCATTATTTGAGAACTATTTACTTTGACTGTCCGCTTCTTCTAATCTTTTGCGGAGGTCATTGTTGGACCTGCAGTATTTTTCAAACTCCTTGTGCAGCTGAGCCATTATGGCTGGCTTTTTCCTTGCTAGGTGACTAGCGAATGGGCTGATCCTAAGTCCTTTGATCGCTGCTTCTATGGCTACCCCGTCAGGGACATCTGGTGCTTTAGCCCGGAGGTGTAGGAATCTCTATTAGTAGTCTCTGAGGGGTTCGCCCTTGAGGTGCTTGTTGCTGAACAAGTCTAATGATGTTAGCGACTCGCTCATGTAAGCTTTGAAGTTCGCCAGTATCTGGTCTCGTAGGTTCTCCCATGAGTATACAGTGCTTGGCTTCAACATTGAGTACTATGCCAGTGCGTCTCCTTCTGCTGCAATCACAAATGATTTAGCCATTACATGATCGTTGCCTCCGGCGGAGGCTACTGCAGCTTCGAAACTCATTATAAACTATCTCGGATCTGAATTGCCATTGAATGTTGGCAGAGACACAGGTTTGTAACTTGGAGGCCATGGTGAGCTTTGCAGGCCTTCGGACAGTGGTGATTTTGGGTCAAAGACTCTTGATGGTGTGGGTAGGCTTGGAATTATGGTGTGCGTAGCTTGCGCGTTCATAGCTGGGGGACAACTTGCTATGACTAGTTGAGCGATCTCTGATGGACTTGTTGCCGGAGGTTGCATGCTCTGTATTTCTTCTTGCAGAATGACCATTTGCTGCCTTATCTCGTTCGCTTGACGCGATGACTGTATTGTTCTCCGGGTGGCGGCTTGCTGTGCCCCTAACCTGTCTCTTTCAGCTTCCATGGAGCGCATCTCATCTCTTAGCCTAGCTAATTCGTCTTCTTGGTTCTGGGCGGGCGGATGCTGCTCAGTCGGGTCCCCCCTTTGTGCAGTATTGTTATTCTCGTTGTCACCTCCGTCCTCCGGTGCGAAGGCGTAGATGCTTCGAGTGTTTCTTCTTGGCCTCCCGCGAGCGGAGGGTTGTGGTACCTCCGCCTCAGCGGCAGTGCGTCTCCTAACGGAGGCCATTCTTCTCGGTGGCATCTGTAGGCGTTATCTTCGGCCAAACACAAACGGTGGGCGCCAACTATTGGGACCGAGTCCCAACAGTTTTAGAGTGAGGGTAAAAACAGCTGGACCAGACGGTCCTTTTTTTACATCAAATGGAGAAATTACAATGTGGGCCCGATGGCAGGGGGTCCTGTAGCTACCAAAGGACCATCCTCCCTTGATTACACAGGGGACATGGCCTTTTATAGTGGCTCCCTAGCTCAAGATTGAAAGTACAAGCGTGCCCCCAATGGAGTTTCGAAACCCTAGACACTGAATCTATTACACGTGGGCATCCCGAGGGCAAGTTTGTCTGTTACTTTGTCGTCACATATGGGCCATGGCCCATCACCGCCCTCGAGAGGCCCAACATGTCCGCTTGTCGACGATCAGCCTCAGCTCGGCCCATCACATAATCTCGTTGTCGCCGTCTTTGGGACGTCACCACCTCCGCGCGGGACCTCCGGGAGAGTCGAGGTTCCGCCGATCTGCCTCCGCTTGAGCGGCGGTCATTCGCCACCGGACCTCCGTCGTGGATTGGCTCCAAAGCCTCCGCGGAGTTGTCCCAGCAGAGATCTGACCTCCGGGGGAGATTAGCCTTCGTCTGAACAACGGTCGTCGCCACCGGACCTCCGTCGTCGATTGGCTCTACGGCCTCCGCGGAGGCTTCCCGACAGAGATTGGAGATCTGACCTCTGGCTACTTCTCTCCGGGACCTACAGGAACGAGCCAGACAGATAGATACGAACGAAGCTGTCAGTCAGACACAAGTTAGAGGTAACAAGCCTCTCCGGCCCCGGGGCGCACCCCCAACAGATGTCATTTCTTTTGTTTTGCATTCCAAGAGAGATGCTGAAAATACCCTGTTCTAAGTAATCGACCATTGTATTTTGAACCTTACAAGATCAAGATCACGGTGTGTTTTGATAGAACTTGGATTGTGGGGCTAGTTTTTGTTGAAATCACATTATTCACGTCTAATTCTCCTAGAGATCCTAGTTTAAAGGAAATCTTTTGGAACTTAATAAATATTCTTTGCTATCTTCATAGAGGAGTCATTCTATATCTAGCAAAAGACAATTTATTAGGAAAACACAATTGTCAAGGAATTGAAAAGTTTTGCTTTTGCCACAATTAAAACAAGGAAGTTAAGCACATTTTCTTTTAGTGTCATTTTGTTGGTGCAAATTTTGGGACCACAGCCATGTTGCTTGAAGCCTCCTCAACTGTTTCCAGTTCACCCCCTCCCTTCACTTTGCTTTTTGTCACAAGTTAACACCTTTAGTTTCCAGTAATTTAATTTTCAGATAAAATATATTAACATCAACAAGGACAAATAAATACATTTTCAAGACACTATTTTCAGGGTGAAAATTTCAGTAAACATAATTGTATTTTTAAACATTAGGCATTTTTTTCAATAAAATCCAGTTAAGTTTAGAGAAATTTAACTTAGAAGGAAACCGACGTGAAGTATAGTTTGGAACAAAGGTAAATATCTTTGTTTGTTGGGATCCCTCGTTTGTTTTTTGTTTGTCTTTCAGTCCCTCTTAATCCTTTTTTCTTTTTTCTTTTTCAGCAAGCACATCCATGGTTTTGGAAGTTTCCAAGGGGCCATGGACGGTGTCTGTGAAGCTTGATAGATTTGGCTCACCTACCGGGTCGCATTATTCGCGGCCTTCTGGATGGGTGCTCTGCTGAACCCCCCACTCCGCGAGTCGCTGGACGAAATGGAAATGGATATGGACCCTCCTGCATCCCGATAGGCGATATCTGCTGCTTCTAGCTGCCCCTGCACTCTGCTCTGGCTGGTGCGTCGTGCATTTGCTCGCTCTGGCTCGTCAGTCGTCACCTAACCTGCGTGCCCGATCCATCCACTCATCAACGCATTCTTGCTAGTTCTGGACGAGGCAGATGACTCTGCTTTTGCTGGCTTGTTTGCTGCCATTTCAACAACGCCTTGGCTTGTTGTATTTAATAAGAGTGTCTCCTTTAAAAAAACAATATACTGTGCTTAACACTAGCCGTTGAGCTTCGGACAGCTAGGAGTTGTGTGTGTGTGTCCGAAATACTACAGCCAGTACAAACATACAGAAAAAAAAGGAGATAGTACAGTGATAAATAAACTATCCTCCTGTGTGCTGAGTAGTCAGTGTATGCGGCATGCCGTGGAGTAAGTATTGTGATTGCTGTCAGCGTTCGGCGGCCAATACATGTCGATCGTGTTCTCCCCTACTCGTCTGGCTCTATTTGACTGTCGTCGTAGGTTTTCGTGTCATAAGTTCAACTCAATTTGTATAAAATACGTGTAATATTTATATCTCTAAATAAATTTATTAAAAAAACTAGATTTAAAGATCTTTCTAATGATACTAATAATATATTATAAATATTAATATTTTTAATATATAATTATCGATAATGTTTCTCAAAAAACGAGAACAATAAACATTTTGGGACCGAGGGAGTAGATCCGTCCTCCCAAGCATTGATAAGCTTGCAAAGTTTGGTTGTTAATTAACCCCGGCAGGTCCTGTGCAGCTCATATCCATATCCTCTTGCTTCACCGATCCTGTTGTGCAAGTGCAAGGCGACTCAACACATCTCTGATGCATCATGCCCTTATTTTTATGTCGCGCTACCTCTGACTACAAGTATACATAGGCTACAAGGTAGGTGAGTAGTAGTTATTAGTCAGTTAGTTAGCCACTGCAACTGAGAACTGTCTTTATTTGCCCATTTTACCAAATTTTGCACACTGAGCTCATTGTACCAAAATTCTCCAAGGTTGCATGTATATATGTCTTTGGATGTATCTAAATCTACGGTGGATTTGAGCCAGATAAACACCCCGAGGAGCGTTGCATATGCTTGCATTGAATCCGAGGAGCTAAGCGGCAGATACATATTTTCTGACATACAGCGACCTTTTACTCTGCACCTAGCAAGTACTACATTTCACGGCTCTAAACAGGATACGCAATTAATCCCGCGCCGTAACAAATTAACGCACATTATAAAAACACAAAGTACAGAGGACGCCGGAGTACAGTTTTTTAACGCCCATGTACTCGTGCTAGCTGCAGTTGTTTTTCTCCGTCCTCTGTACTGTAATCTCTTCTCTGCGAGAGTGCAATACTCCAACAAAACAAGAAGCTTCCGTTTCCACTTCCAACAAAACAACACTAGTGGTAGTACATTGGCAGTTGGGCACAGTCCACCATACGTGACCAACTAATAATGACCAATAGTTATGGCTCAACAACCGCGATGCATGGCTTTTAATAGCTGTATGTATAGTATCCATTGTGCACGTCCCTACGGTTTGAGCTGGGCTGCATTGTTGGGACGGACACACGAGCATGGGGACACCGGCACTGGAGCATCTGTTGACCTCAACGGCTAAAGGCCTCAACGGTGCAGGTGCACCGTGCAGCAGACATCCTTTTGCTACTAGGGTGGAGGTGTCCCAGCTCCTCCACAAATTCTACTGCACTGCACTACTATTTGCTACAAGATCCATGCGAGTATCCTTCGGTGCGCTTCGTACACACAATGAGTAGAAAGAGCTGACTCAGGAGATGCCACACTGCATGTCCTCATGGCGTGCCACCTTTCTTGTTTCCCCTAGTTGCACAATGATGAGATCCGTGCAGTCATCCACAGTATAATGGTTGCCAATTTACATTCAGTTTCTTCAAAACAACTGAAAATATATACTGTGTGTCCTCGTTTTTCTATGTAGATCATTATGCTTTACATGTTCACGTGATTCGAGTCAAGGAAACACTTCCTATCAAATTGGCTATATGTTGGTGTGTATTATCGGGTTTCCAAAAAAAATATAAAAAAGATTAGCAGAGTCGGCCACTTTTGCCTCCAAGATGTTCCACCATTGCAGTAAAGTGTAGATGGTTTTATTCTTCTTTCCATTTCTGAACTGTCTACATTATTTACAGTTAGAATATAAATAATGATTTAAGTTTTTCAAAGATATGCCTAGGTCATTGTACATTATTCACAGTGAAATTCTAGATTATTTCAACCCCTCTCCTCTTCATGTCGACTTGATGTTTCATCGATCAGTTTAAAGAGGGCAGAGGATGGGTCTCCAGAGTTTGTAGATATTGTTGCATGCATGATTGTTGTTGACTACGGTCATTACTTGGAAACCGAAGTTGTTGATGATTAGTGATGTAACATGACTAAGCAAATCTACTAATTGTATTTGCTGCCTCACAATTCTTCTTGTGTATCTGGATCAACAGGGACAAAAATAGAATGTGTCTTCTTGGATTCGAATTTTTGCTTTGTTGCCAAGGTTATTGTCAAGTTGAGCAAACAGAGTGATCATTTAGTGAAATTAATTTTCTTTTATCGGCACATGCCTTGCAGCACACCAGCCACATATACCGATGTGCATCTATCTAATGGTACCTGAGACATGTGCCCTTAAGGACAAATTCCCTTTTGTAAGTGATCGCCTTTCTTGGCCGCCCCTAGTAGTAGCCTCACTCACGACACACAAAGTATTTTACATAGCCTTTAAATGTTTTAAAATGACAAAAAAGTAACTTGCTAGATACGAGAACAAGAGTAAAGTATTTTACATAATTTTTAAATGTATTAAATATGAGTTCGCGGTTAGGGAAAATGAACGAATGGATGGTGGACCATCCGTGCCAATTTTTTTTCCCAGGCGGGGCAGGCGATGAAGTTGAAAAAAAATGTCGGGAGCGGGCCCAGTCGGAGTTGAACCCGCGCGCGCGTAGATCCACTTGATAATGATGAAGGATCACAGAAAAGAGAAACAGCATCTCATTATGATCGGGGATCCACCCCAGGAATACAAAACTACTCCTGTCGTCTGCCACTACCACGCCCACGCTGCCCTGCTCCAAGCAACTCGATCACGTGTACTACATTGCTTTAATCCAGGGCGTTCTTTTAATCTAGACTAGAGTTCGTTGGATTACTAAATCCACACCATACGCACGCTTAATCCTGAACGTTCCTGAAATGACGGTTAGTACACGCGCATGGCCAAAATGTTAGCATCGGTGATTTCATGCATTGGCTGGTTAGCTACAAAAGTTTCTACCATGTTTTCTCTCCATGTTTCTTCATCAATGATCCATCCAAACATTCCACCCACACTTTTGGAGCCTGTACTAGTTCAATGGCCATAAAATTCATAATAATTAAATAACATAATTATTGCTCACTCATATTCCACCTCTCTCCATCAACTTATTAACTTTTCAAGTTCAACTTAACACTCATACATACAATAAGTGCAGTTTTTGTAAAGTCCAATTTAGGTCTAACTAGTAGTTAATAATTAATTGCTCGATATCTCTAAGCTAAAAATAGTTGGCTAACTGTTTAGGGGCCGTATCACCAAGAGATCCCCGTCTTGCATCGACTAGTGAGTTGGTATGTGAGTTCAGATGTTATAACTTGTAATCAAAGGTTGAAGCAATCAAACAAATTCACAGAGTGGAGGAAGCCGCCACCAAAGAGGCCCCCATCCGAGGCCAATGTCGTGTGACATGAGTGGAACTATTAGCTAATTTGAACTCGCTAGTTAAAATATCACTGGCTATGTGTCTAACTCATAATTAGCTGCTCTATTAATTAGACCCGCTTAGATCCACTCTACTAGTAACTGTGAGCTGGTCAGACCTTGACCTGGCTCTTAATCGGTTATTAGCTAGAACTACACGTGGCCATCGTCAAACCTCGTCCCAAAACAGTGCCGGTGGCGGCCACGCCTCCTCGCTTGCCCTGCGCCGCGCGCTGCACTGCAGCACCTGCAAAGCTCTGCAAGGCGCAAGCATCCATCCAGCACCGGCCACACTGGCCTGGCCACCACCTCATTCAACTCTCTCACGCTCTCACTACCGCAGCCACAGCCATCAGTTTATATAAAAGCAAAAGCAGAGCAGAGCAACGCGCCACACAAGCAAAGAACTTTGCCCCGCCTCCCCTCACTCTCACTCTCTCTCTCTCTCTCTCTTACCGCACATGCGCGTCGGTCCGGGAAGCTGCCTGCTGCTGCCGACACCCGCAATGGCTGTCGCCGCCCACACGCCGCAGCGCCGCCGGGGCGTGCTCCTCCTCGTGCTCGTGGCGGCGCTGCTGCCGGCCACCTGCGCCGCGGCCAGGAGCAAGAAGTCGTACAAGGCCATCTTCAGCTTCGGGGACTCGCTCTCCGACGCCGGCAACCTCATCGTCAACGGCACGCCCAAGGCGCTCACCACCGCGCGCCCGCCCTACGGGATGACCTTCTTCCGCAAGCCCACCGGCCGCTGCTCCAACGGCCGCCTCGTCGTCGACTTCCTCGGTACTGTGCCCTACAGTCCTACTAGTTTCTTTCCAACACCAGCAGCGTCTGTTTTTATTTTGCTTCTGCGATTACTTTTCTACTTGTATACTATGTGCTGTGGACTCTGGAATATCTAATTCAAATGTCTCTTGCCAAAAGTGTTGATTTGAGTGTCAAGCTCTGACTTCGGTGGTCAAGATGAAATTGACCTGTCCAGTATTCAATTTCCCTTGCTCCACACTCCGTTCCCCTATTCTTTTTTTAAAAAAAAAATAAGTTTGGTGGAGCAAAGCTAAAATCTAGTCAAATAAATAACTTCTCTCTTTTTGGGAAAAAGGGAAAACAAAGATGAGGTGACTACTGAAATTAGTTGATAAAAAAGTGCTCTTTCTTTGCTCTTAGCTCTTCATTTCTCTGTGATGCTAATCTTTCAATCAACTTTTCTTTATAAAAGAGGAAAACGAGCGGTAGAAAACTGCTGGTAAAAGGGCCTCTGCTTTGTCACGCTGACAGTGAATTATTGCTGCCTCCGCTCTGCTAGAGTTAGCAGAGTGTTGATGTCAATCAAAGTCCTTTTTTTTCTTTTTCTTTTAGGAAAGATAGATCGGACCGGAAATATGTCCCTACTGCAACCTTTCAATCGGCAATATGTTCCTCACTGAGCAGCATTGCTCCGTTCCCTTGTGAATCATGACCTTCTGTGCTTTGTGCAGTAGCATTAGATGATGTCATGTGAATTCTTGCCCCCTCTTTTCTGATGGGAATCTTCGGTCAATTCTGCAGCCGAGCATTTCGGGCTGCCGCTGCCACCGCCGTCACAGGCCAAGGACAAGGACTTCAAGAAGGGCGCCAACTTCGCCATCACCGGCGCGACGGCGCTGGAGTACTCCTTCTTCAAGGCGCATGGCATCGACCAGCGCATCTGGAACACCGGCTCCATCAACACCCAGATCGGCTGGCTCCAGGACATGAAGCCGTCTCTCTGCAAATCGGACCAAGGTCCCACGCCAGTTCACCTGCATTGAATATTCTTGAGATTTTAGTGGATCAGGCTTCATTGGTGATTCCTTATGTGTTGATTGCAGACTGCAAGGATTACTTTAGTAAGTCCCTGTTTGTCGTCGGGGAGTTTGGGGGCAATGACTACAATGCGCCTCTGTTCTCCGGTGTCCGATTTTCTGAGATCAAGACTTATGTGCCCCTTGTTACAAAGGCCATCGCCAACGGTGTTGAGGTAGCATTCCTGAATTATGAGTTTAAAATTCACTAACCAGCCTAGAGTAGTAGATGATCCGTACATTGCATCATACACCATTCTGCATATACATTGATGAAGTAGTAAAAAGTGGTGTGGTTGGCAGTTCAGTTCACCAGGGTAATGCAAGTGTATGGTACAACTGATTTCAGACTACACTCATCTTGGTACCTGGAAATTATGGAACAAAAATGAGGAAACATGAAATTGCGAGCCTGATACATGGTGTGCCATGAGTTTTAGATGTGAAAACTGTTCATAAAATACCTTTCAATTATTTGGGCTTAATTTTTGAAGGGGTGAGGTGGGGTGGGGTGGGGGTTTACAGTGCTAGGAGTAAACAACCTACTAGGCAAAAAGCATTGACATATAGATTGCATATTTTCTTGAATCGGATCTGTAGATCTCAATTTGATATTATTTAACAGATCAACTGAGGTTGTCAATCTTTGTAACCATTATAATAGGGGTGAACATGTGACAGATATGATGCCTTCATAAAAGGAAGAATGTTTTGACTAGGCCCTTAATGTGAAGTCACTATAGCTCACAGTTTCAGAATGGAAAAAAAATGTTGTTTTCACGTATAAATCAATTACACCTCAAATTTGTGATGGTGTGGTTCTGTACTTTGCATGCTGAATTGAGCTTCTGCATAGTCCGTCAGATTGTTGTTTAGTGCAGCCCCATGTGATGCACAAGCATGGGGACTTCAGGTAGAACATGATTGCACAATGAAGAGAGGATGGGCATGTAAAAGGTACGATGGGTAAAGATAGCAAGGAATCATTTGCTATGCGCATGCCCATCATGAAATGGCCATCACATGTTCCCAAAAAAAAAAATGGCCATCACATGACATGGTTGTAAATAATGGTTTGTTTTCACAAATTTCAAGACGACATGTTGGATTTATTCGATGACGCTGGTGCTAGTGGAACTAGCTTAACGGTTTAATACATCTGTTACGTTCAATTGCCCATACTTACACCAGTAAAGCTAGTTCCACAACATATGTTTTTAATTATGTTTTCCTTATTTGTTCACATTCTGCAAACTTTAAGAAAATGTTTTTGTTTCAGAAATTGATCGAGCTTGGGGCAACAGACTTATTGGTGCCTGGCGTTCTCCCAATTGGTTGCTTTCCATTGTACCTGACGTTGTACAACACCAGCAGCAAAGCAGACTACAATGCCCGAACTGGGTGCCTTCGGAGGTACAACCGCCTCGCTTTCCATCACAACAGGGAGCTGAAGCAGCAGCTTGATGAGCTTCAGAAGAAGTACCCCAAGACAAAAATCATGTATGGGGATTACTTCAAGGCTGCAATGCAGTTTGTCGTCTACCCTGGAAAATTTGGTGAGTTCTCCCTTTCTCTGGAGCCTGCTATGCTTCTCCAGTATATCTTGGGTTTCCAAAGAGTTTCAGACCACATTCTTATCATGAAACCTTCACAGAAAATATATGATTTGCAGATTAAACCGTTGTTTGCCTGTAATTTGAATATTTGATTTTATGGTTCAGATTCCGTTTTCCATTCAATGAACTGAACATTCTGAGCTACTGCAGGTTTCAGCACGGCTTTGCAAGCATGCTGTGGCGCTGGAGGGCAGGGCAACTACAACTTCAACCTGAAGAAGAAGTGTGGCGAGCAGGGCGCAAGCGTGTGCTCCAACCCATCGTCATATGTGAGCTGGGACGGCATCCACATGACTGAAGCTGCATACAAGAAGGTCGCCGATGGCTGGTTGAATGGCCCATATGCTGAACCCCCGATTCTCAAGTCATAATTGAGATAGCTAAACTGTATGTAACACCGCCACAGCTGCTGTGGCTAGAGATATGAGGAGTGTTTCAGGCAATAGATATATGTTTCGGTTCTCAAGTCACAGTTAAGTTATGGGTAAAGTAAAGCTATTTAGTCTGCTCATTGAAAGATTTGTGTAAACTGGTATAGATATGTTCCCAGCTGAAATGGCTGAAGTACAGATGCACCGTGTATGACATGTTCCCTGATTCTTTTCATTCTTCAAATATTACGGCAGTATTATGAGATAGTAAGAGCTCTAAAAGTAACCAAGTTTCTTTGATGTGGACGGGTGAGAAATAGAAATACCAACAACTGGTATGATTACGATGGCTGCGCGATTGATGTTTGACAACTCAGTGAGGTAGCTGGATCTGAATAATCCATGGAGTGGATCAATTTGAAACACGTGTCCTACATTCTGCAGGTAACGAATGGTGCACGTCCTGTCTTTGTAACAACTTATCTCTGCATAGCACTGCAAGACTTCATGCTTACGTCCGGAAGCCATGAAATTTCTGTCCAGGACATGCTGGGCAAGCGGCACGCATTGTCCATCACATTTTTATGACTGGAGGGTGTACTTAGCTTTCGTCCTTGGAGGACAACTCGACAAGGTAACTGATGTCTGCAATGTGGTCACGGTTTGGACTGATACTGGGTCATTTGCCAGGCATTGGAAACTGCCACAGGAATCCTTTTGGAACAATCCACCGGCGGAGTTCACGAGGAGGGTGTTGGGTCAAAAGGGATGGCCCAGATTTATATAACCCCACAAGGCCACACAACCACCCTAAACAGAGAGATGGCCCAATAGGCTGTGCGCCTGTGCCCAATGCAACCGGATTGAAGCCCTCTACTGTTGGCCATCCACCTCTTTTTTTCGTTTCCTGTGTTTCTAATAAAAAAAATGACTAAAATAAATAAGAGACATGATATGTCTAGAAATAAATTGCTAAATATTCTAAAATAACAATATCTAGATCAGACTTTCATGATCTAAATTTAGTAGAGAATTTTTTTACTAAAATATCTTAATTATTTATACCTATATGTTAAATTATGTGTTAGTGATTATAATGTTCATTTAAATATATAAAATAAGAAATAGATATGCATATTGCTAAGAGAAAAGATTAAAATATCCATACCTGTACAATAATGTCATTTTTATTTAATTTAATTAATCATTATTAGTGTATGTTTTGTAGTTTATATATATTTTTAGGAAGGGGTTGAGCTTAGTGAAAGTGATACTAGGACCCATTTTGCCATGATGTCTCCTTTTGTATTAAGATCTCAGGTGCATATTGCAATATTCATACCAGCACTTCCTAGGCTGCAAAAAACATAGGACAGCTTTTCTTGTTTTAAATCACTTATTTTCTATGAATACACATGCCGTGGTGCTTACTATACTTACTATGCAAATTAGTTTAATAGTTTTAAAAAATGAATTAGTTTAATAATGTTTATTTGTAGATTAGTGTTCTCTTGATATTTGGTCATGCTACGCCACTGTTTCTAGGGTAGTAAAATCATTTTTCCATGAAAATATATTTTAAAAATCTAGATGCACTAAAAAATAATGTTCCATATAAATGATATTTGGAATGCATTTCACTACATGACGACAACATAGTATTTTTAGAACTCAACATATATATAAGAAATGTTTTCTAAAATTTTCATAAAAACATATATAAAAATAAAAAATCGAGTAAGGGGAAGAAGATTTCCTGTTGTAGGCCGGCCTCGTGGGGTCTACGTGCCAAATCCCCTCCCTCCCCCCTTTTTTTTAGAAGGCACCATTTTGGTGCGGCCTTGCTGGAGGCCATGTTCGCCGTCACCCTAGCTGAGCCAAGAGCCTTTTACTTGTATGCCCTTATGAAAAATGATCTGGTCCATGAAGCCCCTCAAAAGATGGTTTGCTCCTGTGGGTATAACACAAACTTCGTTTTGCCCTCCATGCCACTCCGTCTGTTTTACCCTCACACGGTGTCAACTGACGCGGAGAAAAGACGTGAATGCTCTCTGGCCTGGTATGACTGTGAACTTGGTGCATTTACTTTGGTGCTAGGGTTGGGTGGGTTTTTGGTGCCAAAGGCAGTGTTGTTGGCGCCAGTAGCTGACGTGTTGGCGCCAACTCCCTCCCTCCATTATATAAGGCTACCCAGTCACCCATCCTCTCCATTCATCTCTCCTTCATCCTCTCCACTCCAGCAACCATGTCTCAAGCTTCCAGCAACCATGGTGGGAGAGCAAGGCATGCCCCAGCTGCCATGTGCTTGCCAACCGTTTCATATCCATGACCACCAAGAACTACAACCGTGCATTTCACAAGTGCCCCTATTTTACAGTTTGTGTTTCCTTCTCTTCTCATTTTTTTCTTTTTTGCATTTGTCTTTGCTGATACTTGGGCTTGTTCATTTTGGTTGCAAATCAGAAACTGTTAGTACTATCAGTGGGAGGATGAAATGGACACTGGAGTGCAGATCCCAACAGCCCCTCCTCCCCTACATGCAGTTCCCTTGGATGCAGTTCCCCTGCAAGCAGTGGCACCACCTGGAGCTATCCATGCGGGAAATCCTATGGCCATCTACCAGGAAGGTTCTCAGGCTGCTAGAGGTGTGCAAAATGTAGTGGATAATAGGGTTGAGCAGCAGCTGAGGTGGATTGAAAAGTTGGTCTATTTATGTATTGGTCTTGCTTTGTTTGCTATTTTCAAGAAGTAGGGTCATCTATATGTATTTGTATGCATGAGAACTGGTCTAATGGATGGATGGATGGTTCAACAAATTTGATGGGTCTATGAATGTAATATCACATTAACAGCAACATAGCACATTAACATCACATGAAACACATGATATTAACAACACATTTTAAACAAACAAAGAAGTTTAACACAACAAAGGTCATGTTTCATCAACATCACAGTTCACACAGGTCATGTCTCATCACATAGCAGTTCACATGACATAAAACCTCATCACATAGCAGTTCAACATTTAGCTAAAGTTTCATCAAGCAACAGTAGGTTTTCTCAAAAGAAAGACATCAAAAGATGCCATGCCATCACAATAACAGAAGTAGGTTTTCCCAAAACAATCACCTCTTCACTACATTTCAAGTTTCTTCTTGCTCCTGGTGTTTGAAGCAGGGTTGGCTGGGGTTGAAGGGCTGGCTGCAGTAAGGAGCTTCCTTGGTATCAGATTCTTGTGTAACGCCCTATTCTTCCTTGGTGTCGGCTGGGCCGCAACAGTTTCCAGTGGGTCAATCTGTATGGTGGGCTCTGGTTCTTCATGAAATGGTTGCAGGAAAATTTGTTTGTAGTGGGACAAGATCAGTGGAACCAATTGCAGACCTAGGGACAAAGATGACTATTGGTTACTTATTGGACACACTAGTTTTTGTGTCAATCTAAATGAAAAGTTGAAATACATACCTGTTAGACACACTAGTTGATGTTGTCCCTTCTCCTTCTGACCCCTAGATGAAGTAGGTGACTTTTTTTGCCTTTTCTTGTGTGTAGCATTGAGTACTGCCTCATTGTGCAGGTATTGCATCACACATGGAGCCACCACAAGGCTAAGCTCAGTGCTTGTGCTTGGTGCCTTCTTCTGCCTTTTCTTGGGGGGACCCCTGCATAGGACATGTTTAATGAACTTAAGTTAGTTAATGGATTCATTGACATGTACCATAGTAAAGAAGGTAGTGTATGTACCTCTCAGCCTCAATAGCTGTAACATCCCAAATAGCCAGTGGGCCAAATCTGCAGTGGGCCAGCGGTACTATAGTAGGCAGTGGGTCGTGGTACTGTAGGGGGGTTACTGTACATATGGGCTCTGGGGCTGTAGCGGTCTGGTACTGTAGCACGAACACTATAGCAGCCCGTTACTGCAGCGGCGGATTTGGGCCAGACCAAATTCATGTTACTGTAGTTCGGGTACTGTTCACTGGTACTGTAGCGTCGCGAATCACTGTAGCAACCCGGTGATAGTACCATACCATGAACTCTGAGGTCGCCCAGCCAGCTTAAATACCAGGGCCAGGGGCGCGTATTAACCTTTGGTTAACCATTTTGAACGAAGCGATGACGAAAGTTCAAATAGGTTTTTACGCAGGTGGGATCCGCTCCTCGGTAGAGTGGGTCTGGGCCGGGCGCCGGGACCGGGTTGTTACATTTGGTATCGGAGCCGACTCTCGAGGTTTCACGGGCACGTGGGGTTCAATGCGCGGGCATAATAATGTGCATGCATACGTGGACCTAATGACAGGACACGATATGACATGGCATATACGTGCGCCGGCACTAAACACATTAACGTGGCCAAGAGAGGAGGATCCTGAATTAGGTGTCCCGAAAGGGTAAGCTGGTCTAGCATTCGACGGGGACGTCGAATCCTTAGGGGGGTGATTGTAACATCCCAAATAGCCAGTGGGCCAAATCCGCAGTATGGGCTGGCGGTACTGCAGCAGGCAATGGGACGTGGGACTGTAGCGGGGGTTACTGCACATCCGGACTCCGGGTACTGTAGTGGCCTGGTATTGTAGCACGAACATTGTAGTAGCCCGTTACTGCAGCGGCGGATTTGGGCCAGACCAAATCCGTGTTATTGCAGTTCAAGTACTGTTCACTGGCAACCCGGTGATAGTACCATACCATGAACTCTGAGGTCGCCCAGCCAGCTTAAATACCAGGGCCAGGGATGCGTATTAACCTTCAGTTAACCCTTTTGAACGAAGCGAGGACGAAAGTTCAAATAGGTTTTTACGCAGGTGGGATCCGCTCCTCGGTAGAGTGGGTCTGGGCCGGGCGCCGGGACTGGGTTGTTATAATTGCTGCTATATCTTCTGGGTTCCCATTCTTCCAAGTGTACCAATGATGACCTTTCTGATGACATATAGGGCACTCATGGCTCCTTTTCTTCTTGCTGCTCCCCCTCCATTGCTGATTTCATTCTATTTTTATGCCTCCCTCCACCTATGGACTTAAGCAAGGGAGGGTGCATGAAGAAGCCATGAGATGCTTTGGGCCATAGGCTCTTGTCAAGAATACAAAGGATGGAACCCTCATATGCTTGTTTGAATTTTTTCACAGAGAAGTATTCATCTACATAGTCCTATAGTTTGGCACCATGAATTGAGGTAATGTAGGCTATTGCATGTTTGCAAGGGATGCCTGAACCCTGATAAGCATTACATGTGCAAGATCTGGCAGGTAAGCTGACAACAAACCTGTATTCACTATTTTCCCCCTTATAACACAATTCTGCTACACCTTTAGGAGAGTCTGTGATCACTTCAATGTCAAGGTTATAACTATCTTCCCTTAATTTCTGTACAATATGAGGCAGAATCTTCCCTTCAAACTTTTTGACAATCCTTTTTCTCTGATTCCATTTGATCAAGATCTTCTGCCTTATGGTGTCTAGCAAGTCATCCAGATTCTTTCCCTTCTCAAGCTTGATACAGTTGTTGAGTGACTTAGCCAAATTATTTATCACATAGTCCACCTTTGAGCTTGTCCTATACTGGCTCCTGCTCCAACGTTTCCTATGAATTTCTAGAAGATACTTCATGGCCTGTGGTTTTGTATTAGCAATTGCAGTATAATGTTTGTTGAACTGATATGCACTCCATGAGTATGATGTAACCCATAAGTGGTCATCAAAAACCTTATCACTATACCTCTTTTTGAAATTCTGCACTAGATGATACATACACTCTCTATGTTCAGCCCCAGGATAAACTTCACAGACCCCATTTACCACTGCCTGTCCACAATCTATACTGAAACATATGTCTTCTAGCCATCCAATTGCCTCTTTCAACCTCTCCATGAACCACACCCAATTCTCATTAGTTTCAGAGTCAATTACTCCAATAGCTACTGGGTACATCCAATTGTGACAATCCATTGCACAAGCTATGCACAAATGCCCCCCGTACATGCCATTCAAAAAAGTGCTATCCACTGCTAGATATGGTCGACATGCTCTCAAAAACCCATCAACACATGGCTTCATAGCAAAAAATAACCTATTGAACCTAATCTTATTGTTGATTGTGTGGTGATCAATGACAAAGAATGAACCAGGCATGATTCTTCTATCTGGGCCTTCAACCTAAACATATTGTCAAAGCTTTTGTTTCAAGGGCCATAAATCTCATCCCTGGCAAGATCCACCCCTTTGCACATCCTCCTGTTTGGCACTTCAACTTTCCACTCAGCCTTCACCCTCCTCCTCAACTCTTTCACTTGAAGATTTCCATCCTCCTTGAGCCAGTCCTTCACAACATGACGCACCCAAAACTGTGTGACCCTACATAGACTCCATCCCTCTGCATGCTCTGATAGTTACGAGTAGCTGGGTTCTTTTTGATCTGCCAAACAACCAAGAACCAGAGTAGTGACTATCATTAGTACAATGAAAACAAATGATTCAATGCATATTGAAATCCTTACATAAACAAATTACCTGAACTGTGACACCATCAGGCAGAGTAGAGGCATGAATTCTCCATGGGCAGCCATCCTTCTTGAATACACAGCTAACAGTATACCTCCCTGGATCACTCTTCTCAATGTAATATTGGTTTTCACGTTTAACAACATGAGAACATAAAGCTATCTTAAAAGCATTCATGTTTGAATACATAGTGCCCACTGTCATAGGCGGATAATTCTTGTTATAAAAAAGATCAGGCATAGGTTCAGGGGCTCTATCCTCAACCATTTCATCCTTGTCCACTACATCAGTATCATCATCACCTTTAGAATATGAATCATCATCAGAGCTGTCATCATCAGAGCTGTCATCATCAGAACTAACAACTTTAGGATTTGGGGGTGGTGGGGGCTGGGGCTGTTGTGGACCAACATCAATATACAAGCCTTCATCATCAAACCCAACATGCTCATTCATTGGGTGTGGATTAGCAAGGGAATCATCAGTTGCAGGGGCATTTTCTAGAACTGCAGGTGCATTCTGTGTGCTTTGGCTTTGGTCCACAAGGCTTGGACAGGGCATTGCATTGATTGCTCACTACTACCACTATCGCAACTAGGAATTTCAGGGGGTGCAATATTTGGGTTGTGATATGAAATAGTCAAGAAGCAACATTTGGAGGCCTTATGTTTTCCAAACATCTCAAACAAATCCTGGTCAGTGCAGACTTGGATGTTGACCTTACTATCCATGCAAAAGTAAAACACTCTCACAATGTCACCATAAGAAGGTGGACAAGTAACCCCAATTTGACCAACAAGCTCTGGGAAGTTTGTGCGTGCAGCATCCACAACTTTGTCCAGTTCATACCAAGGACCACAACAATTATGGGCAACAATATGAATTTCTAGTTTGAAGCTACTGTCTTCGTCCATCCTACAAATGACCAAGGAGGACAAAATCAATGCTACGACCGCGGGGCACTAAATAGAAAAAAATCATTCAAAACCAGGCAACAAGAGACACTCAAGAAACCCTAAAATCAGGCAAGCAAAGGGACAAACATTACTCACCTGACTGGATGTGGCAGAACCTCATAAATCATATGGCCCATATGCATCATTATTGTCTAAACAGACTCCTAATAACCATGAATGTGTGCCATGAGACTTAAAAGGTCTGTCGAATAAATCCCATATCATCCATGATTCTCCGAGCAGGATCAATCATTATAAAGAGACATTGCAGTATTACAACCGTTTTATACAAATAAGGTATTTCGGAGTAAAATAGCGGAAGGATTACAATAACATAAATTTAAAAATCATTTATTTCACAACTTACAAACCATAAGTTTGATTATTACAAACCATAGTAGTAGTGGAGTAGTGATAGATAACTTTATTACAATACCAGACGATAAGCTCTGCCCAAGAGCCAAACATCCTACTCGTCGTCACTTTCCACAACGACTGTCATGCAGCAGGATGCAAAGCACTCCTCCTGCCCATGAAACTCACCTGCAACAAGGGTTCAACAACCCTGAGTACAAAAGTACTCAATAAGACTGACCCGACGAAAAAGAGGGGTGAAGACTCAGAAATGCAGGCTAGAGGGACAAGGTAAGGCTTGCAAAAGCTAAGAATTTTTGCCGAAAAGCTCGACAGAAAGTAAAGTTGTCTTGCTCTAGATCAAGATTACCAATCAACTTTATTCTTAAACCTTAAGTATTATTCAAGTTGTTACTACGACGATGAACAACGATCGATTCTACTTCTCCGAGAAGCAACAACGATTCGAATCCATTTTCATACCCAGCTGGGACCTAGATCTTGGTATGCATGAGGCTCCAACCAAAATGCATACCAGACCAAAGATATACCAGGATAACAACCGCAGCCATATATCACCACATGATACACGTGAGCACTCAGGCCCAGGGTACCGATATACATGGGAACTTAAACCCACAATATACCACACTATGACATATGTGGGGACTTTGGCCCCACAATATATCACTCCATGACATACCTGGGCTCCAACCCTTAGTATGTCACTTCATACACGTGGATTTCTAGTTCTCGATATCACCAGATCACCATCGACATGGGACCTAGGGCATCAACAGACGGAAACACTACAGAGGGACTCCATTCCCAATGCAAATTACCCATCCGAACTCGATTTATTAACTATTAACATGATTCCGACAAGAAAAGCCATCCTCATCTTTTTCATTCTTTTTCCTTTTTGAAAACCTACTAATTAAGCAGGGCTAAGCATTACTACGTATTTTTCTATTTAACGGGTAACAAGGAATATGGAAGTAAGACAGGTAATGCAGTTGGTAGGTTTTCACTCAACTCCTATTACTTAATGCAACATCTCATAGCTGAAGCGATAAAACCTTTATAAAATAGAATAGGGTTTGAATGCATCCGGGGCTTGCCTTGGTATTCGGGGTAGATGGTCTCGAGATCTGGATCAACTCCCGATTCCTGAATCTGCTCTTCCTTGGGATCTGGTGCGACAACGTTAAACTCTCCGTTAACGAAAACTATACGATAGAATGATATGCTTCAACATGATAGAATAGTAAACATGATGCTCGATGGATGCATGATCAGATTAAGGGCTTGAGTACAACTTTACTTCACGATAAAGTTGCAAGCCAACCAAGACTTACTCACTAAGTTCATTAGGGTTAACTACGTCATTTAATAAGGTTATTAAACACATGAAATAACGTTGATTAGTCCCTAATGACATGGTTAAGATAAGCGCAAATAATTAATTAAAGTGCAAAAGGTCATTAGGGTTAATGACCCAAGGTCATCAATCAATCCCAATGATTAAACATGATTAAAGGGGTTAATTAATTAATTAAAAGCATTTAAATAAAGGCATAAAAATTAAAGTTGTCTAATTGAGTTCGAAATTTTATTTTGAAAAGCTTTTGGTCTAATTAGATGGCAAAACAAATTTCAGAATTAAAAGCCAATTATTTTATTTATTAAAAATCATAGAAGATGCATTTTTCAATTAAAAGGACTAATTTTAACTTATGCAAAAATTACTCAAATTTGACATTTCATATTTTTACTAGGTAGAGGACATCATAGAGAACATACACAAAATTTTTAGAATTTTTAGAGCTATACATGAATTACTATGATTTTCAAAAGAAAATAGCATTTAAATCATTTTCTAGAAATAGAAAAAGAAAAAGGGAAAATCGGCTCCCGACGTTAACTGCGGCGGCGGTGATTTTGACCGGCCAAACCTCGCCGACGGTGAGGTCCCCGATGATGGGACTTGACCCTACAGGTTCATCTCGGCACGGGGAGCAACTTGGGCTGGCTAATGGAGTGGCGGAGCAAGAGCAGCCGACTCGCCGGCGGCCATGGAGGCACGGCGGAGCTCGGGCGCGACGGCAAAAGCTCACCGGAGTGTCTCCGGCGATGGTGAGGTTTCCTACATGCTCTATGCACCCTCACGAACACAAACATCCACAAGATGAGACTCAATTTGACCCCCAGCCGCAACGGCCACGCGCGCGGCGGAGCGGCATGAACATGCCGGCGGCGAGCCACGGCGGCCGGACGCTACGACGCGGCAGAGGTGAAATTGAGAGCATGGACAGGTGCAGGAGCTCACCGCGGGCATGGTGCACACGCTATCGGGCTCGGAGGCAGGCTGAGTCGAGCTGCAGACAGCGGCGATGATGGCGGCGGCAGTGTTCCGGTGGCAAAGACGGTGCTCCGACGTGTCCTTTCCACCAGAGAGCGAACCACGGTGCGCATGAGGAGCAGGAGAAGACGGAGGACAGGATAAAGGGGTAAATGGGAATATGTTTTCAACCTTGGTGGCGGTGGACGGCGAGAAAGCTCGCGACGGCTCGGCGACTGGTCGCGAGGAAGATGACGGCTCGCGGGCGACTCGGGCGGGGAGAGCGAGCACAGACTAGCTCAAACGAACCGTAAGGACGAGGCAGAGCTGATGGAGAAGAAAATGAAGGCGGGGCACGCTCGGTGGTGGCGGATTTTGGTGGTGGAGCGAGGTCATCGGCAGTGAGCAGAAGAGAGAAAAGAGGACGATGGCGGCGGTCACGCCTATATATAGGGCAAGAGGCAAGGTGTGGACGGGCGACACGGGGCGGTGAAGCTTCGCGAGCGTGGCGAGCTGGTGACTGCGGTACGCCGGTATGGGTGACGGTGGATGGCGGCGTGGCTTGAGAAGCCGGCCATGACGGCCACCCATAGGTTTCGATGCTGTTCAAGCTAATTATAGAAATGCCACTTATTTAAAATAATAAATTACTCCAAAATTTATTTAGGAACTTAAAAATCTCCAAAAATATCATTTGCATAACTTTTTAAGAGATATACTTTTCTTAATAAACATTTTGAAATTAAGCTTAGTTTTTTAAATATGAATTCAAATTCAAAAAGGGAGGAAAACCCTAGAAATAAATATTTGAAATTACTTTTGATTTTTCAATAAAACTTGAAAATCTTTAAAACTATGAAATGTTCAACTCTTCAAACCAAACATCTTTCATATACAAAGTTTTCTCAAATTATGCATAATTTTTGAATTATAGTTTTTAAAATCAAAGGGGACAAATGATAGAAAACTATATTTTCAAATTTAATTGAAATTCTTTTTGGAAACTTGAAAAAATTTAAATACCTATATCCTGTCAAGATCTATAAACTATCTTTTTAGAGTATCCCCAAAGTCCTTATAAATTTTGAATTATAGAAAAGGGGATAAAACCAGGTTTTGAAATAAAGGTTTTTGAAACCGAACTCAAACTCGATTTGGTTTCTAATTTAATTGGTTGGTCATTAGTGATCACAAACATCATACAAGGACATTTTTAGGTCAATGACCCAATGACACCCTTGGTTGACCAAGTTAACTTTTAGAAAAACATTTTATAGCTTTCTAATTTGAATTTAAATTTGAATTGCAAGACTTGGGAATAAGCTTTGAAATCCAAATTTAATTTCAAATATGAAAATCATTTTTAGGGTTGGACTTAGATTTATACACTATGCTTGATACTAGTGCAAACACGGTTTACACCTCAAGTACATAGAATATAAACCAAGTATTTTAGATTACATCCGAAAGTAGGGTTTCATGATTTCATGTGACCAAATATTCCAGAAACACAATCAACCTATGAAATATAAACTCGTTTTAGTTGATGCACATTAAGGTTGACTTAAACATGAATGCTTTGCAATACATATAATGACATGATATGTTTTAGTTAATATAATACCAGGGGTGTTACACTGGATTTTCCCAATCCGTTCGCGCGGCGACGGCTTTGTTCCCCGCCATGAGTCGCCGCTCCTCTGGATCCACGATCACCTAGGCCATGCAGATCCACAAGCTTCGGGGATTTTTTGGCTTTCCTCCTCGCCGCCGGAACCGTCGCCTGTAGGGATTCTCCATCGCCAGCACCGCCACTAGGGTTAGGAATACGAGAGGAGATGAGACGAAGCGAGTGAGAGAGATGAGAGTGAGCGGGTTTGGGTGGAGGACGACTTGTCAGCACACACTCGAAGGGCAGGGTGGACATTTTCTGTGGCCGGTCCCACCTATCAGGACCCTAAACGGACAAAAACAAACAAAACATGGACGGAGCGGCATGGAGGGTAAAACGAAGTTTGTGTTGTACCCACAGGAGCAAACCATCTTTTAAGGAGCTTCACGGACCGGGCCATTTTTCATAAGGGCATACAGGTAAAAGGCTCCTGAGCCAAGACCTCAGGAGTGCCACCACGCTTGGCAACCTGAAGTTTTTTTAAGCCTCTTAACTGAGTACAGCTGTAGCATCTGAACATGTGCGAACACACACAAACCCACACACACTCATACCACTATGCACATATTAAGACCTACAACTACACGCAGAAGATTACTCCCTCGCCCCAAAATAGATATCATTCTCGCTTTCCGAGAAGTCAGCATTTTAAAAATACCAGCAATTATATATTAAAATATATAAATATTTATGCTAAGTAATTAATATCATCAGAAAGATCCTTAAGTCTAGTTTTTAATAAATTTATTTATAGATATAAATGTTGCACGTATTTTCTATAAATCTAGCCAAAGTTGAGAAAGTTTGACCGGCATGTTTTCCATAATGTCATTTTTTCTGGGACGGAGGAAGTATATCCTTAATGAGACGACGAGTATATCGTTCTATCCATTGTAACACAACGGAATTTTATTGAAGTGACTAGCCCCGGTGCGGCAGCCAGGAGTGGAACTCCTGAACTGCAGTCCCACGACGGAGACACTGCCACCTGAGCTGAAGCTCGTCCGCTGGCGACCTGAAGCTGCTTCTGCTTCTCCCACTTATCCCATCACCGAGGGTTCTCTTAGTCCATTCGATTTGCTTGCTTGGGCTACCAAGGTTCGTCGTTACCATCCTTGCTGCGGCAGCGGGTAACGCCGGCGGAACTCAGGTGAGGGTGGTAACCCCGCAGGGCGTCCTTCTTACTTTTCCCTTCACTGAATCTACTACTCTCGGGCCCCAAGACTCGCGCGTACTGACACTTTCTCCTACCACAGCGTCGACGCACGCCGCCTGTTCGACGGAATGCCACCACGAAAAAAGGGCAAGGGAGTGGTGTCTCCAGCGTCTGGTGTTGGTGGAGGAATAGACGCCCTACCGGATGGAGTCATCCACCATATCCTGGGCTTCTTGGATCCGAAGGAAGCCGTTCGGACGTGTGTGCTGGCACGGCGCTGGCGTCACCTCTGGCAGTCGGCTTCTAGTCTGCGTATCCGGGGGCATAATAGCTTGACGGAGGTTAGTACCTTCCTGGAACATGTTCTGCTCCTCCGTGTAGGCTCTCCGCTTGACACATTTGAGCTCAATTTTGATGCATACGACTATGAGGACAGGGACGTGCAGCATGTGCATCTCTGGGTCCGGTATGCTCTATTGTGTAAAGCTCGGGTGCTCAAGCTCAGTGGCTATTCACCTCTTACTTTTCCGCACGATGACCTGCCTCTAGTCTCCCAGCACATGAGGATCCTAAAGCTTTGTGGTGTATTGTTGAAGAACAGAACCTGTGATTTCTTGAGCTGTCCATCACTGGAACATCTACACATTACCTACTGCTCCTTGTATTGTGTCAGGAAGATTTCGTCCCAATCACTGAAACATCTAAGCTTCACAAGTTGTAATTTCAACGACCAAAGATTCCACACACTTATTTGTGCTCCGAGTCTTTGTTTCACTAAAGCTAGATGACCCGAGATACGTGGATTTCAGTTTGTCCAGGACTCCTGTTCTTGAGAGGATGCCGTTGTTAAAGATTGCATTTGTCAGGCTCACTCATGTGAATGCAGACAATTGTACTCATGCTGACTCTGGGAACTGTCGTCATGATAATTGTAAGGCTTGCTATGGTATTGAACATGAAAATAGAAGCAGGTGTGTGCTTCTGGAAGGCTTGTCTAAAGCCGAGGATTTGTCACTGATAGCAGAATCCAAGACGGTATGCTCTATAATATGGCCTATAGTTTCTCTTGTTGTATCTATATTATCTTTGGCACATTCATAAAGGCACATGTATGAACTATTTGCATGCATGGACAACAACAAGTTTTTATCTTACCCATTATATCCACAGTGACTATTAGTTTACCCTTTCTGTCTACATTTTTATGCAGTTTATTTTCAAAAGGGATTTGAAGCACTGCCCTACATTTAGCAAGTTAAGGGCATTGTTCCTTAATGATTACTGGTGTGTGCCACCTGACTTCCATGAACTAAATTGCATTTTGAAGCACTCCCCAGTTCTAGAAACGCTCACTCTTCACCTTACCTCCAAGGTATATACATTTTCTGAATGAAACATGCTGCTTTGTAGATTAAATTATCATTGATCTTGGTGAATTTATTTTTGTAAACTGCAGGGATCTAAACCTAAGTTTAGAATTGAAGGAAGCTGGATTCCACCAGAGATTGCAGCTGCAATATCGGGCCAGTTGAAGATAGTTGAAGTCAAGTGTGAGGTCATTGATGATAAAGTTATCAAAGTCGTGAAGTTCATGAGCTCTTTTTACACCAGTAAGTTAACTGGCAACATCCTAATCCTTTTCATTAGTTTCTCATATGTGGAATTGGAACAAGAATAAAATGACGAAGAAAATCTAAAATATTAGAAAAGTCATTATTAGTGTATGACTAGTTACATATTTGTGAAGCCTTGATGTCACAACTTTCTATACTTGTAAGTTAAAAAAATACTGACTAATTTATTAGGAAAATAATGAGTAGTAAAAAGGACGTACCCAGCACCGTAGGCTCCCACACTATGAAGGGGTTGATTGTGGCAGAACCTCCTAAATCATATGGTCCACATGCATCATTATTGTCTAAACAGACTTCTAATAACTATGAATGTATGCCATGAGACTTAAAAGGTCTGTCGGGTAAATCCCGAATCATCCACGATTCTCCGAGCAGGATCAATCATTACAAAGAGACATTGCAGTATTACAACAATTTTAGACAAATAAGCTATATCAGAGTAAAATAGCGGAAGGATTATAATAACATAAGTTTACAAACCATTTAGTTCAAAACTTACAAACCATAAATTGAATTATTACAAACATAGTAGTAGTGGAATAGTAATAAAACTTATTACAAAACCTTGAAGACACGCTATGCCCAAGAGCGAGACAGACTATTCGTCATCACTCTCCTCGACAACTGTCATGCAACAGGGTGCAAAGCAATCCTGCGCAGGGTTCTCACCTGCAACAAGGGTTTAACAAACCCTGGGTACAGAAGTACTCAACAAGACTGACCCGACGAAAAAAAGAGGTGAAGACTTAGGAAATGCAGGCTAGAGGGACAAGGTAAGGCTTGCGAAAATAAGAATCTTTGCGGAAAAGCTTGACAGAAAATAAAGTTGTCTTGCCTTAACTCAAGATTACCAACCCACTTCATTCTTTAAACCTTAAACATCATTCAAGTTGTTACTACGATGATGAACACCAATCGAGTCTTCTTCTCCGAGAAGCAACGGCGATTCGAATCCATTTATATACCCAGCTGGGACCTAGGTCTCGATATACATGAGGCTCCAACCAAAATGCATACCAGACCATACGATGTACGTGAGGCTCCAACCAACACGTATACCGACCACACGATACACATAGGACTTTCGACCTACAGTGTATCGATATACGTGGGGCTCAAACCCACAGTATACCACATCATTGTATGTGGATTTTCTAGTTTCTTGATATCACGAGTTCAACATCGGACGGGTCCTAGGGCATCAACAGACGGAAACACTACAGAGGGACTCCTTTCCCAATGCAAGTTAACCATCCGGACTCGATTTATTAATTATCATCATACATCGAACCGAATAAGCCATACTCATCTTTTTCATTCTTTTACTTTAGAATATTTAAATAATTAAGCAGGGCTAAGCATTACTATGCATCTTCCAGAACAGGTAACAAGGAATATGGAAGTAAGACAGGTAATGTATTTGGTGGGTTTTCACTTAACTCCTATTACTTAATGCAACACCTCACAGCTGAAGCGATAAAACTTTTATAAAATAAAATAGGGTTTGAATGCATCCGGGGCTTGCCTTGGTGGTCGAGGTAGACGGCCTCGAGTTCTGGATCAACCCCTAACTCCTGAGTCTGCTCTTCCTTGGAATCTAGTGCGACAATGTTAAACTCTCCATTAACGAAAACTATACGATAAAAGCATATGCTTCAACATGATGAAATAGTAAACATGATGCTCGATGGATGCATGACCAGTTTAAGGACTTGAGTATAACTTTTCTTCACGATAAAGTTGCAAGCCAACTAAAACTTACTTACTAAATTTATTAAGGTTAACTACGTTATTAAAGGAATTATTTAAGCACATGAAATAACGTTGATTAAGCCCTAATGACATGATCCAGGTAAGCGCAAATAATTAATTAAAGTGCCCAAGGTTATTAGGGTTAATGACCCAAGGTCATCAAGCAATCCCAAAATCAAACAACCCTATAAGGATTAAACTTAAGTAAAAGGGATTAATTAATTATTTAAAAACATAAAATAAAGGCATAAAATTAAAGTTGTCTAATTGAGCTCAAAATTTTATTTTGAAAAGCTCTTGGCCTAATTAGATGGCAAAATAAATTTTAGAATTAAAATCCTATTATTTTATTTATTAAAAATCCTTAAAGGTGCATTTTTCAATTAAAAGGGCCAATTTTAACTTATGCAAAAAGTACTCAAATTTGACATTTCATATTTTTCCTAGGTAGATGACATCAGAAAGAACATACACAAAAATTTTCAGAATTTTTGGAGCTATACATGAATTACTATGATGTTCTAAAAAAAATAGCATTTAAATCATTTTCTGGAAATAGAAAAAAAAATGGAACACTGTCTCCGCGCTGACCGACGGCCCGCCGGCGGTTGACCGGCGATTTCTTGCCGGCGGTGAGGTCTCCAGTGATCGGGTTTGGCTCTACAGGTTCATCTCGACACGGTGAACAATTTGGGCCGGTTAATGGAGCGGCGGGGCGACGGTGGCGCACTGGCCGACGGCCATGGCGGCGCGGCGGAGCTCGGGCGCGGCGGCCGAGCTCACCGGAGGCTTTTCCGGCGACGGCGAGCACATGGATACGAGATATACATCCACGCGAGCATGATTGACAACAAGATGAAGCTCTACTAGGTCCCTAACGTACGCGGCTACGCGCGCGGCGGAGCGGCATGGCCATGCCGGCGGCGATGCACAGCGGCCGGCCAATAGGGTGCATTAAAGATGAAATTGAGGACATGGATAGGTGCAGGAGCTCACTGCGGGCACGGTGCGCACGTTAATGAAGGCTCGGAGTGGCTGAGGCGAGCTGTAGCCGGCGACGCTAATGGCGGCAGCGGTGCTCCGGCGGCAAGGTCCGCGTCACGGCGACTCCTGTGCACCATTAAGCCGGCCAAGATGCGCATGAGGGGCAGGAGAAGATGGAGAATATGATAGAAGGGTTAATGGAAATATATTTTCAACCTGGGCGGCGGTGAACGGCGAGAAGGCTCACAGCGGCTCGGCGACCGGCCGCGAGGAAGATGACGGCGTGCGGACGCTACGGGCGATGAGGGCGGGCACTAGCTGGCTCAGAAGAAGCGCAAGGTCGAGGCGGAGCTTTTGGCAAAAGCAATTCGATAGCAGCGGATCGACGGCGACAAATTGGAGCGGCGGAGTGAGGTCGTCGTCGGCAGCGGCAGGGAGGAAAAGAGGAAGAAAAGAGGCGGCGGCCGACCTATTTATAGGGCAAGGCCGAGGTATGGACGGGCGACATGATGACGATGAAGCTTCGCGCGTCCAGGGCACGCTGGCGGCCGTGGCATGTGCGGCGGTGGACGGCGGCGCGGCTTGAGAAGCCGGCGATGGCGGCCGACGATAGGTCTCGGTGCTGTTCAAGCAAATTACAGAAATGTCATTTGTAAAAAATAACAAATTACTTCAAAATTGACATAAGAACTTGAAAATCTCCAAAAATAGAATTTGCATAACTTTTCTAGAGCTACACTTTTTATTTAACTGGCATCCTCAAATTCTGTCTAGAATTTGAAATATGAATTCAAATTCAAAAGGGGAATAAAACCCTAGAAATAAACATTTGAAATTACTTTTGATTTTTCAATAAAACTTGAAAATCTGTAAAACTATGAAATGTTTAACTTTGCAAACCAAACATGTTTCATATACAAAGTTTTCTCAAATTAGGCATAATTTTTGAATTATGGTTTTAAAATCAAAGGGGGACAATTGTTGAAAAACTGTATTTTCAAATTCATTTGAAATTCTTTTTGGAAACTTGAAAAATTTTGAATACCAACTTTGTAGCTCTTGTCAAGATCTACAAACTATATTTTTAGAGTATCCCCAAATTCCTTATAGATTTTGAATTACAAAAAAGGGGATAAAACTAGGTTTTGAAATAAAGGGTTTTTGAAACCAAATTCAAACTCGATTTGGTTTCTAAGTTAATTGGTTGATTATTAGTGATCACAAACATCATCCATGGACATTTTTAGGTCAATGACCCAATGACACCCTTGGTTGACCAAGTTGACTTTTGAAAAACATTTTATAGCTTTCCAATTTGAGTTTAAATTTGAATTGCAAGACTTGGGAATAAGCTTTGAAATCCAAATTCAACTTCAAATGTGGAAACCATTTTTAGGGTTGGACTTAGACTTATATACTATGCTTGACACTAGTGTAAACACGGTACACCTGAAGTACATAGAATATAAACTAAGTATTTGAGATGACATTCGAAAGTAGAGTTTTATGATTTCATGTGACAAAACATTTCAGAAGCACAATCAACCTATGAAATGTGAACTTGTTTTAGTTGATGCATATCAAGGTTGACCTAAACATGAATGTTTTGTAGTGCATATGATGACATGACAGGTTTTAGTTAATATAACACCAGAGGTGTTACACTGAACTACCATGTAGGCGAGGTAGGACAGCCGCCCAGCTACCGGACAGCGTCCTCACAGAATCCTCTGTTTTTCGCATCATCTCCATGAACGAGGTGCATAGACAGAGAACCAGGAATTAGCAACGGAAGGGGGCGACTGGAGAAGATAATTGGCTACTGGGTTTGTGTGGACATGGGGAGCAAGGGCTGTATGGACCAACAGGAATTAGGCAAATATGGGCCAAAAACCACACTACAGCCCAGCTGGCTAGCAGGCCAGGAATGAAACAGGAAGCAATGGACAACGCTGGCGAGGTCGCGCGCTTCTCGAACGCTGGGCCCGTCACATTTTAAGTTCGTCTTTTTTTATTATTTTGGCTTAGCTTGTACTTAATTTCATGCCACCAAAACAAAATTTCCTGGGTCCAGCACTGATTAGATGTGAGTAGTTAGATGGCCATATATGTATTTAGTTACATATCAGTACTGTAGCGTCCTTGCTCCATTTTGTTCTTCCATCCTATGTGTTCCTTGGAGGCAAGAATAAATGATTCGCGATATGGAATTTCATCTGTTTGTAACTTTTGTTCATATTTCTGCTATGAGTTATATTCTATTTCAGTTTTCCTTGCTGTGGAAACAATACAACAATAACATAGCCTTGCTGTACAAAAACTTTAGGACTGCATGTTCAATCAAATCTTTTTTTTCTTTGAAAAACTGTTCAGTCAAATGTTAATTTTCTCATCTCTATGTGATAAGATCCTGTTATCCAATGTAAATTGCCAATACTGTCATGCAGTTTGTTGGCTTTCTACTTTACAAATCCTGCTAGATTTCTGTATTAGAGTCCATTTGATTCTCATAATGAGTTGGACAGACTGTTATTATTGGTACTAGTGTTTGTAGCGGAAGCTAACGCTTTGTTTTCATAAAAGATCTGTCCAACTTTGGCATAACTGCATTCTGCTGCTGTTTGGTGAAATGAAAAGCTAATGCGCTGAAGGGGGTCCTGTTTTTATTGATTTATAAACGAGGCTGAAATGAAGCCTATGGGTCTATTATATCTTCATGCATGCTCACAGCTGAAATCTTCTTATTTCTCAAGTGATCCCCTTGGGTCTTATTCTTACTTTTATATTGAACAGGTTTCAGGTTAGACAAAGTGGAGATTTTGGAGTAGAACTTGGAGTCACAAGGATACTTGCTTAGATAATCTACTTGGAAGTCTGGTGCCATCCGATGTTATCAGTCTTGCTTTTGTTCATGTATGCTCTGTTGTAGGTTCCTTGTCCTATTCTAAGTTGATAAAGGAAGATCGTCAAATCCATATTAGACCTTCAGGCTTCATCATCTATGTCCAGTTTTATTTGACTTGATATATGCGGAATTGCAGATATCTCTTGCTATTAGTAACAACCTTGTTGATTCCTTGCCTGATATTATATTTACCCTTGAAGAAAGGTTGCTGATGATGATTTGCTTAACCTAAGCAGTATTGTGGATGCTAGAAATATATATTCTATCTTGTTGCTGAATTGCTGAGAGGGATCTTTCTATCTACATTATTAAATTGTGTTGAATTGTGCCTGTCGTATTGTCTAGCTGAATATTTGCTGAGAGGGATCTTGTTCTCTACATTAAAATGAAACAGAGAATGACGTAGAATGTTTACATGCGATGCTTCTAAAGCTCAAAAACCATTCAAACTCTAGGTTTTTTTTTTTGACAACATGCAAACTCTAGTTAAAAGACTGGTATTTCTGTTGCAGCAAAGATGGTTTAGTGAAATTTTAGCATAGCCCATAGGACCGAGAGTTATTGCTCCAATAAAATTTGACTTTTCTTCATTGACGCTACTGCTACATATTCTTTATGAATTCTGGATAATTTATGAAATAAGTTTGACAGAAATTCGAATGGTGAAGCTTCAGTTGGAAACGTGCTCACAGTGTGTACTATGGCTGTTGGTGTATCACGGAGTTTTTCTAGAGTGGATCGAGCGTGTGTATGCATGGGTGGTGTCTGCGCTAGACTTAATATAACAAACTGACTTGGCCTAACTTGTTTTTAAAATATATAATTTGATAGTGCGTCAGGTCATGATTTTCTATCCATGATCTGATCCAAAATGTTCAAACCCGAGAAAATAGCTTCAACGGAGTTCACCCCCTCTGGCCATTTAGGACCTTTCCCCAATCTTAATGCAAGTTTGAGAGTTTCATAGGAGTAGAGAGAGTTTCGTGAGATGAAACTCTTCTGTATTGTTTCAAAATATAAGTGTATTGGTAACTGAGCCATAAAATCCTCATTAAGGATGGGCCTAACTAGGAAAATTACCTTGCACTTTACAAGGGCATGAAGTACCATCTATGACAGTAACGAAATGGACCAAGACCAAGAGGCATGGAAGTATTTAATTATGCACATTCTTCTCTTCGGAATGTAAATGAGCGCTCATTTTTGGAGTACTAAAGACGAAGTGGCGCATCATGTTGGACTTCATTTATGAAAAAGCAATGGTGGATCATGACTTTGATATATTGATCGTGATAAGAACTTTACCCCAATTCCTTGTCATCTTCATCTCAACCAAGTGGTCATATACTTCTAATTTAGTGGACGAAGATCAGAACATGAATTTCTTTCGTGATAGTATAGCTAATGACCTGCTTGCTAGAGAGGTGCCATTTGTATGGACAAGTGATTAAATTAGGAAATCTGAACTTCTAATATTTGTATTTTATTTTGGGGTAATTGCGTAGTTGTCCCCGTTCTAAAGTCTAGTTGCTCGTTTGCTCTTATTTTTTAAACTTTACTCATTTGCCCCTGTGTTTTCAAACCGAATGTACCGTTTGCCCCTGTTTTCAACTGCAGTCAGCTGGTCAAGAATTAAGGCCCAAAAAAAGTTTATGTAATTGGAAAAAGGAAAAAAAGACCATGGTACCCCTTCTCCCAAACAGACTTCTCTTCTTCCTATTCCTCTCTCTGATCGTGATAGCGACTATAGGAGTCAAGCGGCGCTAGGGTTTCTAGGCTTGGCGGCGGCGGGCTCGGCGCGTGTGACGGGCGGGCATAGGCGCTGCGGAGGAAGAACTGAGGGCGGCTCGCCGGCGGGCCTCGCGCTGGCGGCGTCGCGCGGGCGTGCGTCGGGTACTCGCACGGGTGGGCGTCGTGGCCTGTCCTCGCGCAGGCGGGCGTCGCGTCCTCGCGCAGGCAGGGGTCGAGCGGACGAGCGGCGCGAGGCCGGTGGGCGGAGACGGGGTGGCACGAGGCCGGCGGGCGGAGGTGGGGCGTCGCGCGGTGGGCAGAGCCAGCTCGTCGGTGGCTTGCGGTGGGCGGAGGTGGCGGCGGTGGGCGGAGGTGGCGGCGGTGGCTTGCTGGCTCACCTGCGCACCCACGTGGCTGCCGCTGCTCGCCAACTCTCATGGCCGGCGGTGGCTGTTGCTCAGCAAGGGGGAGAGAAGAGGAAGAAGAAGCTGACACGTAGGCTGCTGTGGATTAGGAGCCAAGAGTATTTGTTTTTTTTTACCTTGCCCTTAATACGTTAAGTCTCTTTCACAGAGTAGGGGCAAGAAGGAGCTTCAGATTCAAAAACAGGGGTAAACGAGCAAAGTTAAAAAACGGAGCGAACGAGCAATTGACCCTCAAAACAGGTGCAGTTGCAATAATAGCCCTTTTATACTTACGCTGCTGAGGAAGATGATAAAAAGAAATGAAGGGCGGTATGGACAATTTTGACCTGCAACAAACTTTTTAGCTGCCTATCGACAAATTGATAGAAGTGTTGGATCCGAATAGGCTTCTACTAAAAATTAGCTAGCTAAAACAAATAATAACTATTAAATTTTAAATTGTTTTGACTTTTTTATATAGTAGCTTTGCTATGTGTCTGATATGACGTATTGGGCTCTAAACTTGCTATCATTAATACCAGCTCCTCTAATGTGTGTTAGTTTAGAGCACTTACAATACAAGACTTTATCATGAAATTCAAAATTATTTATTATCTCTTATTTATGTTATTTTACTGATGTAGCAGTATATTTATTAAAGAAAAAGAGAAAAATAAGACTCTAAGTCTTAGGTCTTGTTTAGTTGCCTTAAAAGACTAGAAATTTCACGTTCTTTTCGTTACATCAAATATTGTGTCGTATGTATGAAGGATTAATATTGATAAAATAAATAACTAATTATACAGATTAATTGTAAATCACGTGACAAATCTTTTGATACTAATTAGGCTATAATTGAATAATATTTATCAAATACAAACAAAATGCTACGGTACTTTATAGACTAGAAATTCTATGAACTAAACTAGACGTTATTTAGACTCCAGTCTATATCATTCGAGATAATAAATAGTTTTAAACTTTATGATAAAGTAAGTACTGTGAGTGCCCTGACAGAGCCGAGGACTACCAGCTCTCGCACTATGCTATTACGGTTGAACAATCGCCAGCTGGCCAAGAAGGCGACGCGCCTCTATCATCGTTAATGTGAAGACATGACGGCAACTTGCCGGAGCACCGATTCATGCTATGCATCATTGATAACTCTGCCCGATCAAGGACAGCTGCTGTGCGTGTGCTCAAGTGCGAGGATCTCTCCCGAATCGGAGGCCAAAGTACGAAACTACGAACACGTTGACACGCCGCCCGTGCGCCTCCCTCGCCATCCCAGTCAACCACATTCAATACCGCCAGGCCACGGCCAGAGTCAATGCACAGCTCACGTCCGCGTGTTTCCCTATCCGTCTCCACGCGTACCGTCCGGCCAGCTCTAGCCTCACCGGCACCGGCACCACCCACACGCGCGGGCCGCACCGAGCAGGCGTCCAATCGGTCGCTCACGCGCCGCTGCGGCTGGTGGTGGCTGCAAGATGAATCCAAGCTCCCCCACCCGAACCGGTGAACTCCACAGTCCGCAGCAGTCTGGCTCGTCACTCGCAGGTCGCAGCGGCAGGCTGCCTGGCCTACAAGAGCAAGCGGACAAGCGCCACGGGCAAGCCAGTTCACGAGCCTGGCCAAGAACCCAAGTAAAACCGCCCTTCTTCTCCTTCTCGTGCTCGGCTTGACTCCTCGCGCCAATTCCGGGGAACAGGCCATGCCGGGAGATGGGGGAGCAACTGGAAGGGCGACGTGGGTTTGCGCGGTTCTTGCGGCGTTCCCATTTCTAGCGGCGGCGGCGGCGGCGGCGGAGACGGCGGGGAGGTACCGAGCGGTGTTCAATTTCGGGGACTCGCTGGTGGACGCCGGCAACCTTGTCACGGAGGGCATCCCGGACTACCTCGCCACCGCGCGCCTCCCCTACGGCCAGACATACTTCGGTTACCCCACTGGCAGATGCTCCGACGGCCGCCTCGTCGTCGATTTCATCGGTAAATTCCGCCAAATTCTTGGCTTCTCAAACCTTCGTGCGTGAGCTCTTTTGGAGCTTGCTCTGTTCGGAATTCGATGCGTCTGAAGTCTGAACTTCTCCTGCAGCGCAAGAGTTCGGCCTCCCGCTGCTGCTGCCGTCCAAGGCCAAGAACGCCAGCTTCGCGCAGGGCGCCAACTTCGCCATCACCGGCGCCACCGCGCTCGACACCGACTTCTTCAAGAAGCGGGGGCTCGGCAGCACCGTCTGGAACTCCGGCTCCCTCTTCACGCAAATCCAGTGGTTGCGTGACCTCAAACCATCGCTCTGCAGCTCCGCGCAAGGTACCGCAACGCAAGAATACAAATTCACCGATTCTTTACCTTTTTCTTTCTTAAAGTAAAGTTCCATTTCGTTTCGTGAATGTTGGTGCGTCGTTTTGACGCTGCTACCTTTTGTCCCGTGAACTTTTCTTGGCTCTGAAGACTGCAAGGAGTTCTTCGGCAAGTGCTTGTTTATCGTAGGTGAATTCGGTGGAAATGACTACAATGCCCCGCTGTTCGCGGGCAAGGACCTCAAGGAGGCATACAAACTGATGCCCCATGTGATTCAAGGCATCTCCGATGGACTTGAAGTAAGAATTGTGTCTTCGCTTCGCTGCTACTTGGCGTGCTTACTGTGGATTCTTCTCTAATTCCTTGTATGTGCCCTGCCCTGCCGTACCTGCAGCAATTGATTGCCGAGGGGGCAAAGGATTTGATTGTGCCCGGAGTGATGCCTTCAGGGTGCTTTCCAGTCTACTTGACCATGTACACTGATCCAAAGGAAGGGCATGGCTCGCGCACAGGCTGCCTTAAGCGGTTCAACACATTCTCTTGGGTACACAATGCCATGCTTAAGCGTGCGCTGGAGAAGCTCCGAGAGAAGCACCCTGGTGTTAGGATCATCTATGGCGATTACTTCACACCGATCATCCAGTTCATACTTCAGCCCAAGAAATTCGGTGAGCTCCTCAGTTTCTTATTTGAGTTACCACTATACCATAATAATATGGATTTGTCAACATTGTTTTAATTCAACATCACAGCAGAGTCAAACTATCACTACCACTATACCATAATAACATGGATTTATCAACATGGTTTTAATTCAACATCACAGCAGAGTCAAACTCACCCTTGCATTCTAGTGAGATGCAGTAGAATTCAGACCATACTTTATAGTGTATGAAGTACAAATATCGGAGTCAAGTTATTAAGTTATCTCATAGCATCTCTTGTCCTATCCAGCACTAGTCATTAAGGCTGGAGTTATGTTACAAACTTTATATTAGAATTGCCTGTTCTTATTTGCTACACAGAACAAAAGGCCATCTTGAAACAAAACATATACGGAAAGGTTTTGTTGCTTGTGTATCATTTGCAAGAGCATCTTAAATTGATTGTCCAAAAACTAAAGAGCTGTAATGTAAAGGTATCGACATATTTTTGAAGTGGGAGGTACATGTACTAGTGAATTGGTAGTTTTCAACAGGAAAAGAATGGTATAATTATTGAAGGCAACATCTTGACTCTGTTAATTGCAAAAAAATGGTGCTAGTAATCATAGGCCTTTGTTTTCTCTCTTACTTTCTTTTCTGGACATGTTGAAAACGTCTTCAGATGGAGTCATTGTCACAACTCACAAGAAGTACAAACACTAGAAACTAACACAGCTACCTGACCCCATCTGCGACCAACATATATTTTTTTATATCATAGTTTGTTTCACATGTGTTGTTTATTCCAACACTGTTAACCAACACTTTGTTAAACAACCATTGAGTCATGCATCTTGGAGGATCCCTTTTCCCCAGAATTTTTTTAGCAACATTCTGATCAAATAGAAAAGCATGGGACTGTATTGCTGAGACATCTGTGTCAGAAGGAGAATCTTCCATTCTTATGCATTGTTTTTTTCCTGGACATCAAGAGATGGGTACAAATTCATCCATCCTTATCATCTGTGCATGATGGGTGCAAGAGCTGCGTGGGCATTTTCTATTTTCTGTCTATCATAGAGTTTTTGTGGCCAGGAGTTAACAATATATACAATACTGCATTTGGGA
The DNA here is from genome assembly GCA_023333625.1 of Bothriochloa decipiens. Classification (NCBI taxonomy): domain Eukaryota; kingdom Viridiplantae; phylum Streptophyta; class Magnoliopsida; order Poales; family Poaceae; genus Bothriochloa; species Bothriochloa decipiens. Next base: position 21,811,056 of record CM041638.1, read on the forward strand.
CCAGGATATGTATTTATATCAAGCGATTGACATGATTATTTCCCAACTGAACTAAGTAACCTAAAAGTTTTGCCCTCCATGCAGGATTTTACAAACAACCACCAAGAGCCTGCTGTGGTGCTCCTGGGAAGGGCCCTTACAACTTCAATCTAACAGCAAAGTGTGGTGAGCCTGGTGCCTCGGCGTGTGCTGATCCTACAACGCACTGGAGCTGGGATGGGATTCACTTGACTGAAGCCGCATATCGACACATTGCCAGAGGTTGGCTTCATGGACCATTCGGAGACCAACCTATTGTACAATCATCTTGAGTACAGCCAGCCGCTGTTGTACCTCTGGAGTGTACCAAAATAGCACACCATGACACCAAACTGGATCCGATAAGGTAGTAGTTCCATGTATATCTCCTTCCATTTCTTCGATTCCATTGCAGTCTGGTAAAGAGCTGAGATAGGGGCTATTAATTAAAGCATGATTTCTTCATTCATGGTGGTGGTATAAGTACAAAGTGTAATGCACAAAACAGTTCATATATAATACAGGTCATTCCCCTGTAGTCCATGATGACTCCCAGTTAGAAATCACTGTGGTGGTTAGCTCCAACTTCTGTCTGAATATATTTACTCTGGAGCCTTATCCGCTTTGTACACATGCATGATTGGTGCGGAATCTTCTGATCTGAGAAAACAAAATTGCCTGCGACTTGTATGGGGGCTGTGTGCATGCTGGCCGTCTAGTTCAAAGTAGAATTTTGAACATTCGATGCCTGCATATGCCATATGCTGGAACAGCCTACGAACAGCTCGAAGTGAGTGGGGAAGACAAGAAGCTTCAATTGCAGACTACCGCAGTCCGTAGATCACTCTTTTGCTTGGTGATTAGTTGCACTGAAGTTTGTCATATTCGACACAGTACTGGTGAGATGCCCTGACAGTATAGAATTTGCTTAACACAATGCATGCTAGTTGTGCTATACGTATGCTGCTATAGTAACGCTATGTCTCGGATATTTACAATTAAATCTGTTTGCTATATTTTAAGAAAAAAATGTACCGTCCTAATAATAACAACAGCCTTTTTGTTTTCATGGATCAGCCTTAAGTCTGATTTGGCATTTCCTAATGTACTCCTGAGTATATACTATAACACTGTAGCCGATAAGTCAGCCGAAGAATTGAAGACCAAAAAACCCGGACGTATATAGCAAATCGCTCGAAGAATATATTACTGTTGCGGACATGAGATGTGACAGCATTAGTATCTGTATTTGACAAGATATCGGGTCCGGTAGCCGTCTAGGTTTGTTTTTCGTGTTCAATTCGTGGACCCGCCATTTGAATAACCACAGGAACATAGCTGATGACAGGTCTCACTCTTACGTGATGATCCAAGGGCCATGCAGTTGCAAAAAATATGGCTATATTTTTTACGAAAGAGATATAACAACTTTCTTTTATGGTAATAAAGTTAGTCAAATTTACCATAGTTTGATTCAAGATGACTCTTAACTTATTTTAAAATGGACAGAGTATCAATTATATTTAAAAATGAAACGAAAAGGTAGAGTTTAAAAAGATGTGTCCCCATTGGACATCAAAAGCAAGCACTGAATTTTAAATTCCAAGGCTTCCTTTCTGCAAAGGCAAGTACATGATGCTGCGGTTTCTTTTCTGCTTTGCACCGCCGTCATTGTAACACCGGATTTTTAAAATAGTTAATTTGATTAATTTTGCATTTTGTGGGCATTTAACATACGCAAAATAAATATTTTAATAAAATAAAAATATATCTTGGCTAGATATTTGCTTGTGCATTCATGCTGGTGCATAATTTATTTTGTGATGTTTGGTTTTGGTTGGATTTGAATTGGATTTCAAAATCCTTTTGAAAATGCAATTGAAAAAATTTCAAATAAAAGAAAAACCAATTCTTTCCTCTTCTCTCCCTCCTTACCTTTCGGCCCGAACGGCCCGACGGCCTGCCACCGCCCGTGGCCTGTTTCTCCTCCCCGCGCTCGGCCCGACTCGCCTCCCCGGCCCAGCCGCAGCCGCGCGCGCGCCTTTCCTCTTCAAGCCGCGCATCGCCTTTCAAGCCGCGCATCAGAGCGCGCGCGCGTCGCCTCTCGCTCCGGCTGACAGACGAGACCCGCGCCACCTTCGTCCTCCTCCGACCCAGAGCCGGACGCGGACACCAACTCCGTCCCTGCGGCGCCACTCGGTCGCTCGTCCCGCGCCCTTGGGCTATTTAGGCAGTGAGACCGCGTTCACAACTACCTTCCGAACCCTAGTCAGCGCCGCCCTTGTTTTGCTGAGCACCAGCGCCGCCGAACCCTAGCCGCCATTGCCGCCATCCGCCGGAGCTTGGAATCGTCACGGCCGAAGGTTATATAGTGGCGTAAGTTGATCCTAGAGCTCCACCTTGACCCCGTGAACACGTTGGTGCTATCAATTTCGACCTATCCTGCTCACTCGGTGTTGATTGCCATGCGAAGTTCGCCGCCGTCCGCCGTCGACCGCAATTGGCCTGCCTCCGTTCACCCTGAGCTTCATCTTCGCCGCAGGTGAGGTTGCCTTGAGCCCCTGCATCGTTTGGCACCTATCCCGAGAAGTTTAGTGGGCCGTAGCTCCTGCTCTGTGCACGCCGGCGAGCTCGGTTCCGCCGTTGCCAGCCATCGGCCGTCGTTGGCCCACTCGGGCTCTCATCTTCGTGCTAGAAGAGACCGCGCGAACCCCCGCATTCGATTGGTCTAGGTCTTAGGTCCAGCCGAGGTCTGTAGGACTAGATCTATCTACGCCGGCGAGGTTCTCGCCGCCGGCCATGGCCAACCACCGCGTCGGCCGTCTTCCCCGGCGAGGCCGACTCCCCGATCAGATCCGAGCCGTCCATCTCAGATCCAACGGGTCTGGTTCGCCCGTACCCCTTCGGCCGGCAACTTTGCCAAAACCCCCTGCCCTTCTGTCAAATCTTTTAAGAGCCCTTAGCGGTTTGTGCAGGTTGCGCTTTGCCCACTGGAAAGCGTATTTCCTTCTTAGCAGATTCAAAATACGTTTCATTCTCTGGAAGGCGTATTTTCCTTTTAACAGATCCCCGAATACGTTTTATCCTCTGAAAAATGTATTCTTCCTTTTCAGTTTCAGAATACGTTTTTATCTATTTACAGTTTACCATTATCTTTAAACGCTTATAACTTCTCTGTTTTAACTCCGTTTTGGTCCGTTCAAATTCCGTTAGATTCATAATTTCATAATCTACGCAGTGATGCCACTGATGGTATATTTTTGACTTTATATTTTTAGTTCATATTTAATGCATTTATTATTTATAGGAAATCTTTGAAAATTCACATCTTCGCCGTTAAAACTCCGTTTTCAGTGAACTTGACGTCTGTGTGACTGTGGCGGCGTGTAGAATATTTTTATAAGCTTTTTATTCTGTTTTGATATGTTTGGTGTACTGTTCCTCTAATAACTATTTGTTTGCTTCGTGTATGTATGCTCAATTAGATTGCCTGGTGTTGATTGTTATTGTCGAGTTCAGACGGTGAGAGTTTTGTTGAGCAAGGCTACTTTGAGGATCAGCAGGACCATCAAGACTTTGTGAATCAAGGCAAGTATAGCATGGATCCTCCTTGTTAACTATACACTCTAAATAATATTACATTTGCATGTGTCCACTTGACGAACATAGAGGTTATAACTAGCTGTTGTTATCTTGATTCCTTGACACCTTTGGGTTGCATTGGGTAGTAGTGATGCTAGTGCTCTACTTGTCATGACCCAATAACACGATGTGTGTTAAGCTACCAACGATAACGATGACTCTTAACAAACATGAGATCTTGTCTGTAAGTGATTTATCATGGATATTCCGTACAACTGCGAGGGCTATATGGCTCTGGATTTAGTTGTCTAGGGGACCTTTTCTAGTTTGTTAGCAGTACCCATTTTGGCGCAAGAGGGGTGTGTCCGGATTGGGTGTAGTTGGACCCCTGTCTATATGTGTATAGGCTGCGGTTGTGTGCCATCTAGAAGGGGGATACTACATTCGTAGGGCGCAGGAACCTTAGCGGCCCTAACTTGTTAGATGAACCCTTAGGTGACTTTATATGTTTTATGGTGGTTTGGGAGTAATTAACCCACTCAATTGTAAAACATGACTCACAGTGAAAGTGTACACCTCTGCGGAGAGTTTCAATCAATATATTGTCCGTGCCCTACGGTTAGGGCGGCCTTGACATATTTACATTAAGGATAATGGTTCTTAAATTGTTAAAAAGTTCATTTTAATGTCGTATTTGCTACACATTTATTAATGTTATTCCGATCATGAGTATATAGGAATTTTCACTACCTTGATGCTATGCCTCAATATGAGTAACTTATAAAAACTAAATGCAGTCAAACAGTGTCAGCTTAATTGAGCCTCATTAACCCATGTTATGCTTGTTGAGTACGATTGTGTACTTACGCTTGCTTTACTTTTAATTTTGGAAAAATCCCGAATGGGTAACAGATGAAGGTTGGAATGAGAGCTATCGTGATGAGTACTAGGCTTGGTGTTCACCGGTTGGCGTGTCCCTATGTGGAGCTTCCGTAATAAAGTTATATTAGTTATCTATTTGATTATGTGCAAGACTCTGAATAAATATTGGTTCGCTATGTAATAAACATGGTGATGATACTCTTTGTAATTTATCACCTTATATGTGCGACTTATTCCTGGGGCGCATATAAGGCTATTTATACATTTTATTTTATCCTTTAAAATAGAATGTGACAGTCATTCAGGGTAAAAAGAAAAAGAAAGATACTTCCTCTTTATCTTAAAATGAATCAACTTATAAAGTCATTCTAAATCAAACATTTTTAGTTGTAACAAAATTTATCAAAAGAGCACCAATATTTGGTTTTGATAGAATACTTGTTTGTACCTTACGTGCTAGTGTCTTGACTTATTCTAGGAGTTAATTTATTTAGAATGATGTAACGCCCAGAGTCCAAACGGCTCAGATTCACTCTGCACGCTGAGCAAACCACACCTACCATCATTCCACTTAAGCTTTCATCCTCGCTTCGCTTAAAAGGCTTAACCCGGGGATGGTGGGATGGACTCTAGAAGCCTTATATGTTGGTCTATCCCACCTTAAACAACCAAGGTGGGACTAAACTCTCCACAACATCTCATAACAACCACATAGGCCACTATGGACCAAACGGGCCGGGTGTGACAAATGAGGAGAGTATCCGTATACATTCTTTAAAGCATCATCCTGGATGCTCTTGAATGGCTCTAGAAAAAGTTAGACATCGGGTACTGTATCCAGGATGATGAACAACGATCGAGTCTTCTTCTCCGAGAAGCAACGGCATGCATGAGGCTCCAACCAAAATGCATACCAGACCGAAGATATACCGGGATAACAACCGCAGCCATATATCACCACATGATACACGTGAGCACTCAGGCCTAGGGTACCGATATACATGGGAACTTAAACCCACAGTATACCACACTATGACATATGTGGAGACTCTGGCCCCACAATATATCACTCCATGACATACCTGGGCTCCAACCCTTAGTATGTCACTTCATGCACGTGGATTTCTAGTTCTTAATATCACCAGATCACCATCAACACGGGACCTAGGGCATCACCAGACGGAAACACTACAGAGGGACTCCATTCCCAGTGCAAATTACCCTTCTGGGCTCGATTTATTAACTATCATCAGGATTCCAACAGGTAAAGCCATCCTCATCTTTTTCATTCTTTTTCTTTTTGAAAACCTACTAATCAAGCAGGGCTAAGCATAACTAAGCATTTTCTAAAATTAGGTAACAAGGAATATGAAAATAAGACAGGTAATGCAATTGGTGGGTTATCACTCAACTCATATAACTTAATGCAACATAACATAACTGAAGCGATAAACTTTTATAAATTAAGGGTAGGGTTTGAAATGCATCCGGGGCTTGCCTTGGTGGTTGGGGTAGACGGTCTTGAGCTCTGAATCAACTCCTGATTCCTGAATATGCTCTTCCTTGAGATCTGGTGCGACAACGTTAGACTCTCCATTAACAAAACTATACGATAAAATGATATGCTTCAACATGATGGAATAGTAAACATGATGCTCAATGGATGCATGACCAGATTAAGGGCTTAAGTACAACTTTCCTTCATGATAAAGTTGCAAGCCAACCAAGACTTACTCACTAAGTTCATTAGGGTTAACTACGTCATTTAATAAGGTTATTAAACACATGAAATAACGTTGATTAGTCCCTAATGACATAGTTAAGATAAGCGCAAACAATTAATTAAAGTACCAAAGGTTATTAGGGTTAATTATCCAAGGTCATCAATCAATCCCAAAGTCAAACAACCCTATAATGATTAAACATGATTAAAGGGGTTAATTAATTAATTAAAAGCATTTAAATAAAGGCATAAAATTAAAGTTGCCTAAATGAGCTCAAAATTTTATTTTGAAAAGCTTTTGGTCTAATTAGATGGCAAAAAATTTCAGAATTAAAAGCTAATTATTTTATTTATTAAAAATCATAGAAGGTGCATTTTTCAATTAAAAGGACTAATTTTAACTTATGCAAAAATTATTCGAATATGGCATTTCCTATTTTTCCTAGGTAGATTACACACAAAGAACATACATAAAAATTTTTAAATTTTTTGGAGCTATACATGAATTATTAGAAATTTCTAAAGAAAATAGCATTTAAATGATTTTGTGGAAATAAATAAAGAAAAAGGAAAATTTCTCCCCGAGTTGACCACGCCGGCGGCGAACTTTGACCGGCCGGTGATCGTCGGCGGCGAGGTCTTGGAGCGCGGTAAGGGCACCAACGTGACCTAGTCAACCTCGCGAACACGATGGGGTGGTTAATGTGGTGGCAAAGTCACGGCGGCATGCTCGCCGGCGGCGATGACGGACATGGCGGCGCGGCTGACTGCGGAGTGGCGGCAGTGGTGCATTAAAAAAGAAAAGGAGGGTGCCATAAGCACTGGTGGCTCACCACGGGACTGATGCGCTAGCTTGTGAGGTCGATGGTGGACTGGAGCGAGGTCGACTCTGTACGGCGGCGGCAACGACGAGCTATGGCGGCGGCAAGACTCGATTTCGGCGTCTCCTGGGCATCATGAAGCGAACCAACGATCACATGAGCGAGCACGAGCTAGCTCAATCGAAGTGCAAGGACATTGCAGAGCTTCTGGAAAGACGAAATGGGCAGAGGTGGATCGGCGGTGACAAATTTTGGGTGGCGGAGTGAGGTTGTCGGCGGCGAGCAGAAGAAAGAAAAAAAGACGACGGCGGCAGCCGACCTGTATTTATAGGCCAACGGCGAGGAATGGACGGTTGACACGACGACGATGAAACTTCGAGCATCCGAGGGCGAGCTGGCGGCGGCAGCACGCCGGCATGTGCGCGACGGCCACGGCGGCTGCGATGAACAGAGGGGAATTGAAGGCGATGACATCAGCAACTACAGTAACCAGTGATGTCACCCAGAAAAATCTCAAATTACTCCATATTTTTCATAACAACATGAAAATCTCCAAAAATAAAGTTTGTATAACTTTTCATGAGCTACATTTTTCATTTAACAGGTATTTTCAAATTTTGTTTAGTTTTTGAAATTTAAATTCAAATTCAAAAGGGAAACAAAACCCTAGAAAAAAATATTTGAAATTACTTTTTATTTTTCAATAAAACTTGAAAATCTTAAAAACTATTAAATGTTTATCTTTTCAAACCAAACATTTTTTATATATAAATTTTTCCCAAATTATGCATAATTTTTGAATTATGGTTTTAAAATCAAAAGGGGACAATTTGCTCAAAAACTGTATTTTCAAATTCATTTGAAATTCCTTTTGGAAACTTGAAAAACTTTAAGTACCAACTTTGTAGCTCTTGTTAAGATCTACAAATTATCTTTTAGAGTATTTCTAAATTATTTATAGATTTTGAATTATAGAAAAGGGGATAAAACCTAGTTTTGAAATAAAGGGTTTTTTTTGAAACCGAACTCGAATTCGATTTGGTTTCTAAATTAATTGGTTGGTCATTAGTGATCACAAACATTATCCAAGGGTATTTTTAGGTCAATGACCCAATGACACCCTTGGTTGACCAAGTTGACTTTTGGAAAACACTTTATAACTTTCTAATTTGAATTTAAATTTGAATTGCAAAACTTGGGAATAAGCTTTGAAATCCAAATTCAACTTCAAATATGGAAATCACTTTTAAGGGTTGGACTTAGATTTATACACTATGCTTGACACTAGTGTAACCACGGTTTACACCTCAAGTACATAGAGTATAAACTAAGTATTTGAGATGACATTCGAAAGTAGGGTTTTATTATTTCATGTGACAATGACAAAACATTCCAGAAACACAATCAACCTATGAAATGTAAACTTGTTTTAATTGATGCACATTAAGGTTGACTTAAACATGAATGCTTTGCAATGCATATGATGACATGGCATATTTTAGTTAATATAACACCAGAGGTGTTACAGCCCTTCCCCCTTAAAGAAATCTCGCCCCGAGATTTAAAGATGTGGGTAAAGTAATGAAAAAAGAAATGTGTCAAGAAAACACACTTCAACTAAATACATAAGGGAAAAGGGGTTTTACAGCTCACATTAGACTAGTTACAGCTCATATAAGGAATTGTAACTTAGAGGGAAGCATAGAATTCTGGGAAGTTCTCCAACAGGTAATATTTCGATTCCCAAGTAGCTTCTTCTTCTGAATGTTGATTCCATTGTATCTTATACCACTTAATGGTTCTGCTTCTAGTGACATGGTCTTTTTGATCCAATACTCGAATTGATACTCCGAGTAAGTCAAATCTGGTTCAAGTTCAATTCCTTCAACATCAACAATCTTATCGGGTATCCGAAGACACTTTTTGAGTTGTGATACATGGAATACATTGTGTATGGTCGACAATTGTCCAGGCAATTGCAAACGATAAGATACCTTTCCAACTTGTGCCAAGACTTGAAATGGTCCAATGAAATGAGGTGCCAGCTTGCCTTTAACTCCAAACCGAGTAACTCCTTTCATTGGTGACACCTTTAAATATACATAATCTCCCTTATTGAACCACAATGGTTGACACCTTTTGTCCGCATAATTCTTCTGACGAGACTGGGCCACTTTTAAGTTTTGTTGTATCCGCTTAACCTTTTCTTTTGTTTCTTTTACAAGATCAACTCCAAAGAATCTTCTTTCTCCTGGTTCTGACCAGTTCAATGGGGTTCTACATCTGTGACCATATAGTGCTTCAAATGGTGCCATTCTAATGCTTTCTTGGTAACTATTGTTGTAAGAAAACTCCGCTAAAGGCAAACACTCATCCTATTTTTTTGAAAAATTAAGAACACAAGCCCTTAACATGTCTTCCAGTATTTGATTCACTCTTTCAGTTTGACCTCCAGTTTGAGGACGGTAGGCTGAACTGTGTAAAAGATCAGTACCTAATGATTCATGCAATTGTTTCCAAAATTTATTGATGAACTGTGTGCCTCGGTCTGACACAATAGTCTTTGGTACACCATGAAGACTGATGATACATTCAAAATATAGTTTAGCGTAATACGAGGCTGTATAGGCATTTTGCACTGGAATGAAATGTGTAGATTTTGTGAGTCGATACACTATGACCCAGATGGAGTCAAAACCTCTGGCTGTCCTAGGTAGACCTACTATAAAATCCATACTGATATCTTCCTCACTTCCAAGCTAGAATAGAAAATGGCTGAAGTTCTCCTACTGACTTCAAATGCATAGCTTTGACTCTCTAACAAGTATCACACTGAGCCACATGTTCTAGCGATTTCAATCTTCATCTTGGTCCACCAAAATTTCTGTTTCAAGTCATGATATATCTTATTACTTCCTGGGTGAATGGAAAACTTTGAAAGATGTGCTTCATCTAGGATCTTTTGGCGTAGCTCAGGAACCTTTGGTATGACCAAACGATTCTTATACCATAAGACATCTATTTCATCAATGGTGAAACAAGAATCCTTTTCTTTTCTGACTTTCTTTTTGATATGCTTAATCCCCTTATTACTTTTCTGAGCAGCAATAATTTGATCTCTAAGGGTTGACTTAATAGTAATATTTGACAAACTTCCTTGTTGCACCATTTCTATTCCTAACTTTTCTATCTCATGACATAAAGAAATATCTAAAGGCTTCACTGTTAAACAATGACAATGACTTTTTTGGCTAAGTGCATCAACAACTACATTTGCCTTACCAGGGTGGTAATATATTTCTAAGTCATAATCATTGATTAGTTCTAACCACCTTCTTTACCTCATATTCAACTCATCTTGCGTAAAAATGTATTTCAAACTCTTGTGATCACTATAGATATTACATTTATTACCCCACAGATAATGTCACCATATTTTTAACGCATGTACCACAGCTGCTAACTCCAAATCATGTGTTGGATAATGCTCCTCATGTTTCTTCAACTGTCGGGAAGCATAAGCAATAACTCTCCCTTCTTGCATCAATACACATCCAATACCAATTCTAGAAGCATCACATACACATCAAACGACTTTTCAATGTTTGGTTGTGCTAAGACTAGAGCAGTGGTCATTAATTTCTTCAATTTCTAAAATGCCTCTTCACATGCAGGTGACCAAACAAACTTAACATCATTCTTCAACAACTCGGTTATGGGTTTTGATACCTTTGAGAAATCAAGTATGAAGCGACGGTAATAACCTGCCATTCCTAGAAAACTGCGAACTTGATATGCAGTCTTTGGTGGTTCCCAATCAAGTATATCTTGTACTAAGCTAGGGTCAACAACAACACCCTTATCTGATAAAACATGTCCAATAAATTTTACTTTCAGCCAAAACTCACACTTACTAAACTTGGCATAAAGTTGATGCTCCCTTAGATGTTGCAGAACAATTCTGAGGTGTTCAGCATGTTCTTCTTTATTTTTAGAGTATATCAGTATATCATCAATAAAGACAATCACAAACTTATCAAGTTCTAGCATGAACATTGAGTTCATCAAGTACATGAAATAAGCTGGTGCATTGGTGAGTCCAAAAGACATGACCAAATATTCATATAGACCATACCGAGTGGTAAAGGCAGTCTTCGAAATATCTTCCGGGCGAATCTTGATTTGATGATACCCGGATCGAAGATCAATCTTGGAAAACACCTTTGCCTCCGCCAATTGATCAAAAAGCAGATCAATGCGGGGTAGAGGGTACTTATTCTTGATAGTTACCTCATTCAAGGGGCGATAATCCACATAACCTCAAACTCTTATCTTTCTTTTTCACAAAGAGGGCAGGACATCCCCAAGGTGATGAACTAGGTTGAATAAAACCTTTATCCCATAACTCTTGCAATTGAGTCTTGAGCTCTGCTAACTCAGGTGGTGCCATCCGATAAGCTCTTCTAGATATTGGAGCAATACCAGGCTTCAAATCAATTCTAAACTCCACCTTTCTATCAGGAGGTAAACCCGGTAACTCATCAGAAAACACATCAGGAAACTCACAGACCACTGGTATATATTCGATCTCTTTCACAGAAGTTGCACATACCTTTTCAACAGTCCTCTTAAGTGTTGGAAGTTGGATAAGAAGTTGAGATTTGCAATTAGGTATATTTACTCTCACAGTTCTATTCAGGATGTCTATTACAGCACCATGCCGTTTTATCCAATTCATACCTAGGATCACATCTATATCTTGGTCCTTTAATATTATCATATCAGTGGGAAAAATATACCCGCCCAAACTTATAGGCACATCATGTACCATTTCTTTAGTACACATACGCCCCCCAGGCGATTGTATAAAGAATTGTTCTTTTGTTCTCATTGTTGGTATTTTATGTGTCTTAATAAATGTATCATTGATGAATGTATGGGATACACCAGAATCGAAAAGCAGAATTGCAGGATGATCAGCAACAGGAAACGTACCCATCATGACGGGTTCTCCTTCTGGAATTTCCCCAGCTTGAGTGTAAAACACCCTACCAACCTTCTTATCACTCTTTCCCTTCTGCACATTCTGGTTAACACCCCTATTTTGATTCTGTGGTTGTTGTTGTGGTGCAAAAGCTCTGGAAACATAAGAATTATACTACCTTGGATGCAGGCAGTATTTTACAAAATGACCAGGCTTACCACAATTGAAGCATGGGAGACTTTGTGGCTGGAAATTGGGGTTACGAATACCAAGGGCATTCAGCTGTCGTGGACAAGAAAGAGCAGTAGTAGGACGAACAAATGTCTATTGCTGGGCTTGGTATTATGGTGGACGGTAAGAAGGACAAAAATGGTTCTGGGGATGATAGATTATTTTCTGGCATTTTTATTACCACCAGAAAATCCCGATGTTATCGTTTTCTTCTTCTTAGCTTTCATATGTTGACGGTTCTTTTCTTCATAAGATATGGCAATATTCACTGTCTCATGAAAGGTGGCATTTGGGTTCCCAGTCATCATCCTCTGGATCTTTCTATTCAAACCCCTAAGGAAACATTCCTTCTTTTTGCGGTCAGTACTAACATGGTCAGGAGCATATTGGGAGAAGTGATTGAATTTGCTAAAATACTGCATAACTGACATATCCCCTTTTCGCAAAGAAAGAAACTCTTCAAGTTTGATGACCATAATTCCCTAGGAATAAAATGTGCACGAAAAGCTTCACGAAATTCATTCCAGGTAATACGATGAACTTCAGGCTGAGCAGCGACAAAGTTAACCCACCAGGCTCCTGCAGTGCCTCTCAACTGCTGAGCTGCAAACATGGGTTTCTGATATTCAGTGCATTCAATCAGACCAAACTTTTGCTCCATAGTGCGGAGCCAATCATCTGCCTCCATTGGTTCATCCACTCTGGTGAAGACCGGAGGACGGGTGTCGGTAAAATCCACATAGGTGGTCTTATTTCTATTATTTCGACCACAATTCCTCGGATGTGCATTTTGATTCTGATTCTGGGCCATCATGGTGGTTGCATTGACTAAGGCCGCAACTGCATCGGCCAGGGTTGGTGGAACTGGTGGAGGATTCGGAACATCACCTCCATCATGAGATGGACCGGCAGCATCACGGGATCGAGTATGAGAAGGCATCTGTTGATAAACAAACTATATTTTATTCACAAAACTTGATTGAACTAGATCAGCAGATATTACAGACATGCATCACACTTATAATACATTATTTTTGCTACAACCATCTGCTCTTTGGCAAGACTTCCCACACCTACTAGGTTTTTGAAAGTAAGAAAAAGGTATATATTACACATCTCACTATCCAAACTCCTTACTTCTCCTCCTCACTAGTATCCATGGGGATTACATCCTCTTCTTCTGGATCCTCCTCCTCTTCCGGCTCTTCTTCCACTATCTCTGGATCTTCTTCTTCTATAAGATCCTCTTCATTTTCACTTGCCACAACCATCTGGTTTAAAGATGACATCATCATCAGCGGACTCTATTTCTTCAGGATCTTTCTCTTCCTCATCCTGACCCATCATAAGACCAAGATCATCTTGGGCTGCCTGTCGTTGATATTCAGGATCCAACAGGTTATTCAGCCTCACACACTCATCATCAACTTCCTCGGCATATTCCTCCAACTCTTCCACGTAATCTTCAAGTTCTTGAATACGCTCATTTGCTGCATCTTCGCGTGCCCAAGCATCATTTCTTTGGTGCTTCATGTACCTTCGAGATCGCCTCAACCGAGTAATCTCAGCGGCCTCTTCGATCCTATCAGTTTCAGCCCTCTCCAGCTCGGCCCTGAGTCTTGCTATTTTAGCCTGCGGATCTGGATTGGGATTATTACTGCTTTCACCAATCTCGTATCTGGGAGCTAGTTGATGTCGAGGTACTCCCTTCGGTGCAGTGCTATTACGGGAGTTTGCTTGGTAATGGCCATCCTGAAGAAAGATAGGTCATAAGAATAAGGATAGATAGGGAGAAATCTGAAGGTTAGCAGGAATATGATTTATACTACTTAACCCAAACCACTTTAAAGGGGAAGGTAATTAAAACAGATTAATTAAACATGATGCATGAACGAACTTACGATCTAAGCATAAAAGAATTTGACATAACACATACATAAAGGTAACCTTTATAAAATAGGGTAATTTAATATGCTATTCCACCACCACACTTTGAAAATAAGAATAAGGGTCGATAGAAAGAATCATAGATAAGGAATAAGCAATTTGGACCCAAAGTAGTCAAGTAAAACTATTTAACTCAAAACTTTTGAAATTTTTGCAAAGAATACTACAACTCTTTTTAATAACGATCCAGCTCCGATACCAGCTGTGGCAGAACCTTCTAAATCATATGACCCACATGCATTATTATTGTCCAAACAGACTCCAAATAACCATAAATGTGTGCCATGAGACTTAAAAGGTCTGTCGGGTAAATCCTGAATCATCCATGATTCTCCAAGCAGGATCAATCATTCCAAAGAGACATTACAGTATTACAACAGTTTTATACAAGTAAGATATATTAGAGTAAAACAGCGGAAGGATTACAATAACATAAGTTTACAAACCATTTAGTTTCAAAGCTAACAAACCATAAGTTTAATTATTACAAACCATGGTAGTAGTGGAGTAGCCGTAAGTAACTTTATTATAATACCAGGCGATAAGCTCTGCCCAAGAGCCAAACATCCTACTCGTCGTCACTTTCCGCAACGACTGTCATGCAACAGGATGCGAAGCACTCCTGCCCATGAAACTCACCTGCAACAAGGGTTCAACAAACCCTGAGTACAAAAGTACTCAACAAGACTAACCCAATGATAAAGAGGGGTGAAGACTCAGAAATACAGGCTAGAGGGACAAGGTAAGGCCTACAAAAGCTAAGAATTTTTGCAGAGAAGCTCAACAGAAAGTAAAGTTGTCTTGCTCTAGATCAAGATTACCAACCAACTTCATTCTTAAACCTTAAGTATTATTCAAGTTGTTACTACGATGATGAACAACGATCGAGTCTCTTCTCCAAGAAGCAACGGCGATTTGAATCCATTTTCATACCCAGCTGGGACCTAGATCTTGGTATGCATGAGGCTCCAACCAAAATGCATACCAGATCGAAGATATACCGGGATAACAACCGCAGCCATATATCACCACATTATACACGTGAGCACTCAGGCCCAGGGTACCGATATACATGGGAACTTAAACCCATAGTATACCACACTATGACATATGTGGGGACTCTGGCCCCACAATATATCACTCCATGACATACCTGGGCTCCAACCCTTAGTATGTCACTTCATGCACGTGGATTTGTAGTTCTCGATATCACCAAATCACCATCGACACGGGACCTAGGGCATCAACAGACGAAAACACTATAGAGGGACTCCATTCCCAGTGCAAATTATCCGTCCGGACTCGATTTATTAACTATCATTAGGATTCCAACAGGTAAAGCCATCCTCATCTTTTTCATTCTTTTTCTTTTTGAAAACCTACTAATCAAGCAGGGCTAAGCATAACTAAGTATTTTCCAAAATCAGGTAACAAGGAATATGAAAATAAGACAGGTAATGCAATTGGTGGGTTATCACTCAACTCATATAGCTTAATGCAACATAACATAACTGAAGCGATAAACTTTTATAAATTAAGGGTAGGGTTTGAAATGCATCCGGGGCTTGCCTTGGTGGTCGGGGTAGACGGTCTCGAGCTCTGGATCAACTCCTGATTCCTGAATCTGCTCTTCCTTAGGATCTGGTGCGACAACGTTAAACTCTCTGTTAACGAAAACTATACGATAAAATGATATGCTTCAACATGATGGACTAGTAAACATGATGCTCGATGGATGCATGACCAGATTAAGGGCTTGAGTACAACTTTCCATCATTATAAAGTTGCAAGCCAACCAAGACTTACTCACTAAGTTCATTAGGGTTAACTACGTCATTTAATAAGGTTATTAAACACATGAAATAACATTGATTAGTCCCTAATGACATAGTTAAGATAAGCGCAAAAAATTAATTAAAGTGCCAAAGGTCATTAGGGTTAATGACCCAAGGTCATCAATCAATCCCAAAGTCAAACAACCCTATAATGATTAAACATGATTAAAGGGGTTAATTAATTAATTAAAAGCATTTAAATAAAGGCATAAAATTAAAGTTGCCTAAATGAGCTCAAAATTTTATTTTGAAAATATTTTGGTGTAATTAGATGGCAAAACAAATTTTAGAATTAGAAGCCAATTATTTTATTTATTAAAAATCATAGAATGTGCATTTTTCAATTATAAGGACTAATTTTAACTTATGCAAAATTATTCAAATTTGGCATTTCCTATTTTTCCTAGGTAGATGACATCATAAGAACATACACAAAAAATTTTAGAATTTTTGGAGCTATACATGAATTATTAGGAATTTCTAAAGAAAATAGCATTTAAATGATTTTCTGGAAATAAATAAAGAAAAAGGAAATTTTCTCCCCGAGTTGACCACGCCGGCGGCGAACTTTGACGGGCCGGTGATCGTCGGCGGCGAGGTCTTGGAGCGCGGTAAGGGCACCAACGTGACCTAGTCAACCTCGCGAACACGATGGGGTGGTTAATGCGGTGGCAAAGTCACGGCGGCATGCTCGCCGGCGGCGACGGCGGACATGGCGCCGCGGCTGACTGCGGAGTGGCGGCTATGGTGCATTAACGAAGAAAAGGAGGGTGCCATAAGCACCAGTGGCTCACCACGGGACTGATGCGCTAGCTGGTGAGGTCGATGATGGATTGGAGCCAGGTCGACTGTGTACGGCGGCGGCCACGACGAGCTACGGCGGCGGCAAGACTGGATTCCGATGTCTCCTGGGCATCATCAAGCCAACCAACGATCGCATGAGCACTAGGACATCATGGCAAGCATGATGGGATAGAATATGAAAGAAAATGACCAGCAATTACGGCGGTCGACGGTGTCAAGCTCACGGCGGCTCGAACGGCCGAACCCGAGGAAGACGACAGCGCGCGGGCAGCTCGGGCGGGGAGAGCGAGCACGAGCTAGCTCAATCGAAGCACAAGGACATTGTAGAGCTTTTACAAAGATGAAATGGGCAGAGGTGGATCGGCGGTGACGAATTTTGGGCGGCGGAGTGAGGTCGTCGGCGGCGAGCAGAAGAAAGAAAAGAAGACGACGGCGGCAGCCGACCTGTATTTATAGGCCAACGGCGAGGAATGGACGGTTGACATGATGACGATGAAACTTCGAGCGTCCGAGGGTGAGCTGGCGGTGGTAGCACGCCGGCATGTGCGCGACGACCACGGCGGCGGCGATGAACAGAGGGGAATTGAAGGCGATGACGGCAGCAACTATAGTAACCAGTGATGTCACCCAGAAAAATCTCAAATTACTCTAGATTTTTCATAGCAACATGAAAATATCCAAAAATAAAGTTTGTATAAATTTTCATGAGCTACATTTTTAATTTAACAAGTATTTTCAAATTTTGCTTAGTTTTTGAAATTTAAATTCAAATTCAAAAGGGAAACAAAACCCTAGAAAAAAATATTTAAAATTACTTTTATTTTTCAATAAAACTTGAAAATCTTCAAAACTATGAAATGTTTATCTTTTCAAACCAAATATTTTTCATATATTAAGTTTCCCAAATTATGCATAATTTTTGAATTATGGTTTTAAAATCAAAAGGGGACAATTATCTAAAAAACTATATTTTCAAATTCATTTGAAATTCCTTTTGGAAACTTGAAAACTTTAGATACCAACTTTGTAGCTCTTGTCAGGATCTATAAACTATCTTTTTAGAGTATTTCCAAATTCTTTATAGATTTTAAATTATAGAAAAGGGGATAAAACCTGGTTTTGAAATAAAGGGTTTTTTAAACCGAACTCAAATTCAATTTGGTTTCTAAATTAATTGTTTGGTCATTAGTGATCACAAACATCATTCAAGGGTATTTGTAGGTCAATGACCCAATGACACCCTTGGTTGACCAAGTTGACTTTTGAGAAACACTTTATAACTTTCTAATTTGAATTTAAATTCGAATTGCAAAACTTGGGAATAACCTTTGAAATCTAAATTCAACTTCAAATATGGAAATCACTTTTAAGGGTTGTACTTGGATTTATACACTATGCTTGACACTAGTGTAAACACGGTTTACACCTCAAGTACATAGAGTATAAACTAAGTATTTGAGATGACATTTGAAAGTAGGGTTTTATTATTTCATGTGACAAAATATTCCAGAAACACAATCAACCTATGAAATGTAAACTTGTTTTAATTGATGCACATTAAGGTTGACTTAAACATGAATGCTTTGCAATACATATGATGACATGGCATGTTTTAGTTAATATAACACCAGAGGTGTTACAATAAGTTCTACAGAAAAGAGAAAAGAAAATGTACAATGGGTTAAACTCATCTAGAATAGATATTATAATGATGTTGTCCCTCACCTTGCTAGAGAAAGGGGGTCTTTCTGATGGAAGGACTTGCTTAGACTGCATGTTGAATACAGGGGTGTGGCTATTTGTGATCCTAGTATTGGAAACATTGTTAGCTTCTAGGATGATTTGGTGGATGGGACGATGCCCTCTGATGTATACCCCAAGCTCTTCGAGTATGATAAAGATGCAAAAATCTCTATCCACAAGCTTAAAAGCTCAAGCAACCTGATTGACTGCTTTAGAATCCCAATGTCCAGGCTAGCCTATAATGAATTCCTTGAGTTACCGACTAAACTGGCAAATGTGCCTCATCTCCTTTCTCAAGACAAGGACATGTGGTGTTCATTTGGTGGCATCACAAATGTACCCCGAGCTAGTATTATCATTATCATTTTAAAGACATTATACCAAACATGTCTGTTCTATGGATATGGAAATCCAAATGTGTGCCAAAGATGATCAAGCTCTTTGGCTGGCTGCTGCTGAATGACAGGCCCAACACTAGGAACATGTTGAGGAGAAGAAAGAAATTCCTTCAAGAAGGATATAATTGTGTGCTATGCCAACATGGCATCGAGGAAACTGCTGAGTATTTGTTCTTTGACTATCCCTCAGTTGTCAGCAAATGGTTTGCTTTGGGGATCTCATGGAGTGAAAATGTCAACATCCATCAGAGGCTTTACATTGCTAAGCAGGAGTTTGGGTAGCCTTTCTTCATGGAGATTTTCCTGGTGGGTGCTTGGTGCATTTGGAAGGAGAGAAATGGGTTCATTTTCAATAGCAAAGCGCCATGTTTTGCCTCTTGGAAGACTTCTTTTAAATCTAAAGTCGTTGACCATTTGATCAGAATTAAACCGTGTCTACACCCCTCCATCATTCAATGGCTTGAGGCCTTGTAATTGTTCTTTCTTTCTTTCTGCCCCCTCCTAGTCAGTTGGTCAGTTAGTCTAGCTTTTTGTTTTTCCCTTCCACTAACCTCTGGTTAGTCCTTCTCTGTAAGTTTGTAAATAGCACTCTTGCTTTTAATTTATTCCTGTTGCCAGGGGGCGTTGCCTCATGGTTCTTGCTCGAAAAAATCAATAGTGACACCGGGTTTTGGAGGTCTTGACTCTGGAGCAACATCCCACTTCACTTCCCCAAGTTAATTAATCCATTTTTGATATTCCTCTATCAACATTGTTCATATAGGAGTAGTGTAGCTAGAAAGTTTTAGAAGCTCAAGTTAATCTTATTATAAAATTTTCTAGCAAATTATTTCGATGATAGAAACAAATGTTCATTTAACTTGGCCAATGAGTTTGGCTAGCTCATGGTTTCTCTGGCTAATAAGCCGACTTATACTGTTTTATTATGAGAGAAAAATAGCGCACTATGACCGATAAGCCGGGCTGATAAGTTGAAGGGCTGATAAGTTGAAGAGAGAACGAGTGTGCTTAAGATACGAGTAATAAAGTCCACCTTCAAATTATATTTATGACAGCTGATTTTCAACCTTAACATGTGAAACCAGGTACCCTATGCCGTACTACTATTGAAACCAAGCAAATTTGATGGTTAGTTGATTTCAAAGGCTGTTTTATATTTTCTGAAAATAATAACAATATGATGAATCATAACTAATTTATTTTAGATTAGATAAATATTGGAACTAGTAGCGATTATTTTCTAAACATTTAGATTTATTTGGAATTTATTTATTTTGCATATTCTGTTATTGTACATGGACAAATAATATTCGAATAACTCAATAAAAAGAGCACCAAAAGATCGATAAGATCTTTGAATCTTTGTCTTAGAATAAAATTCAGAATTGTATTTTGATATTAAAAATAATAGACAAAACATAGTGAAAAATGATAGTTTAAAAAATAAGTATATATGGAAAAAAAAACTTTTCAAAACATGAGTGAATAACGTCAACAACGCTATGCAACTAAGGATCGGAAGACACAATATCCAGACTCAATAAAAAAAAACTTTGATATTTGGTGATCAAAAGGGACACAGAGAGGGAGCCACTGATACATGAAACACGATGTAGAGATGAATTGTACATTAGGATACAAGCTACTGTGACAATCTTGAGCCCACAGATACAGCTCAAGGTTATGCCATTAATCAACCAATAAAAAAACATATATAAAGTGTACACACAACTCATGCAAAACAACTATTTTTCTGGTGGTAATAAATGTTGATGAAATCATTAACTTTAGAGCATGTCCATAATGATATACTAGCGGTACAATTGCATTAATTCTGAAAATGAACAGTCCATACAGTAAACCAATCATCACACTCCAACTTGCAGTGTGAGGTTGCATTTCAACAAATCTAGCTAGAGAAGCTAAACACAATGATCTTCGTTCCATGAAGGCTAGCAACACCTACATGCCTAATTAGAGGCTCACAAATAAATATGACAAATACGTCAAAAGGCGTCACAGCTAGAAAACTAAGAAGAAGAATAAAGCGTAGACGATGTTTATTGGTTCATTTTGGTTTTTTTTCTTTTTGAAAGAATTATTGCGCCGTTCATCTCTATGTCCGCTGCTGCAGGAGCATGGCGTACATGATGTGGTTCCAGGCGTCCGGGAGTCCGGCGATGCACCAATGCGTGCAGTCCATGCCATCCCGCCCCGGCCCGGCGTACACGGACGGGTGCGCGTCGATCCTGAGCTGCGACAGCGCCGTGATGTCCAGCAGCGACACCGGCGCCGTCATGGCGTCGATGACGCCCCGCACCACGCCCTGCACCGGGGCCAAGCTCGTCCCGCTCCCGGCGCCGGCCGCGTCCGTGGCTTCCTGCAGCGGCCGCGTCTGCTTCAGGCAGCTGCCTCCTCCGACGACTGCTCCTGGTGATGCCGTACCTGCTTGGCTCTCCTGCTGCTTCGACCTACATGTACACACAACGTTCCAATTTGTTTGCACGCAAGATCAGATCCACACGGACAGAGGAGGGTATGCATCGACTGGTGGGAAACTGTGAAGAACAGAGCTCCGAGGTCACGCACATGTAGTGGCTTGGGGAGATGCCCTGGTAGAAGACCCTGGTTTTGGAGGCGTCGACGTTGGCGTCGACCCAGCGCGCCCATGTGGAGAGGGCCTTGGAGAAGGCAGTGAGGCGGTCCATGTCCCGGTACGTGGTATTCCCGTCTTGCACGTAGTCCCACCTGCACGCACGCAGAGCATGGCATTTAACTGGCATTATATATCGGCTTCGTTGAAAAACACAACAGTGGTATGTAGCTTCTGGTTCTGGTGATGATCGACAACTAACATTCACTTGGCTGGCGCCCCTGTAGGTCCACCAGTGCCATGTGTTGAAGACGAGCAGGTGCGCGCCGAGCCAGTAGCTGGCGTTCTGCATGGAGTCCAGCTTGAGCACACGGCCGATGTCCTCCTGCACGACGTCCACCAGGAACGTGGTGTGGTACAGCACCAGTAACAGGTCGTAGTCCTGAGCATGACACCGTCTGTTGACACCGTCTGTATACATTACATTCCAATCGATCCGGACGAGATCAGCAAACCTCGAAGCGCACGGACGATACGGGCTCGCCGCTGGTGAAGGTGGCGCGGACGGGAGCGGGGGCGGCGGCATGGAGCATGCAGGCGAGGGACACCCATTGGTTCATACTCAGCGAGTCACCCACGAACATCACCGTCTTCCCGCGCCACCTCCTCAGGAAATCAGCGCCATCAAACCTACACATGTATAGAGAGTGAGTTGAGCAGCGATCTATTACAGTATTATTACTTTGCACTTGGGCAGCTTAGCTTGTCATGATCCACCTAACCTGGGCAGCCTGCAGTTGGCGGGGCTCCACCGGAACTTGAGGTAGGCGTCGTCGGGGCGGCCGTTGCGGCGGCAGTCGAAGACGGCACGAACGGGCAGGTGGACGTGTCGTACAGCGGGTACGACTTGTCCGCCACCCACCTCCCCCGGAACATGTCGCAGCCAGCCAGAGCCGAAGCCGACGACGGGCCGTCGCTCGCGCCGCGCACCGTCAGCAGGTGAGGAGCAGCTCCCACTACGACGACCGTCAGCACCCAGGCAAGGCAGATCGCCATGTTCAATTTGCCCGGGGATGACGGCAGTGGCTGCGCGTCATTATATATAGCGACATGGATCGATCGCTTGATTTTGAAGGCGCATTCTCTCGGATCCATCGTTGCGTAGCACAAGACCTGCTTGGAGTTTAACTCAAGTTACTCAGCTGGCTCGGCTGCCTAAAATCTTTGTAGGTGCCATTTGGACCTAAGGCCGGCCATGTGAGGGAGAACGGAATGGACCTGATTTGACCACGGCCCCCGCCTATACGGACGAGGCACGTGAACGCTGCGTGCGGAGGTGATGTCCAGCGTGGAATTTTCGTCAAAATATTGTGGAGCGTGAATCTCAGAGTGCTTGGTTCAGTGGGGTTCTACACTTCTACTAGCGTACAATCGAGGACAGCTAACGTAGTTTAAACCCCCACTCTCTTACGTTTAATTATATATTAACTCTGCCTGCTAGGCTGCTACAATGGATACTTGGTTTATTCCAGGAAGAGAAAGAACGAAACAACCCCTCCTACAGTACACCCGGCCTTAATTCAGCGCTCGTGCTAAGGAGTCATGCCAAACTGTCTTGAGCTCTCTTGCACTTGGTGTCATGGTTAATCCCTAAGCATAATCCCCGTCAAATCATTGGAATCACTATCAGATCTCAGCAGTAGTTGATAGAGCTCATATCAAAATTGATGGAGCCTTTTGTACTGCAGATTAGGATATGATGCTACCTAATTGTGATTTACGAGCGTAGTCGTCACTGGTATTAGATCACTACACGCTCCTGGTTATTGGTAACATGGCACCACGAACATTTAAAGGGTTCATATAACAAGCCGTGCACAGGGGGTACGTGGCAAACCTGGGCGTGGCCGCGGCGGTGGTGGCAGAGGGTGGCGGCGCTGGTGGCGGTGTGGTGGTGGGCGGTGCGTGCGGTGTAGGGGAGAAGGGGCGGTGGCAGCAGGAGCAGGGAGACAGAGAGAGATAGATGGGAATTGCCCCTTTCTATTATTGAGTTGACCTGATTACATATGAGGATTATTTATAGCGTAATTGACCTAGCTTAGACTCTAAACTATTCTAGAGAATTCCTGCGGATATTCTCTTTCTTTATTTTACATCCCCTAATTATAAAAAACACTTTATTGGGGGAAGACTTACGTGGCGAGGTGACGGCGGCAGTGCCAGGTGCAAGCGCTTAGGGCGGCGGCGGCTCCTCTTCCCGACGCCTGGGCGCCCTAGTCACGACCCATGTTGTCATCGTCCTCCTCTTGGCCCATAGTTGGCCCAAAATTCTTGGCAAAGTAGTTGGCCTGTCGTTATACTTGTTACATGGCTCCCCTTTTCCGCTCGGCGCATCCTCGTGCCGAAATGCAAGCTAGGGCGGTTGTCATCCGGAGTTGCTAGAGGGCAAGGTGGTCTGTTCATGATGACCATTGGTGATGAAGCTGGTAGTGTAAGAACTGATGGTGAGGTCAGTTGTCGGTTAGAAGCTGATATGGTGGAGCGCTGATCGACCACTGCTGATGAAGGACAAGGACATGTCTGCAAAGTCCCAGGTGACATTTCCAAGAGTTTTAAGCCAAGGCAGACCTAGTATGATGTCGATGTTGTTGCCGATGTCCAGGAGGTGTGTGTCGATGGAGAAGCTATGACCATGAGTGGTGAAGGGGACATTGTAGGTTGCTGAGCGATACTGTACCTCTTGACCGTTGTCAATTAGCATTCTGGCATATCAATTTCACATGCGAAGTTGATGTCAATGATGTTGTGTGTTGCACCTGTGTCAACTGGTGCGTGAACTATGACGCCGTTCAATATGCCATCAAGGTAGAATGGAGCTATTCCCTGTACTGCTGAATTTGTTTTGTTGATGAACATCATAAGGTTGTTGTTGTTGTCTTTTTCATTGCTATCCTCGGCATAATCATTGACAATGGTGATCTCAAACAGTTGTTTGCATTTATGACCTCGAATAAATTGCTCATCACAATTGAAGTAGAGACCCATGCGGCTCCTTTCTGCCGTCTCCTTAGGTGTCAAGCGTTTGAAGGAACGAGGGGCTGGAGGTAGTTGTTTTGCTGCTGTTGCTAGAGGAGTTGTAGTTGTGAATGCGAGGGTTGTTATTGTTACCTTTGAGGGAAAGGAGCTTGATGGTTTTTGTTGCTGCTGATTTGCCTGCTTTTGCAATAACTTCCAAGCGTCGCTCGTATGCCCTTGCTAATGACATAGCTGCTTCCATATCTTGTGGATTGAGGAGTTCAACATCTGTTTTGAGTGATTCCATCAGTCCTGCAGTGTAGATTTTGACTTGTTGCTCTCCAAGGTTGCCTGCATGAGCCACAAGAGCCAAGAAGCGTTCTATGGATTCATCAACAATCCTGTTTTGCGGAGTGCAGCCAATTCTCCCAATGGATTATGTCTAGTTGGTGGTCCAAACCGTTCATTGACACATCGGGCAAAATAATCCCAATCTGTCACTTCATTATCCTGCGAAAGACACATGTACCATTGATGTGCTGGACCAGTAAGATGATAAGATGCATACTAGGTTTTCTCATATTGTGGTGTTTTTTGCCCTCTGAAAAATTGCTCACATCGATTGAGCCATGGTAGAGGATCGTACTTGCCATATATGTAGGGAAAGAGAGTTTGTGAGTCTTTATTCCTAGGCCAGAGGAATTATCTAGATTTTTTGGTTTGATCTCTTCATTGCAGAACAGTTTGGCCTCCACTTTTTTGTTGCAAATTTTTTCATATTTTAAGATTGAGATGACTCCACCTGCTTTTTGATGTAGGCACGGCCTGCATCAAACATTGTTTTTCTAGCGCGATCTCCAATGTTGTGGCCATGCGCTCCTTATCCTTTCTGATCTCTTTAGCTTTCTCGTCGAGGACTGTTCCTTTCTCGAGGTTGCACATCCTATCATTCATGGACGTCATCTCCTTCTGGATGTTGTTGTCCACCTTGGTGCAGAGATCATTGGTGAATTTCTCCATGAGTTGAAAAAGAGTTGCATTGTCTGACATGGTGGCTGCGTGGATCGATCTGATCGTCCGATACCAGCTATAACAAGCCATGCACAGGGGGTACGTGGCATCCTTGGGCGTGGCTAGGGAGCAGTGGCGTGGCCACGGTGGTGGTGACGGAGGGCAGTAGCGCTGGTGGTGGTGTCGTTGTGGGCGGCGCGTGCAGTGTGGGGAACAGGGGGCGGCGGCGGCAAGAGTAGGGAGAGAGGGATAGGTGGGAATTACCCCTTTCTATTATTGAGTTAACCTGATTACATATGGGGAGTATTTATAGCCTAATTGACCTAGCTTAGAATCTAAGCTATTCTAGAGAATTCCTGTGGATAGTCTCTTTCTTTATTTTATATCCCCTAATTATTTTATAACCCCTAATTATTTTATAACCTCCATCTAAGCTATTGGTGGAATCCTGACGTAGTGAGGCGGCGACGGCGGCGGCAGTGCCAGGCGCATGCGCGCAGGGCGGCGGCGGTGGCTCCTCTTCCCAGTGCGTGGGCGCTCAATCACGGCCCACGTTGCCGTCGTCCTCCTCTTGGCCCATAGTTGACCCAAATTCTTGGCAAAGTAGTTGGGCCATCGTTATACTTGTTACAGTTCAAATTCGAGTCATTATGGCCCAAGATCAGGATAGATGGAGGTGGTGCAAGATTCTTAGTTGAAGCCACTATCTTTAACTAATATTTTATTGGGCTAGGAATATAATTGGGAACAACAAGCTTGGTGGTTCACTTGGTGGCTGCAAGGCAACTCCATTTGGATTTTTGGTGTTGTGCAAGAATATAGAAATCTCTCCCTCCTGCTGAGGTTCTCCTTCATCAATAGTTCAAATTGTGCTTCTTGGGACTAACAACGGTAGAAAAGTGGGACTAACAACGGTAGAAAAGTTACGGACTAGGCAAGCATCTAGGTTAACTATGATAAAAGTAGCTAATGCTAATTTGGAACTCTTCTCATGATAATAAATTGTAGAATGAGGAAAATCTCATACAACAATTGATGGTATTAGGGATCCCGATTTTTCATCATGGTGGAGGTAACTATCGATATGGTATAGATGCAACATACCAGTTTGGCTTCAGATCACAAGACCCAAACCCTGCACCTTACCACTACGTCTGTGTCACTTCACCAATTTCATAAGAAAGGAGGGACAGGTTAACTATGATAAAAGTAGCTAATGCTAATTCAGAACTCTTCTCATGATAATAATCTTTCATCTAATGGATGTAATTATAGATTTGGTAGAGATGCGACACACATTCGGCTTCAAATCACAAGATTTGAACCCTGCAACCTTAGCACTATGTCTCTTCTAGTTAATAACTATGTCACTTAACCGGTTTGACAAGAAACAGGGGGGAAGGTCCTGTCTTTATAAGTGGAGGTAACTATTGATTTGGTATAAAAATGCAACACACCAATCCAACTTCAGATAAAAATTACTCAAATCTTGGAACCTTAGGCCACGTCTCTACTAGTTATCAACGTGTCACAGTCTAATTGTCTTCACCAGTAAGGCTAATCCCTACCTATAAATCAAAGAACACAAGCAAGAACCTAAAAGAATGTAACTCAAATGAAGTAACAATTGTTGATGTATGATTGAGCACTCAAAGTTAAAGTATCACAAACCAATGAACGGCAATTGTTTAATGTTAGATTAATCTAAGTTGAGTGGGATGAAAAATATAGTATAAGGGTTGGCCAAGGACTTCGCATCTCTGAAGAGTCCTGACACCTCACAAGGCCGATTGGCCTAAAAAGATCGATAAATGTACAACACCCAGCAGATTCTGGATGTCAAATTGTTGATTTCGAAGAAATTTTGACATGGGACTAGTGCCATTAGAGAGATTATCTCCTTATCTTTCCATGCACAAGTAGAACATTCAAAAGGGAGTTTGTATGTGACTTGGTTGTCCATTTTAGTGCAACCTGCTTCTCAATTTCGAGATGGACTCAAACTTGATATATGTCGGTCCTACAACTTGACTTGGATGTCTATGCTGACCTCGTAATTAAGGCGGTGACCAAATCATAGGACGTCCTCGAATATCTTTGAGTTGTTGATGTGGACAAGGATAATTCAATGAGAAGGCCATGTGAAGCATGCATGATCATTGCTATATCTCATGGCTTGCTGGCATTAATATTTATGGGTTAAGAACGCATATGCTACATCATTGGAAATATATTGAATTCTAGTTTCTAACACAAAAAATGGTGCATCTTTTGGACTTTCGAGGTAGGAGTTATGTCAATTTTAGTGGAGGCTGCGTGAGAATTGAAGAGATTTCTTGAGTTTCCACATCAGTTAGCCATAAGTAAAGTTGACTTTCGTATGGTGATCAGCACTCAGATTAAGTGTCAACTTTTCACATTCTTTTCGTCATTATAGAAATACCTATGTAATCCTTCAATGTAAGAGAGTCCTTTTGATTAAAAATACAACAACCACCTTGTGTGTCTTCTTCTCCTCCCATGGAGTGACTTTTTGGAAATCTCAAGTAAGGCATGAGTCCTTTGCAAGCCTTGTTCTTTCGGCTCCTGAGAGGGCTGTAGAACACCGAACTTCGGTT
The DNA here is from genome assembly GCA_023333625.1 of Bothriochloa decipiens. NCBI lineage: Eukaryota > Viridiplantae > Streptophyta > Magnoliopsida > Poales > Poaceae > Bothriochloa > Bothriochloa decipiens. The sequence continues at coordinate 21,839,261 of CM041638.1, forward strand.
CACCCTGTTCGTGCCTTTATGTCTATATGGCATGAATGTGTGGCTAGTTTTGTCGGTGCATGGAAAGGTGGATGTCTCAGCAGTTCGTCGCGGGTGCAAGATCGTGGTGCGCTACCTCTCTATCAGGTCATGCAACAATAGTTATCAAGGTTACTTTAGCTCCACTATGAAGATCAGACCATACAAATTGCAGTCACGTGTTCCGTACTTGTTTGCATATCAGTTGTTCTCCACATGGTTTGGGCATCCTCCCAATTTGGCTAGGATCCCCAAGTGTGATTAGCAGGTCCATGGTAATATCATAGTACCCAACAAAACCATCAATAATATGTCTTGATGTTTTAGAGGTCTTGCCAACGTGATATTAAGGCGAGATCAGGTACTCATGGACCTTAATCGCAGCCGTGACAGAAGAGTTGAGCTGGCAACGAACCAAATGTCAAGCTTCCATGATCTTACACTGTAAGGTCGGTTTAATGCACGATGTTTCTACACCCATCGTTATAGAGACCATAGAAAATGTCTTCCTCATGTAAAATATTTAGATATCTTTTTATATTTTACTTAATGATTTTTAGAATTTTTTGAAAAAAATTTCTAGTCTAATTTGTCTCACTGAACATTTAACTTGTTCCAATTTAACTTTGATGTGGTGCCACATCAGCAACATCACCATGTATAAACTACTAAAAATGCAAAAAATAAGGGATTTTAAAAGTTGATGGTGATAAAAAAATAGTTGTGGTGGAGGGAGCAAAATTGAGAGAAGTAAAGTGGACTCTTGGAAAAAAAGAAGCTAGTGGCTCCACTCTTTGCATGGGCTCTATTCGACTCGTGTGCTAGCGTGGTTTCGCTGTTCCCTAACTACTCGTTCTGGTGGAACAGCTGCGGTCTCCGACCTCTCGGAGGCGGTAGTAGCAAGAGTGAGTGGTCTCTCTCGAAGCCTCTCGTCTATTTCTGTTAAGCGAGGCGGAAGCAAGCGCGCTGGTCCCCACCGGCCGGGGGCGGTGGTCTTCCTTGCCTCGATGGCCCTTGGGGCTCCGCGCGGAGATGGAGACCGTCGGTCCATTACCGGTCGGTGGTGAGGGTCCTAGTAGTTCTAGGGTTAGGTTTCCGGCGATGTGGTCGAGGCGGCGGCGTCGTCGTTGTCCAGGAATAAAAGTCTCTCGTGCTCTTCCCCGTCGCGGCGGCGCTCTTCTCCGGCGTTGCTGGCGAGCACGTGGAGGTGAAGTTCGGCTTTGCCAGCTCCTGTACAGGAGTCTGTGCTGGCGGGTGCCTCGTCACCTCAGGGAGACGGCGGTGCCGGTGGCGCGTTTCGTCAAGGATGCAGTGACAGCTTCGGGTGCTGCTGCAAGATGGAGAGTAGACCAAGCTCGAGTTTCCCTCGGCGCTCGTCGACGACGAGCTCGGTTCCATGGTCGGAGAAGCTCGGGGTGCATCCCTGGCCGATGTTCTTTCAATGACGACTTCAACCCGTCCATGGGTGTCTACAACGGCTCGTTTCAAAGCTTTCCAGCGATGGGGCTTCTCCAGATCTGGGCGGCTTCGGTTGATTCCGGCATCGGTGATGGACGGCGAAGGACTCTTCCGATGTGGACGATGTGCATAAGGCCCAAGGACTTTGCTGCCATTTCTATTTTCGTGAGGGGCCTTTGGGCGAGTTGGTTGGTGCAGCTGTATCTGTATCCTCTACTCACGTATCTGTACTAGCTGTTAACCCCGTGCGTTGCACGGGTGAAAATGTGAAGCAAAAAAATTTATAACAGGTTTGTATTATTTCGAACCGGGTTTATACTGTTCGCTGACGGGTATATTGCTATTCCGGATTTATACCGTTTACTAACAGATCTATATTTGGGAATGGATACCCCGGGATTCGTTTCTCTTGACGCGATCCGTTACTGTTTATGAACATGAAAGATCCTGGAACAATAAACAGTGCAAACAGTGTGATCCGGCTACAGTACCTGTAAAAAAACAAAAGTAGTTCTTTACAGATTTCAATGTGTCGATGTATGGTTTCCTTATCTATTATAAAAAAAAATATCCGACTCTCGTGTACCCACCCACATCCACGTGACAGTGCAGTAGCCGGTGTCCTCTCCTCGTTGCTTCTGGAACACCACCGCGTAAGCAAAGAATAAGGAAGCACCCCGAAGGAGAAGAATGTCCACGCGGCCACTCGCCTCCACGCTTCCGCTCTCCCCCAAAACCTCGCGCGTCCCCTCCTCGCACCATTCCCCTCCGCTCCTCCGCCGCCTCCAAACCCTAACCCGCGCGCTCGCCTCCTCGTCCCCACAGGCCATGGCGTCGTCGTCCCCTGCCCCGAAGAAGGCAAGTACCCCACCCCCTCTTCCACCTGCAGCAGCTCTCACTCAGCTTCTTCTCGCCCCACTGCGCCACGTCCTAATTGGTGGCGGGGAACGAACGGACGGCTGATTCTGATTGGTTTGGTTGCTCTGCTCCCGCAGGTGCTGGTCCCGATCGCGAACGGGACGGAGCCGATGGAGGCGGTCATCACCATCGACGTGCTCCGGCGCGCGGGGGCCGATGTCGTCGTCGCCTCCGTCGAGCCCGGGGCCGCCACCGTCGCCGCCTCGTGGGGCGTCAAGCTCGCCGCCGACGCGCTCCTCGCCGACCTTGCTGAGGACGAGTTCGACCTCATCTCTCTCCCGGTGAGTCACCTTTTTGCTTTCCCTGCACTAGTTGCAGTAACTCTTGTGTTCTCTGCAAAATGGAACCGATTCAGAGCCAGTTGTGCTGTGTTGGGGCGGGGCACTTTGTTTCTTTAGTGTGGAATCATAGGATCAACTCCCTTCTTATTTGATATAAGGAAATCGAATCGAGCTGGTAATGGTTGGTTCAGAGTCCTCAACAATAGTTGGTTCAGAGTCCAGAGCATGTGTGTATTTGCAGAAAAACAAAGTTGAAAAAAAATGAAGGTAAATCCAAATTGGGCTTGAAAACAGGGGCAAGAACACAAGGGCCCTTTTTCTAAAAGTTTGGTAAAAGTTAGAGAAGTTCAACTTAGGACAAAACTAAAGTGAACTGTAATTTGGAAAGGAAGGAGTAGGTCAGTTTAGCTCGCCATTGAAATAAACATCCTGAGAATACCATCTTTTTGGCCACATGTAATGATCATACATCTGTGGATAAAGATGTGGCAATGTTGCTAGTTGACAAGGCTCAACTTTAGGAGTAATGTCAAAAGTCATGAAACAAGCCTCCTAGGATAGAATTTTGCCCGGGATGAACTGCTGTTTCGAATTGTAAATGATGAATATAATCTGTTAAATATTATAATCTGATGATCATGATAGACAGATAAATATCATTACCTCCTTTTCTTTTGGTATATGGTGTTCCCAGAACCGAAGATTCAAACTTCTTAATCTTTGACTAATGCTTATTCAAGAATTTGTATGTTATACCATACTAAATCATTGGATTCATATTTGGAAAAGATTTCATAGATGTGAAATTCATAGTCATAAACATTATTATATATGAGATACTAATGGTCAAAGTGTGATGTCGGAGATTGTACTGGGTCAAAGCATGCCTTATGAAAGAAAAAGAGAGGGGGGGGGGGGGGCCATACTCATTTGAAGAAGGGTAGAGACATATGCTATGCAAAATTACAATGTAAAAAATGATTACCTATTCATTGCTCACATCTTCCCTGCAGGAGTTGATCAACCTAAGATTTTTATAAAACTTACTATGATCCATTTCGGATCTGACGTTTAATAATCGATAGAACAATGTATATGGATTTAACCGGATTCTTGTTCCGTCTCGTATTGTTTTACGCTCTTTTTGTGTGAGATCTATGGTTGTACATGTATTCCTTGCCACCTGGCATCATCCTTGGCATCTGTATATTGTAGGCCTCTTTCTTCATGCTAAGCTGTTGAAATTTGTGAACCCTTCTCCATTCTGGGTAGGATACAAATCTATAAGAGGAACTCCTAGAAATTCCTAGAGCTTTCTCGTCCAAACACTATAATCTAATTTTTGAGCTATTTGGTCTGTATTTTATTCAGGGAGGGATGCCTGGGGCTTCCAATTTGAGAGACTGCAAAGTTTTGCAGAATATAGTCAAAAATCATGTAGAGAAGGGCAAGCTTTATGCTGCAATTTGTGCTGCACCAGCCGTGGCTCTAGGAACTTGGGGTTTGCTCAATGGGTTAAAGGTAGTTTGTTCACTCATTTTTCATTATCTTGATATAATCAATCAATACCTTTTATTTGGGTAGAGATTGTTCTAACTTTTTTGACAGGCAACATGTTATCCTTCGTTCATGGATAAACTTCCTTCAGAGGTTCATGCTGTGGAATCAAGAGTGCAGATTGACGGGAAGTGTGTGACCAGTCGTGGACCAGGAACAGCCATGGAGTATTCTGTTGTTTTGGTTGAGCAACTATATGGCAAGGAAAAGGCTAACGAAGTAGCTGGGCCAATGGTAGGACTTGCTTTGAACATGATGATATATATATTTTTCATGCATGTGTCTTACTGAACACTGCAGAAATTTTATGTTGCACAAAAAACTCAATTCGATACTGTGATTTCCTTATAAAAACATCAAACACAGTTGGGGGTATCATCCTCACTGTATTGTTTAATTATCTCGCTTCTCTGCTAAATGGATAGAAATAAGATTCATCTTCTTTTGTATAGATGAATATCCATTATGGATCTTCTTTCATGGATTATTTGACATCATGGGATGGATCATAATAAGTTCAAAACTGTCTATATTGTTTGCTAAATCCAGTAAAAACAACTGGAGAGCTGTTGCCATTTCTAGTATAGAGAGAACTTACCTCACCTTAGAAGCTTTCTAGTGCACATCCTAGCTGAAAATGGTTTCTATTTTGGTTAATCAGATTATATGGTTTTGTTTTATTTATTATAGAATATCCCAAGTTGTTTGGACCAAAAAGACATTTGTTTTTTTTTTCCTTATGATTTTCCTGCATTTCCTGTTTTCAACATATTAGTTGTGAAGCAATAGCTGTTTTTGTTAACATTTGCAACATCTCTTCCCTTTCTTTGTTCTTTTTTACTATAGTTGATGTATTTTTGACAGCTTCTGTTTCTATTCAACTAACTGATATTACCTTTCAGGTTATGCGTCCTCAGCATGGTGTGGAATTCTATATGAAAGAGCTGAATTCAACTAGTTGGAATGTTGGTGAAACGCCTAATGTAAGAATTTTCAGTGATGACCCATTTGTTTGATTTGGCATTCACTTTTGTTCATGCCATGTGCAATTTTGTGATCCCGACGAAACGAAAACTTTTGTAGTCTTGTATGTCTTTCTTTGTATTTTATGTTTCCCTTGTACACATTCTTAGTTAAGATTTAAAAGTATTTTTTGAGGACCGTGTGGCACAACCATACAATGCGAAAAAGTATGACTGTCAGGTTCTAAACTACCTAGTATGCTTTGTTAGTTTTGACCCTATGTTAGTGAAAATATCAAATTACTCCATGTATGCTTAGTGTATAAAAGTTATTCCCTTAAGTATGTAGAAGTTCTCATTTCTCACAACAAAATGGATTGCATACATATGCTCTGTTCAAGATATCATGTTCTCCTAACCAGAATATATCAAGTAATGAATAGATTTATATTTCACATATATTTTAACATGATATGATTTTGTAAAAGTTGAAAGTTCATAGTATACTAAGACATCAATGGTTGAAGTGTACTTTCGAAGACTTCTCCAGTCCTAATACACCTTAAATAAAGAAAAAGAGGGAGTATGAGTTTCTGCAAAACGAAGGTTTTCAACTACCAGAGTAGGATGGAGTAGCATACATGCAACTGTGCAAAAGAGTCATTGTGTGTTTAGTTAAGCTTAATCACTGGGTTGACTAACAAATATGAATTGATTAATAACTTATATTTCTATAGAGTAAATATCTTTTGTTAATGAAAATCCTTTCTGCGATGTGTTATGGAGGGAGGGAAGTACAGTTGTTTAGAGGAGTGGAGTTTACCACATGTTACTATAATTACATTGAAGATGATATCACAGTAACATAATCAGTATGTATATGATCATAATTCTTCATCCCTTGTGTTGACTTTTTGCTGTCTTTGAAATGCAGCTTTGGCCATATGTTTTCGTAAGTTAAGTACATTAGATTTGTGGAAGACCAGGATCAATGTCTATAGAAACCATGTTTTATGTTGTCTAATGAATCTGTTTGAATCACTAATCTAAATGTAAACAAAATAGGTAAAAAATCTAGAAGTTCAACCACACTTGCCAGTAAATTTCGTGATTAGATCTAGGAAGTCTTCAGTCTCTGGGCAGAAGATGCATAACATACACTCTACCTTCGTATTTTGTTGTTACTTGTCTGCATTATTTGCCAGTGCATTGGATTCTGAGTTCAATTGCATAGCACTGGATCTAACAGCTTAAGCTATTTATGACTCCCTGCACAGATTCTGGTACCAATTGCTAATGGGACAGAGGAGATGGAAGCAACTATGATAATTGATATTTTGCGAAGGGCGAAAGCAAATGTTGTGGTTACCTCATTGGAAGACAAGCTGGAGATTGTTGCATCCCGGAAGGTGAAGATGATTGCTGATGTGCTGTTGGATGATGCTCTTAAGCTGCAATATGATCTCATTCTGTTACCTGTAAGTTTGATGAGTCATTTTTCTATAATCTAGTAACTTCCAAGTTACAACCTTCAGGTCTTATACCTTCCAATAATTTTTGATAGGGAGGTCTGGGTGGTGCGGAAGCATATGCAAAATCTGATAAACTAATGGATCTGATCAAGAAGCAAGCTGAGGCAAATAAATTGTACGGAGCTATATGTGCCTCCCCTGCGATTGCTCTTGAACCACATGGCCTGCTAAAGGTGTAATTTGAGATCAATAATAAATCATACTAGTGGAGAGAACATGCAGAAATGTTCTTGGGCCCTAACATTTCCTTTTTTTTATTTATTTCAGGGAAAGAAAGCTACGTCCTATCCTGCTATGTGGACCAAACTTGCAGACCAAAGCGAATGCAACAACAGAGTCGTTGTTGATGGTAACCTAATCACTAGCCAAGGTCCTGGGACTTCTATGGAATTCTCCCTTGCCATAGTGGAGAAACTCTTTGGACGGGAGAGAGCCCTTGAACTTGCCAAAGCCATGGTTTTTGTATGAGTTCACATGGTACGTGTTAGGTTCCTGGAGTATGTACTTTTTTGTGAATATGAGGCATGCTATGTTCCTTTCTTGTGGAATGTACTCTGAATCCCTTTTTAAATGAAAATAAGAACACTTGAAATGTGTTTCATATGCAATAAAAGGTTTGAGGCGAACATTAAGCTTAGACTAAGTCCTGATTTGAGGACACCTCAAATTCTATGAAATCTTTTTGCTCTTGGGTCTGTTTGCTTGGTTGAAGGCAGACTATATTGAGATGGATGTATCAGTTATGTGACGAGCATAGCATTCTGAATAGTATCTATGAAGATGCAGATGCTCTTTGTTCACCATGATATATCTGGTTGGCTATACTGCATCATGATCTTTGGATGCAGTACGTACAGAACTAGAGTTATGGAGAGCGCCCAGATACTAGTATGTTGTATTTTGTGCAGCCGTCACTGAGTTTAGTTTTAGGGTGTCTCTCACAACAAAACAGCAAAAACCATCAGCCGAACAGGGCGTGGCCAAAATGGTCGCAGGCTGTTTTCCTCATTTGAGACTTGACCCTAAGTTAGCAGTTGAAATTTACCAAACAACACATTAAACTTTGCAGCAGAATACCAAATCTTTATATAGAGATAATAAGTATGTCTCATTTTTTTCTTTATTTACATCACTGGGCCACCGGCCTCTTATTTCGATCAATCACCCTGGGATCAGGGGAGAATGATCAGCTAAATGGTGCTAAAAATAAATGAATGAACTAATTGATATGTACAGATAAAATTCCCATTATACATAAGGCCTATACCACGGCTTGTCAAGGCAAAGAGAATAAAGCCACCCCTCAGAAGGAGACGCCAGTTCTCCCAAGCAACGCAGGCCACCCTTTTTCTTCATGCATCGCCGTCTCCTCAGCATAAATCCTCAGAACAAACTAGTTCTCTCGTTCGTTCTCCTCTGCAAGTAACCAGTCTGGTGTGTGCTAGAAAATGGAGTCGCCGTGCCTGCCTCCCATTTACACGCTGTTCCTGTCCTCAAGATAGTGCCTTCCACATCGCCCATCCTAGCTTTTCCCCAGAGCAACGGCAAAAGCTGCAGTTCAGTATTGTATGCAGTGAAAATGTGCAAAGCAGGCAATTTTTCCTTTGGATCGGATATCCTATGGTGATGTGATGTTACTACATAGATAGCACCTTTCCTTTGTGATGAATATGCAATACATGTTTTTGGAGGTGCCCCATGGGTAGGCATGTGAAAAGGGGCAAGAAAAGAGGCCTTTGTTGCTTCATGGTTATGGATGGTTTGGGGCTTTGCATTGGTGATATAAAGCTACAGATCGACTAAAGGAGGCTGGCCAATGCAAGGATGTGTCATGCAAGGTCATAGGAACATGGCAGGAGGAGGGAGCCATACCTTGGAATGGTGCGTCTCCCCTTTGGTCGTGGAGGCTTTTGGTCCACAAAAGCCAGGCCATTTTGCTGGCCTTGCAGCTGCCTGCCATTGGGCGCTTTTGCGATCAGAGGAGCAAAGCTTGGGTGATAAGCAGGATTGCCAGAGATACGGCAACACATAGGCCGCCAAAGTCTTTCCTAACATCCTGTCAAAGATGATGCATATATATGCATTATTGTCAGATAATATAGCACAACTACAGAAAAGAGGACAGGAAAAATAAATGCATAATTCTAAAACACACAAATATAATGAGACCAGAGGTGGTTGTAACTAAAGATAAAAAATTACTATATGAAGTATACTTTTCTTTAAATTGAGATTAAGGCGAAAAATCCCTCAGTTTCTATAATGTAACGACTCTGCTTTTACCAAATAAAACTAATGAACCAAGAATAATTCCCCAAATCTTTAGTAAAAAAATATTCACCAATATACTTTCGGTGATTTCCTACATTTGATTACCGTACCAGTCATCATTTGCTCCATTACAGCATGTCTTTCACAGGAAGAATCTCAATGTGACACCTAACGCCGATTGCTCAATCATGAAAGTTTTCCCCCTCAAGACACTAATCCGCGTGAAAAGTGCACACTAGATACGGACTTATTCTTGTGTGAGCAAATGCGCAAGGAATATTTAGAAATCATTGCTAGTAGCTACCTTCTTCTCAATGATCGCATTTTATTAAATAGAATATATATGCGGCGTCTCAATGCAAATCTGACTCGTCCGTGCAAGCTAGGTCACCGCATTTCCACACCCTAACGATAGTAGTTCCAGCTTACAAGAAGATATGGTATGAACTCGTCGACCATGGATGTGTAAAAGGCTATTTTTTCCCTGTCCTTTGGATATGGTATCTTTGTAGGCTATGCTTCTTTTGTGGCCTTTTCTGTGAATGGTGCAATCTATTGCATAATCCTTGCTGCAGGTCTATCTAGCAATAGCACGCGTGTGCACTTTGAGTGATGACGAGGGTAAGGAATAACTGTGCAGTCAGGTCAATGAAAAACTACTGCCTAAGACACTATCTCGGCTGCATGTGTATGCCTCTGCTATTGCTTGTTTCTTTGTCGCGAAGTTTGTTGCATCTTGGATATGCGTATATATAAAGTATGGACCGAGATGGTCGAATCGATCATAAAGGAGGTGTGTTTATGTCGTGATGCATGATAGGGACTGCAAGAGCACCGTGCATGTTCATGGACCACTACTCGGATAGTATCTAGACTATTGCATTGCATTGCATTGCATTGGGGCTAGGTCTCTGATGTTGCAGAAAACAATTCCAGCTTGGACCAACGGTGCTCCACATGTGTAGTGCACCCAATGCAAGTGGTCTCTCCTGGCCCCTGCGTGACGTTTATTATTTTTGGGTGCAGGGTTCGGATGTGCTAAATCTTTAAAGAAAACACCACTGTGATGAGTGATCTGGCTGAAAAGGAAGTGACGACCCTGTGTGTATACCACTCACGTTTATGATATCATCAAGAAAGCTTGCTTTCATGTGCAAACATTGACTCCCATATACAGTGGTCAAAATCTAATTCATTCTTGCGTCTTTGCAACCTCGACTGTTTCTATACAGTTCTCATTTCTTTTGCAATTCTTGTCAGTAGAATGTATATTTTTATGACGACTTTTATGTTGAAGATCCTATATATATAGGGTTGCTTGTGATCTTACTTGAAGACCTATGATCTCTGATTCAGAATAATATGCTAATCTACTTATGATATATAATATGCAGCTCCTGAAATATAATGTCCTTTTTATACTCAGCTTCTGAAATATGATGTCGTTTGTATTGTATACTTTCTTGCTCGTTGCATTGCATGTTAGTTAAATAATAATATAATATAAATGTTGACCCGCCGGATTTAGAAGTTGCAAGAAGCAAGAAGGAATCACTCACCGTGGTCCTGGTTGCCGGCGACGTGGCAAGGGAGAGCGAGGCGGCGTTGGTGGTGGAGAGCTGCGAGAGGCCGACGTTGTAGACCATGCTCATGTCCGGCTGGTACAGTCCGTAGTTCCTTTCGGACGTCGGCCCGGGCTTCATGTCCTCGTTGAAGAGCGCGAAGAGGTAGACCTCGAGCCGCAGCCTGGGCCGCAGTGGCGTGCCCTCGCCGCTGACCTGCCGCATCAGCAGGTTCCGGTTGTACTGGCGGGCGTTCTCCACGGTGGCGCCGAACTCGTTGGCGTCGCCCTTGGACGGCCACCCCGTCTCCGACACGTGCACCGGCACGTTGCCGTAGCCCAGCCGCGCCGCCGCGAACGTCACCGCGTCCACCTGCGCGTACAGCATGCTCGTGTACTGCAGCTTCGTGAACGGGTCCACCGCGCCCACGTGCGACGGGTTCGACAGCGCGTAGTCAAGGGACACCCTGCACGGTGCAGCATTTCAGCATTTGTATACCGCAGTGCTCTCATCGATCAGTGCATTCATGCAAAATGAATTTGCATTCAGCTAGCTAGTAGTCGTGGTGAACTTATCCAGAGCGAAAGTGATCGATCGAAAAGATATGAAAAGTGATGGAAAGCTAGGGAGCAGCAAGTGTAGAAGACGCACTTTGTTGGGGCATCCTTGTAGGCAAAGTAGGGGTAAGCATTGATCCAGAACGGCGCGCTGGTCTCGGCGAGGAACCTTAGCAGCTGCGCCATGTATGGCGCGGCGGCCTGCGTGAAGACGCCCTGCGACGGCGGGTAGGAGGTGGCGAGCACGGCGAGGGAGTTTGCGGTGGACACGCGCACGTACGCGTCCATGCCCAGCTGCGCCAGTGCTGCGTGCAGGTTGCGCATGGCGGGGACCAGGCTGGCCTTGAGCTGCTCGTCGTCGCCCGTGAACACCTCGTTGCCGACGGCGATCCCTGTCACGCGCGTGGCCGGGAAGTAGGGCCGCACGCTGGCGGTCAGCCACTGCAGCGCCTGCGACGAGCTGGAAGCCATGCCGGGCACCAGGTCGTCGGGCACCGTCACGATCAGCTCGATGCCCGTGCCCGCGAACGCCGTCAGGACCTGCGGGTTCACGTCGTAGATCCGGACCTTGCCGATGCGCAGCGAGGAGAGCAGCTGCACCACCTGCGCCGGCGACGGCAGGTTGTTCGCCACCTGCCCGTAGTTGATGCCCAGCGCCGTGGCGTGCCGCACCAAGCTCACCTTTGGAGACAGAGACAGAATGATGCAGAGGAGGGCACATATGAGAAGCCTTGCTGGTTTCAGAGACAATGCTGCAACGAATGCCATTGTTGCGAGATGGATGAAGGTTGGTAGGTGTGATGGAGTGAGAGGAGGAGGGAAGGGGGAGGGAGGATGGTAGGAGGGTGCTGAGTATTTATAGGCACACACGGCTGGTGCAGTGCAGAGGAAGGCTTAAGGAAATTCAGCTAGGTAAGGTAGGTGGGAGGGCTTGCATTGCATTGGGTTAAGCTAATTGGCCAATAATTCTTTTCTTTACTTGGGTGAAGGCGTTGCCATGCAAGTAGCTGAGCAAGCCGAGGATTGAGAGAGACGGATCGGAGGCAGATAGAGGCGTTTGTGTTGGGTCGTCGGCGGTTAACGTAGCTAGCTGTTGCTTGCCTCTGCCTTGTACCGTTCCGTTGCCGTGGCTTGGCAGGGCTTATATGTGGTAGCCCTGTGGAGCAAGAAAATGTCTGATAGATGCTCTCTAGTCTAGAGGAATAACAGGTTAAGTTCACCGACGGGGACGTGTGTGTGAAAGCGGCTCCCTGAGATTCCAGGGCCGGAGCTATCATTTGCAGCAGGTTCTGTGGTGACCTCTCCTGAGGGAATCTTCAATGAACTTATTCTTTTTCTTCTCCCGAGGGAATCTTCAATAAACTTATTCTTTTTCTTATATAAAAAAATACAATTCATGTGACAAAGCCCACCGAGAGAGTTATGCACGAAAATTGTAATAGCAGGAGTTGTTAGGAAGCAGCAACCTGGAAAGTTTGTGCACAAAGCAACCGCAAAACATAGCTACGTTACACGCGCGAATAATATTTAAATACGAAACAGAAGTTTATCTCACCTATAATGATCTTAGTATTTTATACTAACAGAGTACTCCAAATGAATTCTTAATTAAGGTCTACAAATTACCACATTAATCAAAAAATGTAAACATTAAAATCAAATACTATGTCATAGACATCTTCAACTAGTGGCGCGGAGTTGAAGTGCGTCTCTAATATTACAATACTCTTTAGAAGGCAAGCCGTCGTACATAGCTGGTGAACAAAAATAAAACGTGCCATAATGACAAGTTATCAGAGACACTTTTGAACTGGACGAGTCCATCGTAACAAGGCCTGTTATCAATGTCTCGTACCAAGAAAAATACATCTCACCAAAGCGTCTTAAACCTGATTTTTATAACTAAAGCATCCATTGACTTGTGTCCGTGCACTCCCCCGAGCCCGATCTCTCTCATCTCATCTCTCTCTCCCCTCTCCTTACCGTCAACCAGATGCAGATCTCGTAGCCGGGTCATAGCAAGCTTCCTAGGCTTCGTCCCCTCTCCCAGTCATTCTCCTTCAACGGTAACCCTCCTCCACCTTCCTCTTGAGGTGCAACGGTAGTGGGTGGAGCCTCCCCCTTCCTGGACTACCAGTAGCAGCACGGTCAAAGGAGAGCCACCACACATCGAGCTCTCTCTTCATGTGTTGGTGGCTAGCGGCAGAGTGAATGCGTGAGCCCTCTGTATCATGGGGCTTGTAGGGGTTCCATATGTTGTAGGTCGTGTGCGAGAAGGTGGTGGGGATTGACCTAGGCACCACCAGCTGCGTGGTCATTGCCATGGAGGGTGGAAAACTATCGGTCATCAGTAACGTCGAGGCATTGTCGCTGTGGGCATGCCATGTGTGGGGCCATATGTACCATCGAGCTGTGGCTTCTAATGTGATTAGCTGTGCTGGCATTGGTGATGTACATGATCAATTACCTCATGTTCCTGTCGACACAAATCTCCTCGGGGCCACCTCGATAACCCAGAGCTCGCCATCGTGTTGCTTGGCACATAAGACATACGAGTCACTGATGTGTTCACATAAGACATAATATAATGATGCATTATTTTAGACTCTTTAAGGACTGTTTACTAGAGTCTCCAATCTACAGTTCTGAATGCTGAAATTGCCCCCTACATGTTCATAAACTACGTCTATTACCATCACGCAAATGAATGATCCAAAATACTCTCTGGAACATTTAAATTCGAATATGAACTCTTGGAATTATAACACGCAAAGAAGCCTAATTAGACTACTCTAACTTTCCTGAGTGAAAACAAGGGAAAGGCTTATTTAAGATGAACAAGGCAATGTTTGGATTTCATTCTCATAGTCATCATGAAGCATCTAGATTCTAGGTAGAAAATGAGGGGTGGTTTGATCTCAATGTTACATCAATTGTTGTCTTTACATAGTGAGAATATCTAATTAGTAAGGTTTGGGTGCATATTTGGATTCTAGAATCCAAATATGCACCCAAACCTTACTAATTAGA
>CM041638.1:21853806-21902680 GCA_023333625.1 Bothriochloa decipiens
TGTCCTCTAGGTAATTAGTCAAGTTGGTACTAATCACCTTTCCACTTCATCACACAATTGTGGGCCTTTGAGGTTTACTGATTATTTAGAATAAATAATGGGCTTGGCCCAATTATCCTAACAATCCCCACCAAACATCAAAGGTACACAGTTAGTGCCTTCAGTTCTGAGCTTGTTTGATATACCGGTGTTTCGATGGAGACTGTTAAGTTGAACTACCATCTAGAAAAGAGGCTTACACTCACTCACAACTGATCAATGGACTATGCCTTGAATTGACAGTTTTGTGTGAAACGAGGTTCGCCCAAATTCTTAACCGATACTAGGCTGCCAAGAGCACCCCCTCGGGTGGAGCATATTAGTCAAACTCCATGCCTGTTCATGAGTATTTAGAGATCACCCAAATCTCATAGACTGGGACCAGCAGTCTGACTCACATAGGTGTGTTCCTTCTAGGATGTCCTGTAGGTCGACATCCCTGCTTAAATAAGCCACTCGGATCACATAAAGGTATACACATACCATCCTGCCTTACAGCCTGGAAAAGAAGTGCACTCTCAAAGATAGAGACCTTTATAAGGGTCTTTTCCCTCAGTCTACTCATAGCTTGTTTCACCACTCTAATTCACGGGATCTCCGATCACATAGAGCAGGTTACCACTATAGCAGACTTTAAGTGGGTCTCAGTCCCATCTCAACTGATGCACTGTCTATCACGTTACGTGACAGCCCCTTGGTGAATTGATCTGCCAGATTTTTAGACGTGTGGACATAGTCCAACGCTATCACTCCGGAGTTTCTCAATTTTCTGACAGACTTTAAACGACGCCTTACATGCCTAGTAGTCTTCAGGTTATCCTTAGAACTGTTAACTTTGATTATCACAGTTTGATTATCACGGTTCATGGAAATGCTGGGCATAGGTTTTTCAACCACCGGCAAGTCCATCAGGAGTTCCCAAAGCCATTCGGCCTCAACTGTGGCGGTGTCTAGTGCTGCAAGCTCTGCTTCCATAGTTGACCTCGTAATGAGAGTCTGCTTGCAAGACTTCCAGGAAACAGCACCACCCCCAAGGATAAACACATACCCACTGGTGGCCCTCAACTCGTCAGCATCAGATATCCAATTTGCATCACTAAAACCCTCTAGTACCTTTGGGTACCCGGTATAGTGAATGCCATAGCTTGCGGTTGCTTTGAGATACCGCATTACTCTCTCAAGAGCACGCCAATGATCATCTCCCGGATTTGAAAGAAACCGGCTCAACTTGCTCACAGCATATGAGATGTCAGGTCTAGTGGCATTAGCCAAATACATTAGTGAGCCAATGATTTGGGAGTACCTCAATTGATCCCTCATTATCCTTTTATTCTTTCTCAGAATTAGGCTTGGATCATAGGGAGTGGACACAGGTTTGCAGTCACTATAGCCAAAGCGGCTTAGAACCTTTTTCACATAGTGGGACTGCAATAAAGTAACCCCACCATTTTCTCCCTTTAGTAGCTTAATGTTCAAAATCACATCAACTTCTCCCAGATCTTTCATATCAAAGTTCTTGGACAGAAAGTCCTTCACTTCCTCAATCACATTGAGGTTTGTGCCAAATATTAGGATGTCATCCACATATAGGCACAGGATCACTCCTTCTCCCCCACCAAAATGATAGTAGACACATTTATCAGCCTCATTGGCAACAAAGCCTGCTGACGTCATGGTCTTATCAAACTTTTCGTGCCATTGTTTTGGAGCTTGCTTTAGGCCATACAAAGACTTTAACAATTTGCACACCTTACCCTTTTGACCCTCTACTACAAAACCATCGGGCTGATCCATGTAGATCTCCTCATCTAACTCTCCGTTTAGGAAAGCCGTCTTCACGTCCATCTGATGAACAAGAAGACCATGAGATGCAGCCAAGGCAAGTAGTACTCTGATTGTAGTCAATCGGGCCACAGGTGAGTAAGTGTCAAAGAAGTCCTCGCCTTCCTTCTGGGTATAACCTTTAGCAACAAGCCTTGCCTTGTACTTTTCAATGGTACCATCAGGCCTAAGCTTTTTCTTGAACACCCATTTACATCCAACAGGCTTACACCCATAAGGGCGATCGACCACTTCCCAGGTTCCATTAGACATTATTGAATCCATCTCACTCTGTACCGCTTCCTTCCAATAGTCAGCGTCAGGAGAGGAAAATGCCTCTTCAATGGTTGTTGGAGTATCATCCATGAGGTATATGGTAAAGTCATCACCAAAGGATTTTGCAATCCTAGGTCTCTTACTCTTTCGAGTGACCCCACCATTTTCCTCCCCAGGATTTTCTATGACGGGTTGTTCAGAACACTCCACTGGCATAGAAGTTTCGGGAGCATCAGGAGGTCCCTGACTAGATGTGCTCGGTACATTTCCTCTCATAGGGAAATCATTCTCAAAGAATGTTGCATCTCTGGACTCAATCACTGCACCAACTCTCATGTCGGGCACTCCAGATTCAACCACTAAAAATCTGTAGCCTACGCTGTTTATAGCGTATCCGAGAAAGACACAATCTACATTTTTTGGTCCTAACTTGTGCTTCTTCATGATTGGCACAGTTACCTTGGCCAAGCAACCCCAGGTGCGCAGGTATGAGAGAGTTAGCCTTTTCTTTTCCCATTCCTCGAATGGTGTTTTCTCTCTATTCTTTGTAGGAACTCTATTCAGGACATGACACGCAGTCAATATAGCCTCACCCCACCATTCCTTGGAAAGTCCCGCAGTGTCCAACATGGCGTTAACCAAATCAGTTAGAGTGCGGTTCTTTCTTTTGGCAATCCCATTGGATTGGGGGGAGAAAGGAGGCGTCCTCTCATGAATAATTCCATGTTCCTCGCAGAATTGATCGAATTCTTTTGAAAAGTACTCTCCACCATGATCAGACCGCAACCGTTTGATTTTCTTCTCAAGTTGATTCTCAACTTCGGCTTTATAGATTTTAAAGTAGTGTAATGCTTCATCTTTTGTTTTTAATAAGTACACGTAGCAAAATCTAGTACTATCATCGATTAGAGTCATGAAATATTTCTTGTCGCCTTTGGTCAACACTCCATTCATCTCACACAAGTCTGAGTGAATGAGGTCTAGAGGTGCCGTGTTCCTCGCCTCTTTCACAGCCATATCAGGCTTGCGGGGTTGTTTAGCTTGCACACAAGCATGGCACTTAGAACCTTGAACCAAATCAAATTTAGGGATTAAACTCATTTTAGCTAAGCGCGTCATGCATCCAACATTAATATGGCATAAACGGGAGTGCCAAACGTTGCACCCAACATCATGTCTCACATGGTTCACGACATTACTGTTACAAGAATCCATCAATGAAAAGCGGAACAAGCCTCCGCATTCATAGCCCTTACCAACAAATGTTCCATATCTCGATACAACACATTTATTGGACTCAAAAGCAAGCTTAAAACCATCTCTACACAGTAGAGACCCGCTGACTAGATTCTTCTTGATAGAGGGGACATGCTGCACATTCTTCAGCTGCACGGTCTTTTTCGAAGTAAACTTCAGATTGACCATGCCAACACCATGAACAGCCGCATGCGACCCGTTTCCCATCAGCAGGGAGGAACCTCGTTCTTCCTGGTACAAAGAAAACAAAGAGCGGTCAGCACATACATGAATATTAGCCCCTGTGTCAACCCACCAATCAGGAGAGAGACAAACTGAAAGGATCGTTGGTAAATAATTACCGTACCCAGATCCTCCAGCCTCGCTAACAACCATATTGGCTGTCTTCTTCTGCTGCCTGTCCTTGCGGTCTGGACACTCCTTTGCCTAGTGATCAGTGCTCCCGCAGACAAAGCAGCCGCCACTCTTTTCTTTATTTGCCTTTTTCTTAAAGGCTTGAGCTTGTGGCTTGACGACATTCTTGTTTTCAGCATTCTTGTTCTTCTTCCTCTTGTGGGCCTGAGGGTTCCTCTTCTGCACCAGATTGGCGCTAGAGCCTCCCTCAGTTAGCACTTTCTTGCCCCGTGTGTCCTTTGCCCTCGCATTCTCCTCAACACTTAAGGAAGCGACAAGATCAGTCACACTGAACTCTTGCCTCCTGTGCTTTAGAGAAGTGGCAAAATCCCTCCAAGTAGGTGGCAGCTTAGCGATAATACCGCCGGCCACAAACTTGTTGGGCAACACACACTGGTTGTTCTCAAGCTCCTTGGCTAGCATCTGTATCTCATGAGCCTGCTCTACTGCAGAACGGTCATCGACCATCTTGTAGTCATAGAACTGCTCCATGATGTACAGCTCACTGCCAGCGTCAGGAACCCTGAACTTGGCCTGCAGTGCATCCCACATATCCCTGCCCGTAGGCATGTCCATGTACAGTGGAATCATAACCTCATCTATGACACTAATGAGTGACAGCTTGAGCAAGTTATCCGCCTCATTGAACTTGCTCTCTTCCTCAGGAGAAAGAGGCGGTTCAATGCGCCTTCCCTTGACAGCGTGCTCACAGCGCATAGCGGTAAACCACAACATAGCACGGGATCGCCATATCTTATAATTAGATCCGCCATCCTTCAAAGATGGTGGCCTCAATGATGCAGCAAAGCTGGCAGATGAAAATGACCTATCAAGTTTTTGGATTGTTGGATATTTGGTCATTTTACAGCATGAATTAATCCATAAATGTGATAAGCAAAATACTAACGCTAGTATGATGCGTGCGACAGCCTCATAATCGCTACTGCTACTGCTACTCATTAACATAAGCAAAATAACAGCAGCAATAAAATGAAGCATAAACAGGGATCTTAGTTTATACCCTAGCGTGCTACTGCCGGTACCCGCGGCTAGTATAGCACCATTGTCGCCTGCAGGGATGGCGGTGAAGTTCGCCGCACCAGTAGCAGCGGCGGCGTCGCCGGCATCAGCGCTGGCTCCCACACTCGCACCAGCACGCGTCCTCGTGGCCACCATCTTGCTTCTGGACGGAGACGAAGTCGGGGAAGGCAGCAGCAACGTATCGGAGCAGTCGCGCCAGTGGACGCTCCCCAAAAACTTGATTGCCCGCCTACCCGAGCAGGTACGCTTGACGGGACAAGTTCCGGAGGCCTGCTCACCAGAGCCGCCTGTGCTCGCAGGGGATCTGGCCGGAGGTGCACAGGAGCGGCTCAAGCTCGAACAGTGGAGTGGAGGCGGAGGCGGCTGGTCAGGAGGAACACTCGTTAGCCCTAGTCTCCGACAGAAGCCCCTTATATAGAAGGCGCCCCTGTCGGGAGACCGTTGGATCTCCCTGGCGGCCGGGTGGGCTGGAGCGGCGGCTAGGGTTTGCCTCTGCCGGATGGGCCGAGTGGCAAAACAACCCAAGGCCCACGGCCTCAGGCCAAAGCCAAGCCAAGCCAAGCCAGCCCAGGCCTCGGCCTCGGCGCGTCGCGCGGGCGGGCGGCTCGGCTCGGCTCGGCGGCGGCGGCGCGCGTGTGGATCCCAGGTTCTCCTCCTTAATCAGCTTATGTGGGCATCCCAATGCTCACTATTTAAGTTGATTGTCCTCTAGGTAATTAGTCAAGTTGGTACTAATCACCTTTCCACTTAATCATACAATTGTGGGCCTTTAAGGTTTACTGATTATTTAAAATAAATAATAGGTTTGGCCCAATTATCCTAACAGTAATTATGTAATTAATTATTTTAATAAAATCCAGTAGGGGCTTCCCCTCCTGTTTCATCAATTTCATAACCCTCTGCTTTGGCAAAGGTAAATGGATCATCGATCAATGCTGCATTGTTCTTGTACTGCCTCTCCCTTTCTCTAGCTATCTTTGGACTTTGGAGTTTGGATCGACAGATGCTAGTTGAGTGTCTGGGAGTCACTGTACCTGGCAAAGAAAGGCATCATGTGCATTGCAGGGATTTCACTGGACCATCTGGATTCTTGCAGGATTCAATAAAAAAGTTCTCGTGTCCTGAGCAGGGGCTGTCTTTCCAGTATTGCATTGCCAAACTGTTGAGCTCTAAAATTCTGAAAAAATTGTGGACGGTGATTTTTTTGCTATTCATGAGCAGAGGTTCATTCATCCTGGGTTACTGGTGGTGCGCACATGGCTCAGATACAGGGCTTACTTATTTATCCTGTTTATTACTAGTGATGATAGGTTTTCAATTACAAGGAGCATTCCAATCAAGGATGTGATAATTACTGAAGAAAACTTTGACCCGGCTGCCACACTAGCTGCTGCTTTTAGACTTGTAGGAAGACAGGAAGCACATACTAGTAACCAAAGGTCTAATTCTGCACCTTTTCCTCGCTGGAATTTGACTAGGCAGCGTAGAGGCACAAAAGGCGACTATATTATATGTATGTAGACAGACAAGATTATCTTCTAGACGAATTCCATAACTTTCTTGCTCATCTGCATTAGTTTCAATTTGTTCTGGTTCAGCATTAGCAGCATGCAGTTTCCTGAATGACCCCGTAAATTTTCCGTCGTCCAAGGTGTTGTCCACTCAGCCACACGAAAATTTGTGGAAAGGAGTGGCGTTCATATGGTAAGGCCTAATAAAGGGCACTTTACCTTTCCCTTTGCAAAATAAGTATATTGTACTAGTACTAATTTCCCCTTTTTTGTGGGGGAATCTAGGCCTGAGAATACTTTTGATTTTTTTAATTTTTTTTGTCTGGGTCAAGTTTCCACACGGTTGTGTGCAAAGTCAAGTTTAGTTTTGTTGTTATCCACAATAAAAGTGCCGATTCTAGTAAGTGAGTCAGCTTATGTAAATTATAAATTCCCTCAAACAAAATCTAAATAGCCCTTGGACATAAGAAGTTTGTTAGTTACAGTTGAAAGGTTATAGATTCCCTCTGCCCTGAATAAATCAATTACTAAAATATGTGCAAGTCAGTCTATTTAAATTTTGATAAATTTTATGGAAAAAATAACAATATCTATGAGATAAAATGGGAATAATATGAAAAATATATTCTACAGTATGTCTAATCTAATGATACTAATTTGATGTCATAAATGTTGATAAGTTTTTCTAGAAATTAATTTGGTCAATGTTTATAAAGTTTCGCTTAAGACAACTTTAAATCTATTATTTAGGGACCAAGGGAGTACCACAAAATATGTATCTATTCCTCTATCTTGAAATATAGTACATAGAAGTATTTAAAAGTTGTATCCAAATACAAAGGATTTTGGGTATAGATATAAGAGCCATTTGTCCATTTTGCACTAAGTTAGCACACAAATTTGGTTAGTAATGTGTTGTTCATAGAAGTATTTAAAAGTTGTATCCAAATACAAAGGATTTTGGGGATAGATATAAGAACCATTTGTTCATTTTGCACTAAGTTGGCACACAAATTTGGTTAGTAATGTGTTGTTACTTGCTATTTATCAAGTGACACCCTTTAAACCAGATAATGACAATGTGTAGATATACATGAAATATTTTTTTAGAAAATTAGAAAATGAAGTGGGGATGTAAAAATCGTTTGTATTGTGTTCTAATTTGTTGAGTATACCCTCTGAAGCTACGATGTACAGGATGTGGCTTGAGCCACCAGGTTGACCCAAAATGCTTCCTCGAATGACTACAAATCCACTTTTGTCCTTTTTTTTAGAAAAGGTAGACTGAATGCTGCGGCTTCCATTTTTTTAAAAAATTATATAGATATTCAAATCAAATAGGAACTCCATAAGAAAAGAATTCATCATTTTTCAAATCAAACCATGATGTTTCAATAAATAATTTAAAAATCTTTCCACTGTATAAGTTATATTCAAACTCTATAGAACAATTCCAAATTATCAATTAACATTCAGTTGGAAGCTATATAATTACACATAGATCTGTGCTATCAACTGAAAAGGAAACATAACATAACATAACAAAGTGGTGAAGGAAACAAAATTAAACTTTTAATTCACACATTTAAATAATCAAATCAGCCCAAGCTCGAGATGAATAAATTAAACTACATGATTGGTATTCACAAATAAGATATCGTATACATAGGATCTTTCGGTCGGTATATTCTCTCAGCTGAGAGATCTTAGCTTTCTTATATAGTATATGTTGCTTGGCTTAAGCCTTAAGATATGTTTCATTGGTTAATCTACGGCACCTAAATACCCTGCGATCGTGGGCACCTCGTGCACAGACTTGTCCTAAGCATTTTTTATATGGAAAGACGCTTTGCCCAAAGAAAGTAATTACGAAGGCATCTACTAACATATCAACCATCTATCATATATTCATTTATATATAAGTATGATGAATCTTTACGTCTGATCAATATGCGACTCACATCTCAGCTCACCATGATTAGTTGCAAAGGGGAGTCTTTTGTGGCACAGAAATACCAATTAATAAATAAATAGGTATTCAAAACAAATCACGGCCTTAACACAAGTATATACATATATATCAAGAACACAAGACAGAAAGGGACACCCCGGACATGGAGATCATGGGGGAACGTGGTCATGCACTCACCAGCTTGCATGATGTATTGTACTTCGTCACTTTGGTGAAGCTTTTAGAATAATAAGCTAGTTGCAATCCATTTCTATTTCCTAAAAAGTTACTATGGCAAAAATTACTCTCCAAATTTGCATCTAAATTACCCAACTTTTACCATTATAAATGATAATTTATTAACCCTAAATTTTTATCGAAGTTAACCACATTTAACTTTAAGAACAATAATTTAGAAGAATTCCTAAGTTAGCTTACATTTTAAATGCGTATACCATTATGAAGCACAATCCAAAATAAACCTTTAAGTTGTTTGTAAATTACCGCCTCTATTGTAGTAAAAAAATCAAAATATTCCCTCAATAGTGTCTAAATACCAATATAAGATCCTAGTTAATTCAATAACCATAAAATCTCTCTCTCTATATATATATTTCTAAATTTACCTAATTCTACATTATATTTTAAATTTAAACAAAAATGTTATATGCTGAAATGTCAACCAAGTAAACATTCATACATTACAGTATAATTTATTTTAATAATTTAATCACTCTAGGACAATTTACTATAAACTATATTAATATTTATGATAACAGTTTTTGCAGTTTGTTAATTCACATAAGTAATGATTTCACTTGGCAACGAAATCCAATTATAATTATCACAAATTGGTAATTCCTCTGGTTGGATTGCGTCCCTAAGTTAAATATAATCCTGAATCTAGTTTTAGCGAACCGATCTTATTACCGGCCGTATCAGTGACCACTCGAAAGACTTATTAATGGTAAACCGATATCTGTCTTTATTAAGTGCATCATTTAGCAATACTTGTCCCCTAAGTATCTCTGAACCTATTCGAAACAAATATCAAATGACGTCGACTAAAGATTAAAAACATGATCCATCATGAGTCTTCCTTTTCGTGTAAGAAAACAGCAGCAGTCAAAATTAAATTTGGTGCCATCTGAGTCAGCTTGTATCATCTAATGATCATGAAATCTCTTCAGTCCATTCGAGATTGACAAATGAAAGTTGACAGAGCGAGGAAGCGGCTGGACAGAGCCATCGATATTTCGATCGTCTTCTACCAATATGCAGTTGCAGGTATGGACATATCAGATGATGCCATGCCTGCTTACAGCTCGCTAGTCATAAAAGCGTACGATTAGTAGCTTTGTATTGGATAGGTATCAATTGATCGATCACTTTGTTTTCTATATCTGTCAAAAAGATTGGGGACCGTTAGTGCAGGCTTGCTCATTTCGCAAAAGGGATGATGCAATTCGGCAGCAGAAGTTCTCGTCTTCTGCCGATGTCACACCATGATATCCTTATATATGTTTTTCAACATCCGTGTCGCTGAAGATCGTGTATCATAATAATCTTAATTGTGTTACTTTGCAAGATCTTGCACATAGTTCTTGACTGTTGGCTTCCACTTGTGATCATTCCTAGAAATTTCTGTGGTCATCAGCACGGCATGGAACAGTGCAAACACTTAAGAAGCCTATCTGAAACATCCTCAATTTTCTATGAAAGAAAAATACACAGAATAGCGGATAATATAATAACTTAAAGCCTCAAACCATCTCATTATCTCGCAACAG
Source organism: Bothriochloa decipiens (assembly GCA_023333625.1). Lineage (NCBI taxonomy): Eukaryota > Viridiplantae > Streptophyta > Magnoliopsida > Poales > Poaceae > Bothriochloa > Bothriochloa decipiens. Next base: position 21,863,886 of record CM041638.1, read on the forward strand.
TCGATACAGGATCCATACATCGAATAAAAGAGTACAATTAGGGAGAATTACATAAATAGTTTACCGCCACACTGGCGGAACCATCAGAGTAGCAACAGCCCTTGGGACGGCTGCGGAAGGCAGAAGTACATTAAATCTCCAAAAGAAGCCTGAGCGTAGGAACGAGACGTCTACTCCTCTTCATCGTCATAGTCGTAGTCGGGCTCACCTGCCAAATAATTTTCAGTGCGGTTTGTACTGGCCACATCTCCCACCCTATGCTTTGCTTTTGCTATGAAGTATTTGGTGGGATGCAAAGGATGTAATCAATTTGACCTAATATGTGGCTGTAGTTTCCTATGCAAACAGTGACCAATATTATATAATTTAATTCATCAAGTTTTAACCCATCTCATCCACATATCCACTCCATTCCATCACCATCACACACATCTCACCCTCTCGCACTCAGTCGACAGGTCCAACTCCCTCTCGGAGCCTGTCTCAGTGGCTCACAGCCAGAAGGGTAACACCAGGGGGAGAAATAGAAGGACTCCTCTCACTACTCCCGAGAAACGTAGGTCTTAGAAAAAAGCCATACCAGTGGCTCGCGGACTATATATATAGATTCATAAACTCTGCAGAGCGTGAACTCCCGTAACCACAAGATCACTATTATCGGCGGTGCCCCGCCTAAGCTGATTCTGGCTGCTTTCTAACCGGTGCGATGCCACCCTACCACTCAGTACTGAGACATCCCGGATAGGTACCACTGGCACACTGAGACTGTGAGACATAGTACCGGGCCCCCGTGGTCACTATGCTGTCTAAGGAGGGTGTGGGTCTCCACGCCCGTACCTCCCGACACTATCTGCTAACAACCTAGTAGTAGTGGCACCGTCCTAGCTAGTCAGACATCCGTCTTCTGCCCATACAAGAGCGAGTGGTGAGCACGTAAGTCCCAAGGTTCCGGTCCTCAAGAGATATCAGGTCCTAGGGGGATCAGACAAGATTATCTTCCCTTAGGGACTACAACAGTCCGTGCTATAACAGCACCTCCTACCCGGGGCTTCGCTCCACGAAGGTTCTCACCCCCGGGATCTCCTTATACCTCATAATGTGCCCGCCTCAAGCACCTCACATGGGAATGCCCAGAACACATTCCCCGGCAAGACTCGCCCACATGGCTCGTCGTAGAATCCTGTCCGATCGACTCAACCCTCACCACACACCCAAGACGCACGCAGCACTCTCTCCGAGTAAAGTGGCACCACGTGCCTTAGCCTTATAACCACACTCTCCACCACACATCATCATCACACAGATATAAGCGTAGTAGAAGTAAAGCATCATAAGTAAAATAAGCAAGCGTCTAGCCTATCAGCAGGTGTGCAGGAGTAAGGTTGCGACAAGGTAAAGGCTCATCAAGCAGTTCTACCATGCAACCTATCATCAGGTGATATTCATAATTAAAGCACTAGCAACTAGATATTATGCCATGCGTAATAGAATCTACGAGGTTGGGTGGGGTGTGGCACCTGCGAAGTCGTCTCCGAGCTCCTCCTCATACTCGTAGTCATCCTCCTCAAGCTGATCCTCCTCTGAAACGAGACATAATAGCCGCGTTAGCGGCTCCTATAGAGTCAACATAAAGAAGCAATAAAATTCAGTAACTCCAAATGCACGCATACATAAGCCTATGACGTAGAGCTCATTTTTATAAAAATTTGGACACTTGGTTCATATTTTTCGGAGATCGTATGAAGAAGTTATGAATTTCCAAAATTTATTCTATTTTCTAAAAAAGAAAAAGGGCAGATTAACCAGAGGCTGACACGTGGCGGCTCCTGATTGGGCCACATGGCGTGCGGGCACAGTGCAGTAGTACGGTGCTGACGTCATGCTGACGTCAGCACTGATGCGGGGTCTGACGGCTGGATGACGTCATGCTGACGTCAGCACTGACGGGGGACCCAGTCAGTGGCTGACAGGTGGGGCCCACGGATCTGGTCAATGATAGGTGGGGCCAGGTCAACGGTCAACGTTTACCGGTCAACGTTCAACGCCGACCGGGCCTCGACCGGGCCTTGGCGGGCCTGGGTAGGGCTGGATCTGGGCCGGGTTGGGCTGGCCCGGCCTGGACACGTGTCTGTTCGTGGTTCATCCACGTGGCCCACCTGGGTTCTTACTGGGCTCGGTCCACGACTGCTGGCTCCGTGGACTTGGTCTGCCGTGGACCACAGACAGAGGGGCTAGGTGGCGTTGCGTGGTTGGTCCAGTTGGGTCCTGCGTGAAAGACGCGGTGTACACGGGGCAGGGGAAATTATCCCCTTCTTCTCCGCGCGTGCACGCTGCGGCACGGCGGCGCCTGGCCGGCGACGGGCGGCGCTGTGCTTTCGACTGGCTCGAGTGGCTAAGGCGGTGGCGGCAGCTCTGCGTAGGCTAGGCTGGCGTGGCTGCGGGCTAAAGCGGGCGCGCGGGGGCTCCTGCTTGCCGGCGCACGCGCGGCGGCGGTGCCGACCGGTGTGAACATGGCGGCGAGGTGATGGAATGCGCGGGAGACGGCTTGGACTAGCACGCTGGGTTCGCAGAGCTATTGCAAACGGACTGGGTGCTCTAATTTGGAAAAAGCAGCTCCCAGGCCGGTGGCGGGCAGCAAGGCACGGTGGCGGCCGGCGGCGACGGCGAGGGCTAATTCGCCGGCGAGACCTGGCATTGGCCTCCATCTTCCCCTCCATTCCTCGATTGGAGTAGCTAGGAGCTCCTGGACCTACCTACCATGGTGAGTGGAGGCTCGGCGGAGGCGCACACGGTGTGTTGGCCGCGGCAGCGCTCCGGCGACCAGAGTCCGGGGAGACCAGGGCTGCAAAGGTGCGTGGCCCCTCTGTGGTCCATGCCGGCTCCCGAGAAGTGGCCCGGAAGGTGTCCTAGATCAGGGCGAAGCTATTCGCGGGGTCGATGAAGCCCGAGACTAAGTGCAACGGCGAAACGCGGGCGGTGAGCTGGCCGGCGGCCATGGATGCGAGCTTGAGCAGCTCACCTTGTGCGGTTGTGGACGGGCGAAGCAGGTGACGAGGTGGCGAGTCCGGTGAAGGGAAGTAGAGTCGGGGCGTCGAGCCGATCGGGCGGCGCTCCGAGGTCCTCTCCGGTGCACGGACAGCGGTAGTGGCGGCGGACAGCAACGGTGCTCCGGGGCGTGCGCTGGCTTCCGTCCTTCCTCCCTCTTCCTCACTCTCTCTCTCTCTGGCGTGGTCAAGGAAGGCGTGGAGCTTACCGGAGGCGGCACGGAGTTAGGAAACCCTAGCGCACCGAGCTCTCTTCTTATAGCCATTGCGGGCGGCTGCCGACGGCGTGGATGGGAGATGCCCATCGGGCGGCTGTGCGCGGCCACGGTTAGGGTTAGGGTTCAGAGAAAGCGCGGCGTGGCCGGGCAGCTGGACGAATGGCGCGGATTGCGGCCGTACCCGGGTGGACGGCGGAGGCACGCGAGGACAGAAATGGCGCGGCGGACGCGACGCGCTGTCGACAGAAATGGGAAGGGAAGGAGCTGACAGGCGGGGCCTATGTGTCAGCGAGAGAAAAGGGAAGGCGCGGCGCGGGCGACGGCAGCGTCCTTGCTGGGCCGCCTTGTTGGGCCGGCGGCCGACGCGGCGCGCGCGTGAGCGAGCGGGCGGTCGGCGCGGGCGCGCGGCGCTGCGGCGGGCCGCCTTGCTGGGCCGCGACGCAAGCCGGGCGAGCGACGCGCGATGGGGCGCGGCAACGCGCGGGGCAGGCTTAGCTGGGTCGCGGACGCGGGCAGGCAGGCCGGCGCGTGCGAGCGGCGGAGGGCTGGCTAGGCCGCTGCTGGGCTGTTCGGGCCACTTTGGCTTTTTCTATTTTCTTTTTATTTTCAAACCCTTTTCCATTACTATTTCTTGCAAAGCAACTAATTTAACCACAACCCTAGGTTAGTGAGGTGAGTGACCATGATGTATACACCATGGTGGGTCCACTAGGGTCTCTAGGTCATGATGGATCCATTTCCGGAGTTAGTAGGCATATATATACATGTGATAATAAGGTTTTTCGATTTTATTAGTCATCACATAAAATCGATAAGAGGCAAAATATTCTCTGGTAATTAAATGCAATGCTCATGCCAGCGTTAGGCGCTATTTGTACACTATCAGGTGTTTGTCTTCATGACATTCACCAATCATCGGTATACCTTAGAAAAATTTTTGAAAGCCTGTATTTTCGGTGACCGGATTTCTAGGGTTGTTACACTATTGATCTTATCTTCTTTGGAAGAAGCAAAAAAGGAAATATAATTTTTTGAAGAGAAAAATACAAATAAGTTTACGTTATGACAGCGACCCCACCACCATATCACGAATCCAGATCTAGAGAGAGGAGGTTAGGGCAGGAGGTGGAAGAACCGAAGTAGCAGTATATACCTTAGGGCGTCCCAACAAGACTTAGTAAGCTAACTATTTGAATGTACATATGAACAGCCCGGCTTACACAAAACATGAGCGACGCTGTATATATGGCCAGCCCTCAAAGTACTATTAAAAAACGAATAGCTTAGATAGTTCATTTAATTGTTAGCTTTTAGCATGCCATCTCTGAGCTAGCTGTCGGCTAGGACTGTTGTGGACGCCCTTACTACCTTCGTTCGATGCCATTCTGGTTTTATTAAAAGCCAAATAATCTAAGTTTGAATAAGTTTATACGATAAAAAATAATTAATCACCGTCAAGATTTTTTGCAATTATTTGGAGTCATGCATTTCTTGAAAGAAATGCTTTTATTTTGGGCAGGAGATGGCTCTATCAGAAAATCGCCTTAAAAATAATTTTTGAGTTGTCCATCTCTAGAAATTGATTTCAGAGATGGTTGAAATCCTAGCTTCCTCTAGAAATAATCTCTATTTTAAAGGTGTCTGCAAAGATGAATTACATATAGAAAAGAAGGCAATTCTAGAGGTGGTTGGAATTTTGGTCCATCTCGTTTCTAGAGGCAGTTGACAATTTAGCTCCCCTCGTGCATCACTATAAAATTCATATTCCAAATTAAGTTAAATAAAACTAAATTTTATAGTTAATGAGTTTTAATTTAGCTCCCCTCATGCATCACTATATTTTTGTAGTTAATGAGTTTTAATTTGAAATCATTTAGGACCCAAAAAATTTTGTTTTAAGTTTTCATAATTTGTAATTCAAAATTTTAAAATATTCAAAATGTCGATATTTGGACCCCGGGGCCCTTAACAAACTAGTAAATTATGCTATGTGTCCCTATCCGGATGGTGGTGCAAGGTGGATACACACGATTTATCCTGGTTCAGGCAAGATAAGGCCCTACATCAAGCGAGAGGGGGGGAGGAGATGTATTTTCTTGCACCGAAGTGCTTGCGTAGGGGTTTACTAGCCGACGAGAGAGGGAGCTGGTCCCAAGTCTCAAGAGCAAAGGGAGGAGAGATTGCTTGAGATGTTTATCTCAAGGATGCAGAAGGCTAAGTATGCTGCTACTTGTTTCTGCCTCCTCTAGAACCCCCTTTTATAGCCTCAAGGGGAGGCCCAGGTGTACAGAAAACCCTAGGTGTAATGCTTTGGAGGAGAAGGTGTGGCAGGTGCCATTGAGGGCGTTGTAGCGACATGCTTCTAGGAATGGGGGTTGTTCTTCGAGCGTCATGGTGACGGGGGTGATGGGGTGGTGAAAGACCCCTGCTTCTGTTGAGGGTGTGCGATCTCCTGGTGAAGACGTGCAGACTCTGTTCCTCTGTTGATTGTCGGCGCCCGAGACCGAGTCGTGGAATAGAGGTGGAGGTCAACGCGCAGCGGATAAGATTGATCTCCAGGAAATCCGTTGTACGGCTGTTGTCGGATAGCGCTTCGAGGGGCTCAGAGGTGGAGCAGTGCCCGGTATGGCGGAATAGTGATGGGTAATGTAACACCCTGGTGTTAAGCATGCATTATCTTGCACATCATGAGCATGACCATCTCATTTGCATAGTCATTTATTTGACATGAAATGATAATTTGAAATATGTGCTTACCTTGATTTGAACTAGAGCTATGTGAAAGGTTGATTGTTTGGGGTTGAGTGTTAAATGAAGTTTGTAGAGAAAATTATTTGGAGAAAAACTTATTTTGGGGTCATTTTATGAAAAGGCTTGGAAGTGGGTCAAAAATGTCAAAAACAGTTTATAAAAATGATTTTCTTTTAATTTTAAATCCCCATTTTTGAAATTCAAATTCTAGGAAGAATTAGGTTTTGATGTTTAAAAGTGAAATAAAATATGAGGTTCATCAAGTCTGCACGAATCTTAGCGCAGTGGGACCCACCGAACAGTCTCTTCTTCCTCCTCTCTTCTTCTTCCTCGCGACGCTGTCCGCGCCGACGCCGGCCGCGTGGCGTCCGTACGTCGGGCCGCTGCCGCTGTCCGCTGTCTCGCCCCCGCACCCGAGCGCCACACACTGATCCGCCGCGCCGCGCTCGGTCCGACCCCACCACTCGCCCACGCGCCCCCACTCTGCCCGCATGAGCACCACGCGCTCGACGAGCTCCGACGCCGCGCTGTCTCGGTCCGAGCTCAACCGGCCACCTCAAGCCAGTCCAACCGCGTCACCCTCACGCTCGCTCACTCTCCCAGCCTCAGACGCGCTCTTGCCCCTCCTCTTCCACCAGAGCCCGAGCAAGCGGACGCCTCCCCGCCATTGCCGCCGTTGCGAGCTCGCACGCCACCACACCTCCCAGCCCTGATACTTTTTGCCAAGGACTCGCCAGAAGCTCCGCCTCGATGCGAGCCACGCCCTGCGCACCTTCCTGCCACCGAGACCCAAGGTAGAGGTCAAATCGACCATCTTCCCCTTCGCCGATCATGGCCGCCTGACCGCCGCGCGGTCCGCCGTGGCCAGCAACCTCTCCCTCCCTTTTTTATCTTGCGCATCGTGTTCGTCTGCTCGAGTAGGTTCGATTGGTGTAGTTCATGATGCCGATTAGGGTTCGAGCCCGACGAATTTGGCCATCCGCCGTCGCGGATTTGCGCCGCCGCTCGCCGGCTTACCTTGCTGTCGTTGCTCCGGCCGTCCATTCACCACTTTGTCTAGTCCATCTAAGCTGTCTTGGTCTGCTGGAGCTGGTAGGCTAGTCCAGGTACCCCGCCGTGGCCCGAGCTGGCCGGAGCGCCGTCGACCCGCGCAGCCGTCCGCCGCCGTGCGTCGTCGCCGGTCAAGACCGCGCTATTTTCTTGCATTTTACCCACCGTTGAGTCCGCGCTGCAGAGTTGAGTCGATTGAGTGCCGTAGCGTCGTCGGCGATGTTTCACTGACGTGTGGGACCCAGGGTGACGTCAACATGACATCAGCACTGACGTCAGCATAGGTTCGGTCTGGGTACACAGAGTCGGGTGTCCGTAGCGAAGTTCAGTCGCTGGGTACACTCCGGGTACGCGTAGTGTTTTCGGTTCGATTAATTTTCAAGAATGAATTTTTACAGATTTCTGTTAAAACCTTTGAAAAATCATAACTTGCTCATTTTTCATCCAAATGAGTTGGTTCAACTTGCAATATTTTTCTTATGAGATGATCTATACATGAAAAATATGAAATGTGGAATTTGTGATACTTTTTTGTATAGCTTTATTTATCTCTATTAATTGCTTTTATCTTAGAAAATGCATAAGTAATTCTCTGCTGCTCAGAAAAATGTGAGACCAAGTTTGTTAGTCTTCTTATATCATGCTCTATCTATGAAAAATATTGTGAGGCTATGTCCTGTGGAAAGTTTGCTCTGTCTAGTTACGGTGCCTATTTCTATGTGATGATAAATAATTCATAATAAATAATATATAAGGAATTTGTGCATAAAACTTTTTGGAGAGTGTTTTTATGTTGATCTAGAGCTAATGATATTCTAAGATCTATTGTTTGATATACTTTTATGTATAAAGTATTTTAGGCCTATTAAATTGTGCTGCCTTGTTATTTTTGTGTAGGATAAAGTACTTACTGTTTTGACTTAAAATTTTTATGGTAGTCTTTATTTGATATGATTAAGCTTCTGTAATTTCTATAGAATTTTCTGAGTAGTCTAAAGTCATATTGTAGTTATACCCTAATTTCTTTTAATTATAAATAATGCTTTAAAGTTATCATTTCATGTGTGTAAAAATGCTTTTTATGTTATTTGTGATATGTGTGATCTGCTTTTGGTTTTGGTTTAGTAGAGTGTAGTAGGCAAAATAATGGTTGTTTATATTTCCATATAGTGTGCAGGTAATTATAATGCGAGGCGTGTTTAAGAATTATCGGTAGAAGAGAATGCAGATGACATGTGCTTACCATACATATTTTCAAATATCATATCATTATCTTAGCTGAGCATTCATTTACCACCAGCATCAGCATTGTATTTCTATGTATCCATGGTATTCATACGCACTATGCATCATACAGGATCGTCAGAGCTCGAGACAGTAGTTCCCGGAGCACCAGGAGAGGAAGGCCAGCAGGAAGCGTTGGTGCGGGAAGTAGCAGCAGAAGAGGATCTCGAAGCTAATCTTCCGGAGTGTCCCGACCACCAGCCAAGCTCTTTCCTGAAAGCCAAGCCCCGGAGCCCTGTGGTTTGTAAAATATCTAACTTGAGTCCTTTACTTGTTTGATGCATTAAGTTATAGGCGTTGTTTTATACCGTTGCTGCAATACTTATATCGGTAGAAGTCGGGTGATTTCCTGTCATCCGCGAGTTATAGGTGATGACTTGAAATGGTTGAATACATTGTTATCTTGGATAACCATGTGGAGATAATAAATCGAGACCGGACGGGATTGGTGTTGAGACTGAATTGGAGGTTCGGTGTGGTTATCCCGTCTGTGTCGAACTAGGACCCCGTCCGTTGTACGTCCTCAAGTCATATTGAATTTATGCCACACATTTAGCTGGAAGGATAAGTCATTCCGACCGCGAAGCCTAATTTTGATTTGGGCCGGGAGTCGACCTGCTGTACGCATCGTATTGATGAAGATGGAGGACCACAGGTTACGCGGAGAGTAAGTCCGAGGTCAGGGTCGCCCTGAATAAGGCAGCCGGGCGGTTCCTGGATACGATGGTACCTGTTGATCCCGCGCTTTTCCTGAATTGAATGTCGGTGATCTGTAGCTCACCTTAGCGGGTGAGTGTGGTTTGTGTGAGGAATACCCGCCAGCTGGTTAGTAATCGATTATAATCGCCATCGTTCCTGGACAGTGAACACTTGACTTGAGCAGCGGCATCGTAGTAAGAACTTGAACAAGAGATGAGATGGTTGAGCTGTTGAGATTGAAAGATACTCAACCGGAATTGGTTACTTCTTGTTGAATAATTATTACCATGCTTGTTTAGTACAGGTGCTAATGTAGCATGATACGGATAATCAGATTAAAATACATTGCTAGAAGGTTCTTAATAATTGTTTCTTTAACGCAAGCTTTTCTGCAATTAAATGAGTCAGCTATCCTATTTATACAGCCTTGCATACTCCTTGGAGTCACTTTATTTTAGTTTATGACGGGTAAGTCTAGCTGAGTATATTCTCGTACTCAGGGTTTATTTTCTATGTTTTTACAGATGGTGAGATGTTTTATAGCTATTGTCAGAACTGCTTCTATCCCGCTTTGGAAGATGACTAGACCTTGGGCATGGTCACTCCTCTCTATTTGCTGCTTTTGCTGGATGTTGACCAAGGGATTGACACTGTATTTAAACTAAGTGTGTGTGCGGTATTTAAACTTAATCGCTTCCGCTTTATTTTGAATTTGAACTTGAATTGTAATAACTTTATTCGTACTCCGATGATTTAAACTATGTGCGAACTATGTACTTGTGAATGGGAACGCTAAAATATTACGATCTTGGTCGTGCCGGAAAAGTTTGAAATCCTCGAGATTTCGGTATGACTACCAGGTTTATTAGTTCTCAATCACGTAGTTTGCCGCACTAATGGTGAATTATGTGCTTGTGCTCTAATAAATTGATCGGTTCTGTCACAGGTAATCATGGCACGATCTGGTATGGACGGTAAAAATGTGAGATTTGACCGCGGTACTTCCTCCCTGTTGATGGCGCTGTAGCCATGGAGGCAGGTGGGAGTAAGTAGATGCATTAAATGCTTGTACTTTTGTCTCTGGGTAGGCAGGCGAAGGGGGGTCGATTGGGCCTGAGGCGGCCTCGTGCGAATCGGAATTTCTCCGTAGTAGAGGCCCTCCGTCGAGCGGGCCTCGTGCAAATCAGAGCGGTGTCAAGGGTGGCCCGGAGCCACCATATTTGTACAAAGTGTCCTGAGCAGGATGTATTTCTTGGGGGCATTTTTGGTCTTGGATATGTTTGGGGAATAGCTTTCTAATCCTTGATTTTGGGTATCCGTAATTGAGGTACCCGACACAAAAAGACCTTAAATGGAGAAACAGACCTATATAAAGTTGTCGTACTGAAAAAAGAACTACAACTTTGTCTTTTAGTATTTTTTTTCATTTGAAATTATTTAGTACATAGAAATACTGTTTTAGATTTTCCTTGAAGAGATCTACCGCTTCTTAGGTGACAAATTTTCATTTTGAAATCATTTAGTTCCAATAAATCCTATTTGATTTTTTAAATTTTTTTAATTTCAGTTTTCTTGAATTTTTCAAATGGCATTGGATTGAGAAATTAAATGACCTAGACATTGTAGTACTCAAAGAGATCTAAAGATTTTTTAGTTTAATTTTTTTCATTTTAATTATTTAAGAGTCTCAAATATGTATTATAGTTTCTGTTTAATTGTATACAAAAGGATTATATTAACCAGTTAGTCATAAGTTTTTTTCTCAATCATGCAAATAAGACTTGCGTGTTTTTGTATTATAAAAAGGGAAAGTTTTTTTAAATACAACAAGAATGCCTTAGATTTTCATAGAGCTCAGAGACACCCTAATTCCATCCTGCTGCTACCCTGTCACAAGTGATTGTAAGGCGCAATGGTAAGGAAGTAAGATGCGATGACTAAGAGGTTTTGTTCACCACCTTGTTTATACTCTACTAGAAAAGAAAAAACAAAGTTTTAGATTCTCAATCAGTAAAATATGTTGGACTTTTGAATCGGCCAACGGTTAAAATATCGTTTTCAATGTGCCCCATCGCGGGATTTGCAAACCCGTCAACAGCAGGAGATGGATCGAACCAGCCCAAAGGAACACGAGCTCTCCCGACATATGCACGCGCAAACGATGAAGACCCCATACAGGAAAGCTGGCGGCGCGGCTCGCCGGTCGGTACAACGGATAAAACGGACTGCGTCACCACGTCAAGTCGTCCACTAGACCACTGCAAAAGCAGCTGCCAACGCATATGAACGTCAACTTCTCTGTTTCCTCTCCTATGTTCGTCGGCCCGGCCCTTTCTCTCAGAGCCTTTTGCTTTTTCCCTTGTTCGATCGATCGGATCCTCTGCACGGCCTGCGTGGGGGTAAAGTCAGCTAGCTGTCTAGGAGAGTTACCGTACGGTTTTAGTATAGCATTTTTACCTCAAACGAATGAGAGAGGAAGATGACATCTACTAATCAACAAACGGCCTATTAAACATGAGACAAGACTCTATTGAGAATATATTCTATGGCTGAGATATATGGTTTGCTATGAGTGGTCACTTGCCTTTTTAAATATTTATATAGGTGACATTGAAAATGTCCAAAGAAAGATCAGGAAATGATTCAAATTAGGCACATGAGTTATCTTGATTTTACGAGTAATATGGCTTCTCTGTTTATAGACAGAATTGTCTGTGTGGGATGCACGCTGAGCACAGACTAGCTGGTTAGGTTATAATAAGAGTTAAGTTTTTTATTTGACTTAGGTGATCATATAAACACTGAATTTAATAACACTGTTAATATTATAGTAACATGTGACATATATACCCGTCGGCATGTGTCACTGTTTACACGCCATCATTCCTCGTGCCGATGGCAAGATTTGGCCAAATCTTTCGGCTACACCGTCACCATCTGTCGAAGGCTATCGCTCCACGTCGGGTCCATGTCACATATTTGGCACTGGTTGGCCACTGTCCAGTTGTCCTCTGCCTGTATGGTTTGGTCGAGTGCGCGGCAGTAACATGCATCCATGGTCCATGGCTTCAGTGGGCTTCCGATCTGTGTTGCTGTGTGTCAAACTGTCGGAAAGATATATTCAGGAAATGGGTTTTAAAACTGGGAAATACTCGCGGCTTCCAAGTCGTAGACGTGTGCAGTAAAACTTTTAAATCTCATTTTTTGAATCAATGACGTAATAATGCTGTTTTCTCTCTCTCTCGTAATGATGCGCAGTAAAACACTTGAGCACTTGTTTCTGGACTGTCCTTTTGCTCTGGTGTGTTGGGACTTGGGACATGATCAATGTAGAAATTCCAATCCAGAGCTCTTTCCCGGATATTGTGGTCATGATTAAGGACCAGCTTGCTTCTCCCTTCGCCATGGAGACAATCATCCTAATGTGATGGGCATTATGGACGATGAGGAATGATCTCATTTTTAAGGGGATCCAGCCAAGCTTAGCAAGCTGCCAGAAAGTCTTTCTCAGAGAGGTTCTCTTCTTCAGTACAGGATCAAGCCTGGGCTTCAACTTCAGTTTGATTCATGGATTCAAAGCCTACAATAGATTGCAGGAGCAGGCTTATCCTTTTTGTTTCCTTCTTTGTATCCTGGATCTCTCCCCCTTTGCTTCTGTTTCTGTTCCCGTTTGTACTTTTGAACTGCTTTGCTTTTTAATATATTCCCTGTAGAGACCTTGGTCCCTCCAGTTCTTTCAAAAAAAGGTATCAGCAATGGGGTTCTATGAGAGTTTCATATGCATTAAATATGTCAACATCACTACTACATAGAGTTAACTGTGATGGGCGATTTTGGTTTCCCACAGCGGGCAAACGCGTCAGCCGCGGTGATAAGGTCACAGTAAATCGTGGCCTCACCGCGGTGGGCGCCTTTGCTCACTGCTGTAAATCCATTAACTGTGGCGGGCGTCTTCCATATGCCTGCCAAGGTTAATAATTAAAAAACAAAAAAAGAAAAACCCTAAACAGGCCGCTGATCCCATCCATGGGCCCGGCAAGTACACTAGGACTAACACCACCGGTGGCTCACTAGATCCGCCGCCGGAAGCTCCTTCACGCCGGATCCTGCGGCCAGGAGCTCCTCCGTGCCAGATCCCGCATTGCTATGGAGAGAAATCGGTCGGGCTCTGCATTGCTGCGGAGAGAATGAGCTAGGGTTGCGCGGCTGGGGAAATGGAATGTGTCGGTTATATATATGAGCCCGCATGAAAATTAGATATGGGCTTTAGCCTAGGCTCTAAGGTGAGCCGCATTTACCGTGGCGGGCTCCTTAAGACATCCGCCACGGTAAATTGGTCGCCACGTACGGTAAATAAAAAAATATCCGCCACGGTAAATCGTGGTATTTACTTGATAGACAAAAATTGGCGCCGGCCACGGAGGGCTCATTCGCGATGTCGTGCAAGTTCGTTTCTATAGTAGTGCATGAAATAATATATATGAAGATAGAAACGATGAAAGTTTTCTAGGATAAAATTCCTTTTTGGAGGTTTGTCTCCACATGTGAGTTTTAAAATTGTGACATGAAACTCCCACTAAAGCTAGCCTAACATACCTATAACTAGAAATCGGATACACACATGTTATTGCGAACAAGAAATTACTAGTGACACCAGACTATTTATGAAAAACTGAAAGGACCTTGATGTTGTCTAGGATGCCTAGAGGGGTGTGAACATGCCTACAAAAATTTAGCTCAAACAAAACTTATCACGGCCTCCTTTGATGCCTGCACTCCCTCCCTGTGGTCGTAAGTCTAATACAACTTAAACTTTGGGAATGAGAACTTGAGATGATCAGTGATGATCCTGTAAAATCTTAGCTCAAAACTTGATCAAAACATAGGGGTCGGATAGCCGCTCCACCAGGGTGGCACTACTTCTCAGCAAATATAGCTCAGATGAATCATAAACTTTGCAGATATAAACCTTATAACATGAGCTGCTTATTCCTGCATAGATACAGCTCCAAAACTGTATACCATAGAACCCTAGCAAACATGAATATCTAGCTTCCAAACCCTAAGCAGCAATTTCTCAACAACATGAATAACATAAATGTAAACTTGAGCAAAAGTGACACGATTGTTTATCCTATTGTTCGGCTCACCACAAAATGCTTGGCCATGTCCATGCTGTTGAGATATCCACAAAAGGATTGGGCTGACCACAAAGGCTTGCTACTTCATCCCTCGTTCTCAAGTTAAGAGAATGAACTCTTTAAGTGAGGGGTGATTTCTTAGTTGCAAGATGAGGTTACATACCTCCCTAGGCTCCACACGAAGTTGCAAGCTCTAGGGCGACGCCTAGCTGGCTAGGAGCAAGCTCCAAGAGTAAAAAACCCTAGAACCACTTGCCAAACGTGAACCTAATGCTCTCCAAGACTTTTGGTGCCTTTTCTCTTAAGTTTTGACGGTGGGAATCAAGGATTTAATTTGCTTGAGGATTGAAGGAGCAATAATTAATGGACGAGAGAGAGATGAGCTTCTTGTCGGGTTCAGGAAAAACTGAACCATTGGGGAAGAAAATGACCATTGTAGGCCAGACCTATCAATATAAATACGGCCTAGAACTCAACGGTCTTCTATGGGCGGCACTGCCGCCCTAGTCAAAATAGCTCAAAATAGGTCAATTTTTGGCTAACTGCTTTGATTGGGTATGAGGATGTAAATCCGTGATTTTGAGCATCTGGTTTAAGAGTTGATAAACTATCCTTGAGTCCCCCTTAATAGTATGACTTTTCTTAAACTTAACTCAAAATATAAAAGAATGTAAATGCCTTAGAATGTAAATGCCTTTGAGCTGGTTGCCACTTCATTTGGTAACTGGGGACTCCACCATCAAATATGTTTTCCTCATTCTCGTTTTACCTTGATCATGTGACTTGAACCATATCCATATATATGAGTTCACCTTCATGGCTTTAAGTCACTTCCACTAATCACTTGATCCTCAACACAATATAACTTCTCATAGCTTGATTAGTTCCTTGACTAAATATAAGTGCTCTCTTCTTCACTTTAGACATGGTACCTCAGTCCAAGCCCTTGCTTACCCTTCACCCACTTAGTACCTCGAAGCCCTTTCCTTGCTATCTTCACCTTATCAAGTCATACTCAAGTCACATCATATTAAGCATCCATTGAATAACCATGTCTTCAATATTTTGATTCTTGCTTGAATATATTCTTGATATGAATGTTCATATCAATCAAGCTTCTATTTGACTCACATAGAGCCATATATGGTTCAACATCAATATGGTCAATCCAATTCATGATTTCTTAAATCCACTTCATTTTGGCTTGACACTCCTAACATTAACATGAATCTCTATCCATACAAGAAAACCAATATGGAGAACATATTATATCTATTATATATTATCTCCTTTGTCATTTGTCAAATATGCTTGCTTTCTCATGATGGCACGATATCCCACAACATATAAGCCATTCCATTGATTCCATTTGCATTGTTATCTTTCGCTTAAACTAGATTGTTTCCATGATCTTGCAATACAACAATACACAATTTGACCTTCATTTCAATAGAATTTGGAATACCATTAAGTTTGCCTTCTTGTTGAACCTTAGATATACTTCTTAGTATACAATCCACAAGTATATATAGTAGACTTAGTTTCCTATTCAATACTTAGCAAACTTAATAGACTTTTAATTATGTTGTCAATCAATTCACCAAAACCCACTAAAGGGCTAGATGCACTTTCAAAAACAAAGTATATATATGTGTGCATGAACTAAACATAGGGTCTATATGGTTCATCGGTGAGCCATGAAAAAACTACCGTGGCTATGAAAAAACTTCTATGAGCTAGCTATGTACTATAAAATGTTATAAACTATTTTTATTGGAACAACAATGAACTCTACACCTCTCTGTCTCCTAAACATGGTGCGTTGCATTTTCTTTTACATGTCCTGTGTAGCTAATAATATCTTGCTATTTCCTTTTGGAAAAAGAAAAGCTCTGGCCTTTGCGATTACACAGAATCAAGATTTTACAAAATTTTAAGCTGAATAGCTCAATAAAACGAAAAGATGGCACAAACGAAAAAAAACATAAGGAAATGTCTAGAGGGAGTACCTTTAATATGCTTTATTACTCGCCAAGCATATATACGGACTTTCTTGCATTGTGTGTCCACGAATAGCAGCGATGCCTAAAACCACAGCCAAAATGTTCCATGAAGGTAGGTCGCATAAAAGAAATAACTTTTTTTTTCTAAAAGAAACGTTACACATCAAATTGTCCAAATAGAAGCTACAACCCACAAACATTAGTCTTATTTTCTATAGCTTTGTCTAGTGTGTGTCCGTTAAATAGTCTGATCTTAGTAGTAGGGTAGTTAACTCAGTAGCTATATGTTGGACATCAAATAATCTTCAAGTATTGACAATTTAATTTTTAAAAAGAGGAGTTTAACTATTTCATAGAAGTCAAGAAAAAAAAACGTCTTTTACTGGATGACTTTGCTACTTTCTGTTTATATAGGATACTAGCAGACATGCATGTCTTTACCTTGGAACCAAATTTATATCTTTAGCCATTTATTCTAATCGTTTTGAAATTAGACTCCATACCATGCTAGTTGGAGATGCGCTATCTAACTCATATGAGTATGGGTCATAAGCTCAGGTAACGGCTAGGACAATAAACCAATTATAACTCTGATCTTTTCTAATTTATCACATATTGTTACTATTCGTAAAACGGCTACGAATTATGCTCAGAGAGTGAACGACATATGGAGAGAGAGAGAGAGGTACTACAGAATTGATTAACTATGACGTTGCCCAAATGATCTCCATGGTGGACACTTTTTTTGCCCGCTACGGTAAATCCTGAGATTTACCGTGACAGATATTTTTTATTTACCGTGACGGGCACTTTTGCTCATTGCGGTAAATCGATTTACCGCAGCGGGCATCTTAAGATGTCCGTCACGGAAATGCGGTAAATTGATTTACCGCAGCGGGCAACGTAAAAGGCCCATCACGGAAAAAGAACAAGGCCCAAACGTAAATCCGAGGCCCAGCAGCAGCCCATCCGGACCCGTTACCAGGTTCCAGTATAAAACCAAGACTTAGGGTTCGGCCACTCCTCACTCAGCCGCAATTCTCCTCCTGACTTCGCCCCCCACTCGCGCCTCGTCCCTCATCCTCCCGACTTCTCCCCCACCCACACTCTCCTCTGCGCCGCACTTCTCCATCCTCCCCGCACTCTCCTCCCCCGATTCCTCGCACCTCCTCCTCTGTCCTCCCCACCCTACTCGCGCCAGGCACCATCAGCCAGTGGACCACTGCGCCGTGGCCGGGGGCCGCAAGGAAGAGCTGCGGGAGACCGCCGTCGCGCCCATGGCCATGCCCGTGCCGTTGGTTGGGAAGGCGCCGACGAGGCGCTGCAGCTGTGATTCCAGTGCATGGGGAGGCCGGATCTGGCGGCTCCCCTTCTCCCTATGCTACCTTCGCAAGCAGGCGCATGCGAGCTTGGCTACCCATGCTCCATCCTTGTCTGCGACGGCAACGGAGCCCTTCCCCGCAACCAGATGCCTGCCGGTATGTCTCTCCCTCTCTCTCATCTCTCTAATCTCTGAGTCCCATGTCTCTCTCTCTCTCTCTCACTCCCATCTCTCGGTGTGCAGTGTGGGAAGCAGTGCGAACGGACGGAGGCAAGCGCGGCCTATCTCTTCGGGGCCACGTCTTCAGCTCGGGCATGAGCGGTGGCGCGCTTTAGAGCTTCGCCAAGGCCGAGGGCAACAACAAGGGTGTTGCGGCTGCGCCGGCGGGTTTCGGCGGCGGCGCTAGGGTTTCGACGGCGGCGGCGTGATCTAGGCCCGGATCCTAGCCCATATGGGATTTTTCTTTTTTTTTTGTTTTTTCGAAATTATTTACTGCAGTGGGCGTTGCATTGTGCCCGCTGTGGTAAATCAATTAACCATAGCGAGCAAACGCGCCTACTGCGGGGAGGCCACGATTTACCGTGACTTTCCATTCGCAGCCGGCGCGTTTGCCGCTGCGGAAAAGTCATTTCGCCCACTACGGTTGCTCATTTGTGCAGTAGTGGAGAGAGATCTTAGATATTAGGCATATGATATACATATCATCTCCTCATGCTCGTTACCATTTTTCTTTCTTGGTCATCATCCCTTTTGGAACCCTGTGATGAGTAGCTAAAAGCTGGTGTTCCTAGGTTTGGCAACGACGACGGCCAGCCGCCGAGGTTGTACTGTGCCGGCAGGTGGCGGTGGCGGTTATTCCCTTTTGCGTGGAGATGAGTCAGTGACATCTTCAAGAGTGATCGCTGCATGTTCTTGGAGGGCCGCACGTGGTCGCGCATGGCAGCCACAATAAGGAGCCGTCATCGATGAGCATGCTGCACACGACATGAGAGACGACTTTAGTGTGGTGGATTTCCTAATTTCTCCATCTCTTTTGGGTGCTTTCTTTAGATACTATAAAAAGAAGTTTTGGCTTTATTTGCATGTTCTTTTGAAGTATAGTACTACACAAAAGAATTTTAGAAGACGCGCGCTTGGAGGATAAGTGCCTGTCTCCCAAAATAAGCTAGTGACTTTCAGAGGTAAATTTTCTGTGCAAGAACCCTCGTCTCAGTACATTGACTTCCATAGGTGGATCTTCTATGCACCAATCTCTGAAAATAAAGACTATTTTGAGAGATGAAATCCTTAAGAAGTTTGCCTCAAGAAAAAGGGTGAGGCCTAGCCAGCCCACTGTAGCCTAAAGGAAATCCTAGCCATAAAAGTGCTCCAAAACTACTACAAATGAATCGTGTTTGCGAAAATATATTTCAAAATAACGACCTAGCCTTAAAAGTGCTCACAGTACTATAGAACTATGAACTGACAATAAAAGTCATCACCAACAACGACTTAAAAAAAAAGTGAAAACAGTGCTTGTGAAAAAGTGAAAATTAATTCTAGAAAAAACCGAAAAGCCTTGAGGGCCATGAATGCACGAACAAACACATGGTTGCTCATAATAGATTTGTATGGACGAAAAACAACATATATTGAACCCTCTTGAAACCCTAATATCCTCAACACGCTGTCTTTCTTCTCCCTGACCTTCTCCCTTGTGCGGTGCAATAGTGGGCACGGCCCCTAGGACCATGGGTGTGTAGGCACAGGCTCCTAGTGCTTTCGCAGTGCCCTACCAATGTGGGTTTGACACGCGACCGCTCGGTCCAACGATGGGCCAGGTTCTCTCGCTCTCTCCTATCCTTGATTTGCAATGGTTCACTTCTTGATCTGCAAAGATTTGGCTTTCATGCCCTCAATCAACTTTGTAAGTACTCCTTTGTATCTAGATCGTCCTTGAGTGGGCTAGATGGGTGGCGGATGAGGTCTAGGTGGTAGCACGCATCCCCATCAATGAACTAGCGAGGGCGGTGGCAATGACATAGTAGAGCTTTGATGGCCCTAGCTTTTTTGTTTCTTATTATCACCGCCAGTTCATGTAACCAGCCGGTGGTCCCAATAATTTTTACTGGGTTCAAACTGCAATTGATAATTTTTTGCAGTCAATTTGTGTCGGTGATGATAGTCAATATTAACGCTGCACGCACAGTTTCACCACCAAGGATGAAACCAAAAATGATGGACATTAGAGCCGTTGGTGATGACATATATGCACTAGTGTCTCCACGTTGCCTCTCTTCCCACTCCTTATCTGTTTCCCTTCTTAACATTAGCAACTAGATTTGGTGAGGGCAGAGCAGATCCAGGCGGCCCGCTGCATGATCTATGCCCTGATGCCTCGACCTAGGACGTCATAGATGCAACATAGGCCTTGGCCGTGGGAGGTGCGGAAACAGCGGTGGCCTTGGCCAAGGACGACTCGATGAGGTGGCAGGGCTCTAATCATGAGGTGCTCCGATGTCTGCCCCTGCTGACGGTGGGGCAGATGCGGTCAATGACCTCAATGTTCTAGATTCAAGCCACTGTCCTCAACCCTGTCTGTTTCACTAGATCCAGCATCTAGTCACTTTGTCGAGCTTGTTGTGGTTGCACACAGAATATCCTACCGGTCGCAGCAAGCTCACGGTTTAGCTTCCAGTGTTATTAATACTATGTAGCTAATGCTAAAAATTAATCCACCAACACAAAGTGAAGCAGACACCAATACATAATAATTTTGAACATTATTGAACAATTTTATTAGGAGAACTTCAACTATAATTAGGAATCAAAATATGTGTTGTCACCCGCGTGTGCCATGAAGGAATCACCGACACTTTTTGACCTTCATTGTCTCTCTTGCATGCAACATATATTATGTTAGTCTCAAAGAGAGTTTGATGAGAGTTTTGTGGATATTAAATAAGCTATAATGTGGCATACTATAAATTAAGAGAGAGATGAAAAACGTTTCATAGGATGAATTCGAAATGAGTTTCGAGGGTAGGAAACTTGTTCACACTGTTAAACAGGGACATAAAACTCACTAAAAAACTAGCATAAGTGACTACACGACCTATTGATTGAGATAATGTCTTTTACTTGATCTTTACCGACATCTTGTCATTCCATAGCTTCTTTTGTGAGGACGACGTATGAAATGCATGTGTTTCCCTATAGGAGAGGCTGTGCCGCTTTGTGGTGAGTCAACCGATCCACGTCATAAGGCCAGTGACGATATGCACACTACTTTTCTTCCATTCTTGATCAGGATGAATCCAGAAAAAAAGTACATGTTGATTTTTTTGTCCTCGGCTTCAACAAGTAGATATTTTTTGAAAGATATGGCTTCAACAAGTAGATGACAATTTGTACTCTAAAGTTTGTATGGGAGCAAGCGTAATCTATTTGGTTGCCCTGAAACGACTTGGTTTTTATTTACATCTTTTTTTATTAGCACCAATAAGTCGTATTGGATATGCAATTTGAGTATGGCTAATTCAGTTGAGTGGAGATTAGATCTCCTTGATGCAATTTGTTGGTGTGGACATTAAAATGCATAACTCATATTGGGAAGAAGAGAAGAAGAAAAAGGGGAAGAATAGGACCAGGAGGAGAAAGTTGGATGATGAGCTAACTAATAATTGGAGTAGGGTTCAATCCGGACCTAGGTGGGCATTTATTTCTTTGCGGATGAAAAACTATATACATGGAAGACGATAGAGGATATATTTTCAATTGAGTGAAATGCACCACAGGCTCCTGGACTTGCACTGCTGTGTCAAATAGGTCCACGGACTTACAAACCGGGTATCTAACCCCCAAACTTGCAAACTGGTTCATCGCAGGCCCAAATGCCAAAAACCACTCCGGTTTTGCCTGCCACGTGGACTAGGCCCACGTGATTTATCAAAAATAACCCCCACCTCATCTCCCATCTCACATATATGCCCTCATCCTTCTTCTACCTACGTACAGGCAAAGCAGCTCTGCCGAGTCTCGCAACGTGTTGTGGTCTGCCTCCTCCCGATTCGCGATGGCGCCTCAACGAGCTCCCACGGCCATCCCGATCCCCTCTTGCTCTTCTTCTTGAGGAAACAGAGGAGCAACAGCTCCTCGCGGGCGTGAGTGCGGGAGCAGCAGCCCCCGTCAACGCCAGCACACTGAGGAGGAGCTCGTCGACACCGGACAGGAGGGACGAGGCTGACGCTATAGTGCCCATGGACCACGCCACCGCCTCCATGGCCACCGACCTCCATGGACCCTGTCGAGGTAGAGGTGGCAAGCAGTCCACCTCCATGGACGCCATGTTGAGGTGGAGCAGAGCCGCACGCGATGCAGAGAGGCCGCGCCGCGCGGGTGGAGGCGCGCCGCCGGGGGTGGGAGCCCGAGCACCGCGGGATGGGAAAGGACAGCCAGGGTTGTGAGGCCACGCCACCGCCTCATCCATGGAGCCTGCCATGGCCAGATGCGCGCTGCTGGGGTGTGAAATCGCCGTCGCGTGGTGGGGGCCACCGTCGTGAGTGGGGAATCACCGCTGGTGGGGAGGTCAGGGATGGGGAGAAAGCCGCACGCCATCGGGGAAGAGGCCTCGCGCCGCCTGGGACCGTGGCCGCGCGCCGCCAGGGTAGGGGCCTCGCGCCACCGGGGCCGTGGCCGCGCGCCGCCTGGTTGGCCGTGGCCGTGCGCCGCCTGGTCGACCGTGGCCGCGCGCCGCTAGGGAAGCCGCGTCGCCGGGGAAGGGGCCTCGCGCCGCCTGGGGCTGTGGCCGTGCGCCGCTAGGGAAGGGGCCTCGCGCTGCCGGGGAAGGGGCCTCGTGGAGGCTGGCGTCGTGCCATGGCTGCTCCACTTGCTCGTGAGGACATATAGGTTAGATGGGAGATGGGGTGGGGGTTGTTTTTGAAAAATCGCAGGCCTAGTCCACGTGGCAGGCAAAACCGGAGTGGTTTTGGCATTTGGGCCTGGGTGAACCGGTTTGCAAGTTTGAAAGGTCAGATACCCGCTTTGTAAGTTTATGAACCTATTTGACACAGCAGTGCAAGTCCAGGGACCTATGGTGCATTTCATTCGTACCAAAACCTAAGCTGATTTGTGCTTTTTCGTTGTGGAGTAGCTATAGTGCTGTACTATAGTTCATTTAAATCGACAAACAACAGTTCCCTAGCATATTGTATACAGGCTTGTACAGTTTGGTCTTTTAGTCAAGCCGGCTACTAACCGTCTTTACAGTTTGGTCTTTTAGTCAAGCCGGCTGCTAACCGGTTAGATGCAAAATAGGAAAGTATTTATGTAGTTTTTACACAAAACATTTTTTATAATGAAACATTTTTTATGCAAAATAGGAAACTAGTTGTGTACAATAGCTTATATCATGTTGCGGATTTTTTTTTTTCATGTTGCGGAATTTACTTGTACACATCTCACTTTGCATATGAATAGCTCCATGACGTTCCTTTTTATTACCAGATGTCAAAGTGTTGCCATTGCCTCTGCAGATTACTCCTTCTTTAGTTGCATATAAAGAATATTATATATAGGGTCTTATCTTTTGAACATTTTTATGTTTGCTTTTTAAAATTCTCATGTTGAACTGTATTATTATCAAAAGATAATTTGAGAATTCCAACTTTAAATCTCTTTTTGTTCTAAGACAAAGATTCACTTAGGCAACATATGCCATTATTAGTATGTGGATGTAATGGTACTTCTGGGCTAATTCCTTGATGATACTGATGGGTAATTTATTAGTATGTACAGGGCAGCTTTGATTTTATTTTCTCTAGTTAGAGCGTGGTAAGTTCTAAACCTTAAGAACTAATGTATTTTATTGACCAAAATATACACTAAACTTATATCCAAACAAGGCCTAAACTTATATATGGTGGTTTTGTCTGTATTATAAGTGTGAATACTGAATATACGTGTTATGTGATTTTTTTGTTTTTGGGAAACGTATTATGTTATTGTCTGTACTGTGTTCTTTTTAATAAAGGTCGTACATGCATTGTGATGTTTCGTCTTTTTGTCAAGCGGCTGCTAACTGGCTTATTACAGGGCGGCTAACTGATTTCAAGTCCTTTTTCTATAGCTGCACAAGTACTAACCCCAGTGTAGTTCACCCGTTGTAATTAACTAGAAACACGCTTAGGCAATACAGTTTAGTGCATGACCAGTACTATTTCTTAGTGGTGATGATCTTTACTCGTGTTGTCTCAAATATACACATCTTAGGCACAGCTGGGATAGTATTTAAGATGACCACAACACCAGCAGAATCACATCCTTCCGTATTCCCAAAGAAGGTAGCTTATACTCCCTCCGTTCTAAATTGTAGTTCACTTTGTTTTTTTGGTGCAGGCATATTGTTATGTATCTAGACATATTATTTATCTAGTTACATAGTAAAATACATGCACAAAAAAGTCAAAGTGAACTATAATTTGAGACGGAGGGAGTATGTAAGAGCTCATTATTCTCTGAGTCTTATCCATGTGCGACTTATTTTTGGTTTATTTCTGCACAAAAGTATCCGGTAAATATACCACCGTCTCTTGTCTACTGTTCAAACCATGTTACCTTCTTTTTCCAATCTTCCATTTTAGAGAAGTGATCATAAGTTCATTTGTTTACTATCTCAGTTAATCCTTTTTGCTTATCAGTTCTTTATATATGCTTTGTCATGCTTGTGCGTGCAGATCCACAGGAAATGGAGAAAATCCACATCCACCTGCTGGCTTCTTGGCAAACAACACGAGGCGACCGAGAGGCTCTCCTTAATCTGAAATCCGTTATCACAATGATCCGTCAGGAGCACTGTCATCATGGGGGAATGGCTCCTCCGAGTGCACCTGGACAGGGGTGATATGCAAATATGGTGGCAGGGTCACAGAACTGAATCTCCAGGGCCTCGACTTGGCTGGAACAATAAGCCCTCACATTGGCAATCTCTCTGCTCTCGGTTCACTGTACCTACAGAACAACCACTTCGTCGGTAACATTCCTGACCAAATCGGTAGGCTTGGTTGGCTCCAAACATTGAATCTTAGTAGGAACCTTCTGAAGGGAAGTATTCCCTCAACCATCACAAATTGCACCAACCTAATGACCATGGATCTGTCAACAAACACTATTTCTGGTGTAATTCCTTCATCCATCCATCATTTGCGCAAACTTGGAGTCCTAATGATAGGAGAAAACCAGCTGCATGGTAGTATCCCACCATCCATCGGCACGATGCTGAAGACTCTTGATGTTCACACCAACAACTTCATCGGTAAAATTCCTGACGAACTAGGCCGTCTAAACAATATCCAGTACATCCAGCTTTCCATAAACAACCTAAAAAGGCATAGTTCCAGGACCGCTTTACAACCTCTCAACACTTAGTTTCTTTGCATTCACCGTGAACGACCTGCATGGCCAGATTCCAAGTGATATTGTTCTCGCCTTCCAAACCTCCGTGTCTTCCACATCTGCATCAACAAGTTCAATGGTACGATCCCGCTGTTGCTCCACAATCTGACAAAAATTGAGAGCATAAGGATGTCCCACAACTTCCTTAGTGGCTCCGTGCCACCAGGGCTTAGTAGACTTAGTAACCTTGTCCTGTACAACATTGGCTTCAATCAGATTGCAGATAATGCAAGTATCCTTGTTGAACTCACAAACTGCACTAAGCTGCAACTGGTTGCCCTTGACGAGAACCTCATTGAGGGACCTTGCCCTGAATCAATTGGCAACTTGTCGAGCTCTTTCACAGAACTGTACCTTGGTGGCAACAAGATAAGTGGCCAAATACCACCTTCCATAGGGCGCCTAACATCTCTGACACTACTAAACATGAGTCATAACCGGCTCTCTGGGAGCATCCCACCAGATACTGGCCAACTTAAGAGGCTAACCAAGCTTTCACTTACTTGGAACAAACTATCAGTGCCCATTCCTACAGTAATTGGTAACCTTACGGCTCTGACGACACTTGAGATCAGCAAGAATGAGTTGGTTTCTAGAATCCCAGATGAGTTGGGTCACCTCCATCATGTTCTTTCTCTAGACCTATCAAGCAATAACCTTCATGGTCACATCCCTGCATCTCTCTTTGCAATTAGCAGCCTAAGTACATTCTAAATCTCTCACACAATTCACTTACTGGTGCATTAGCTGAGAACATTGGCCAGCTAAAGAACATCATCGCCATTTTATCAATGGTACTATCCCACTCTCGATCGGGCAGTGCAGGAGCCTGCAAACATTATGTTTGAGCACAAATGTTCTGTCAGGAGAGATCCCTGACAGTATTGGGAGTCTTAAAGGATTACAAAGCCTGGACCTTTCAAGCAACCAATTGACTGGGGACATACCTGCAAACCTTGCCAGCTTACAAGCTCTTCAGCTGCTGAACCTCTCCATGAATGACCTGAATGGGTTGGTTCCAAGCACTGGAATATTTGCGAACCACTCTGCTGTTCACCTTGATGGAAACCCAAAGCTATGCTACTCAAGCTTGGCCTGCTACTCCCACCATCGAAAGTTGCACATAATGATTGCGGTTGCTGCAGCATCAGCTGCTGCCATATCCATCCTCATATTGATACTTCTGAAGCTACTGCCTAGGAGACATTTAGCAAAAGCAAAAACAGGAGAAATCAACAGTTTAATCAATGGAAATTACCCACTTATTTCTTACGAAGAGCTTTGTCGTGTGACCAACACGTTTGACCAGTCAAACCTGATCGGTGTTGGTAGCTTTGGTTCTGTGTAAAAGCTGTGCTGCATGATGGAACATCAGTGGCCGTCAAAGTATTGGACCTGCACAAGATGGGAGCACCCAAGAGCTGGGTTTTAGAGTGTGAGGCTCTTAGAAATTTGAGACATCGGAACCTCATAAAGCTGGTAACGGTTTGCGCGAGTGTGGATTTTTCTGGCAACGACTTCCGTGCTTTAGTCTATGAGCTCATGAGCAATGGAAGCCTGGAAGACTGGATCTACCAACGTATGCAGCATGCAAATGGAGATGGCCTCAATGCTAAAGAGGTAATCAATATAGCCATTTCACAATGAGTGTGGGGGACAGGCTGTGCACTGCGATATCAAATCTCGCAATGTTCTGCTGGATGGAGATATGACTGCAAAAGTTGGTGACTTTGGTATAGCCCGGCTGATGGCTCCTGTACCACCAGAACAACAATCTGTTTCTAGTGTTGAAGGACTGAAGGGCACCATTGGATATATTCCACCTGGTACTCATCCTAATTCTTCTACTTCTAAATTAAGATGAATATGCTGCTTTATTAAACATGTAGTACTTGCTGTGCCATGCAGAATATGGATACGGAGGAAAACCATCACCAAGGGGTGACATATATAGCTATGGCGTGATGCTCCTAGAGATGATCACTGGAAGGAGCCCTCTTCAACAACCCTTCAGAGAGGACATGAATCTTGCAAACTGGGTGCGAGAAAATCTCCCACATCAAGCTCGCCAAGTAATTGACCAGCGATTCATCAGCACTACCCTTGATGCCTCCATTGATGAGGTGCAAAGAAGTCGTGCCGAGCACCTGCTGCTTAATTGCATGTTAATTCCCATGATGGAAGTGGCCTTATCTTGTGTTGTGGAGTCTCCATACGAACAAAGCAGCATGCATGACTGTCTCCTTAGGTTGAAGAAACTAAAGGAGACTTTCTTGCACAATCACAGCACCATCTATGTTGTGGGAGAGGTTGATAGAAACTAATATCTAGATGAACCCATCTTAGTGGATAAATGTTCTAGATTTTGTGGTTCAAACAAAAGTGAAAGGGGAACTATCTTTGTCAAATAATTACAGTTCAACAAAGTCAAACCTATCAATATTTATGATTTTTACATCCAAATAAAACTAAATATCTGTTTGCTTGTTGTACGTTCAATGCTCTTTTAGAAAATTATGATTTATAGTGCTCATGACTCCATCTTTTATGATAATGGGGAACTCAGACATCAATTCCCATCCTTTGCGTACTATTACTCCATTTTTTTTCATTCTTCATGTAGCTTATATGAATTACCACAGCTTCATATGTCTTCACACCATCTACTAATAATAAGCCTTCACACTCACTCTTCACCAACCCAATGGTCATCCAACGCCAAGGCCCAAGGGGCTTGCTCTTCACGCTTGCATGACCCAACGCAAACGAGCAGTACTTACACAATTCACCAATTTGCCATATAAAGCTCACAATTTTGCGATATAGAGCCACTTTGTACCTTGCATCTTCAATGTCTTCACTTTATTGTTTTGATCACCTTCTTAAAGTTTCCATCCACATTATCGTATTATTGATCATCGACTCATAATTCTCAACATTTTTCTCCAAGATGCTAGTTTTTATTCACATCTTCTCAACTAATGTCCATCAATGCAAGATTTCTCATTGTCATTAATTGACAATTTCAACTTGTTTATCCTTTCAGCATATGATGCATTGAACTTTCTATTGATGCCAGAGCTAAACCTAACAAGACACAAACAAATGGAAATGGTTAGTCCTGCACCAATGCTTGAGGCTAGATCCTTTAGAAAGACTTCCTATTTTAGGTTGATTTATTTTGGGAATTGTTGGTGTTGGATCACTTTCGAGTCTCAACAGGTATTGATTGTAGATAAATTGTATTTGAACTGTGCATATTAATTCAAATGTGAATTTTGTAAATGCTATGATGTGTGACTTCTACAGATGAGTTGTATTCCAAATTGTGCCCTTTTGGCATTAGGGTGCTGATCCATAATATGCCTATTTTCCTATAACTAGCACAGGTAGGATACTTTATTATCCATGGCCGTAAGTAAAAAGATTAGCAGTGCCAACTTCAACAACAGCGCGAATGATTGGCCCTCATCCATGTCTCCTCCGTATCGCAGATAAATCCCAGAACCAACATAGATGAGGTTTAGGAGCCAACAGAAATGAGGTGTTCTACATAGTATCCTCTCATGCCATTTTCATATGACATACAAATTTTGTACATATAGGTATTCAGAGCTTTTAATGTTCTACCAAACACATTTTAACTTACATTTTATTGAGAATGGAGGTGATTTCACTGCTTCATCCCATTTCCTTTTATAAGGGGTGTCAGAATGGAGTATTTTGGTGTATAATTAAATTCTTTTACAATATTCTATCAATTATTACAAAAATCAATATATTACCAAAAGTCGAAAACACACGCTTCAATTGCACTTATATTTGAAAATAGGGAGAGTGATAGTAAGGTAAGGTGTACACACCATTCATTGAGAACTGGGGTAAGAGTAAATTTCACCGAGTGACAAGGGAAACTGTGCATTCTCTTTCCTTTTAGCAAGGTTAAAGATACAAAGAATCTTGTTTTAGAATAACCTAGTCTTTAGGGGCAAACATTATACAAAGTAAGCTGTAAACCCATTAGGCCATTATAGTGTCCAGTGGTAGAGCTCGACCAGAATTTTAGCCAGAGCCGATTACGGACACATAGCTAAAGTATAAAAGATAGATCACATAAGCAAGCGTATTTTTAGCAATAACATACAAATATCCAAATAGGTTATATGTGGCAAATTTAAAAATTGATGGAAGATGGTACCTCCCATTAGAAGGTAGAATAGCAGTCCATAGCCCCTTAATACAATTCATTAATTCAGCATATACCAACTGAACAAGAGTCCAAGATGCAACTATTCAAGAGCTAACGGACCTGTAAATTTGAAGCACAAATCAGTTAATATATGCTTATGTGTTTCGGTCAAAAAAATATATGCTTATATGTGACATTACATCAAAAACAATACACAATTATGATAGGACATACCACTAGACTTCTATTTCTTCATATTCTACAGCCACGCCAAATTGAACTAACACCCATCCTTGAAAAATTAAAAAGCATTTCATATCAGCACAGATACACAAAACAAGCAAGATATCAATTCTCACAATCTCACATCCCTCATAAATTGTTAAATCTATTCTTGCCAATTTCAGAACACATGTACCTCTTGTTACCGGTTTTTTTCTTACCAATGCAGAACAACTGTACGGGCACCGCCGCCGCCACCGTAGCCCCGGCCAACGCCGACTCTCTCAGCTTCAAGCTCAAGCTCGCTCTCGCCCACGGCCACGCCCGCGCCTAGCACCAGCGCAGCTCACCTGCTCACCAATCGCCACCAACAGCCTCCGCCACCTCCTCCATAACCGGCCGCAGTGGGCAGTGTCGCAGTGGCACTCCTATATCACTGCAGCTGTGCAGAGACGGCGCGGCGGTGACGCGCCAGAGGCGGCGAGGGTCTGCAGCTACGGCCTACGGCGTGCTGGAGGAGGCGCGGCGGCTGCGCCCTGTTGCAATTCGAGAGACGGAATTTGGAGAGCCAGCGACGGAGTCACGGTCATGGTGAATTGGTGAGCAGGGCGGCCAATTGAGGAGGTTGGAGATTTGGGCTGATGTGCTTATGGGCCTTCGCTCATTGCCCCTCCCTCGTCCTTCTCGCGTCGCTCAGACACATTGACGCCTCCACTCGCAACGTCACACGACGCTCTCGGAGTCGGAGTGCCGCCTGCTCTGCTCGGGAGCTGCAGAAAAAAAAAACTCTATTTTTAAAAGAATTGTTTGCTAGGCCTTGTTTAGTTCCCAAAGTTAGGAGGTGCCACAATTCTGTAGTATTTCGTATGTATTTGTAAATTATTATTCAAACTTTGACTAATAAAGTTTAAAAGATTCATCTTGCAAAGTTAAACCTAATTATGCAATTAGTTTTTTATTTCGTCCATATTTAATACTCCATGCATGTATCGTAAATTTGATGTGATGAAAAATCTTCTTTTTATATAGTGTATTTTCAGGAGTTTAGGAGGAACTAAACATGGCCCTAAGCAGTTGGACTAACTACATTCACAACTACGGTCAAAAAAACAAAATCCAATGACTTTGACAATATGTTATAGACTAAGTGAATGTTCGTGCGTTGTAAGGGTAACAACATATAATCTAACAGCCAAAATGCATTATTTTTTCTTGACTGCATTATGGTGTTAAAAAATATCAGCAAGCCTTCAGCTTATGAATAGTCAAATAATCTGCAAACATTGATACAACTCCCAAGATTCCTCGTGTGCTTCGTGCGCTTGTGGTGAACGGGGTTGGAGGATATAGTAGACAATTGTCGCTTTGTTGATGCTACAGTGTGATTCGCCGAGGAGGTGTAGCAACTAGTTGCATTGGGTGGCTGTGTCCGCCACGGCGCGGTATACTCGGAATCGGCGCTCTGGCGGACTACGGGACGAGTGTGTCGCCAAGGAACACGCACAAACCGGAGGTTGAATGCCTCATGTCTCTGGGCAGCTAGCCCAGTCGACGTCGGAATATGCCGTGACGTCAAGGCTTGTGTGGCCATACGGAGGTGTAAGCCAGAGCGACGTTATCCCGTGGAGGTACAGTAGAATCCGCTTCAGCATGGTGAGGTGCGGCGCTCGTGGATCGTGCATAGGCATGCAAGCTCGTTACACAGCAAAGTATCGAGATTCGAGCATCTCACCGTCAGGTACACGTGAGCTGCAAGTCAATAATTGGGGGTTATTTCCTTTTAAAGAATCCTTCTAATGTGCAAGCAGCCATGCGCCCACGTGTATACTGTTAAAAGTCAGTACTGACGAAATGCAACTATGCAAGCTAGAGTGCAGCCTGAAACGGTGGAGCGCAAACGTCGTATTTGCTTTCTATGTTCGGATTGTATTGCTGAAAAATTGAAAAAAAAAAAACTTAAGACCTCACAAGCTCACACTTTAGACTTGATTATTGATTACCGATTGCAGAATTGGATATTTGGGGTACCTGGGATAGTAGATTGGCAGGGAGAGCTTATCGCAGGCTCGCAGCGGCCACCGGCCACTGGCCAACAAGTCGTCGCTGAGATTTGCTTCTTTGAGACACATGGTTGAGAATGAAAAAGAAGGAGCACTAGAGTAGCCGCAGGCGCCGGCACCGTGAGGAGGACTTATTACGGCTTGCGAATTGCGATGTGGAAACAATGAAGATCGCAAGATGAAACGGTGACTAGGGTTAGGCTGTGTAGCAGATCGAGGCCAGGCGACGTTTGGCCTTTTGGGCTGCTGTGTAGTGTATTTGATCATTCATTCACGTAATCATTCTTACTTCTGGGCTACTGGGCTTATTTTTACTTCTTGAGAACGATGGGCTAAGGCAATGCCGTGATGGACTGCTGAGTTACCGGGGTCGTACGTAATTTTTGCCGGGGTCCAACGTGGCCACAAATCGCTGGGTACCGGAGGCCATGACAAAGTCGTCGGGGTCGGCTGACCCCGATAGTTGAACATAGCTTCGCCACCGAAGCTTATGTAGGAAGGGTCATCGCCGTCGTTGCTGAGCTCTTTCCCTTGGCGTCAATTTGAGAAGGTGTGGGTTTGCAATTCGTCATGGTGTGGCACACAATGTCTTCGGTATAGCGTTCTTGAGAGAGTTAGAAGCCATCGGCGTTGCGCTCCACGTTGATGCCCAAGACGAACCAGAAATCGCCCATGTCCTTGACAACGAACTCGGCGCTGAGGTGGCCAACAACCTGTTGGAGGGCCTTGCTAGAGCCGGTGAGGGCAATATCGTCGACATACGAAAGAAGGTAGATGATGTCTGCCTCGCCGTAGCACAACAATGATGAGTCAGACCGTGTCTCCTGGAAGCCAAGCTTGATGACAAAGTGGGTGAAGCGGGTGAACCACGTGTGTGGAGCTTGACGCAGGCTGTACAACGATTTGTCGAGGAGGCAAACCGCAGTAAGATGATCAGCGTCCACAAAGCCCGTGAGCTGCTAACATAGATTGTGCTCCTTGAGGTAGCCATGCAAGAAGGTGCTCGAGACATCGCGAGTTACTTTGTAGACTAGTGGCGGGATGCAGCAATGGTAAGAACAGTTCGGATCCTCGCCGGTTTCACAACACGATTGAAGGTTTCATCAAAGTCGACACCGGCGCGTTGAGTGAATCCCCGAACCACCCAACAAGCCTTGTATCGCTCTAGAGTGCCATGTGTGTTTCTGTTAGAGTGTTTCAAACTCAATGGACATGGCGGCACACCAATTTGGATCATTGAGCATGGCACGAGTTGTAGAAGGAATTGGGGAAATCTCTGCTATACAATAAGACAATTTCCATGTCATTTTAATTCCATAAATTAATATTATGATGATGACATATAAAAGATTATTAATAAAAGAGATCATAACACCACACATGTTCGTGACAGTGATGAACATGTGAACAAGAAGCATATGAAGCACATATATATATATATATATATATATATATATATATATCATAAATATATAAACATGAAACATAACTCATAACAGCAACAGACATGGGACAGCAAGAGAAACAACGTAATAGAACTACTGAAACATATAGACAGAAACATATGAAACAACATGACTATAAGACAGAAACAGATATGCAGAGCATATAACTAGCGGGGACTGACAACAAGCATCTCATGAAACGATATAATAGAACTGATGAACAAACTCTGAGTAGCATATGAAACGACACGGATGAACTACTGAAACATATATGATCTTAAAAACGTAAAACACTGAGAAGATGAACCGATCATACCCTCTCATGCGCTCTGATGATCCAGAAACTTGTCCAACCTCCAGCGTCATCTCGAGGAAGAAGATGAAGTCCACCCGTGAGGAAGATGAAGACGATGTCACCGGCAACTCGAGGAAGAAGACGACGAATGGCGGCGGAGATTTGGGCAGTCGTGTAGATGCTCCCCAAACCTTAATTGTCGATCCTCCGTGCAAGATCTCGAACGGCAAGGGTTTCAGAGGCACCTGCCCTCTCGCTCCTCCGTGCACGCGGAGTTATGAGATGGAGAAGCCTTCGTTGTTGTGGAATAGTATTTCTAGTGTTTCTCGTATGTCCTGAAGAGACAGGGGCTCTCCCCTATATCCTTGCGGCGCTGGAAGGGAGAAGAGGAGGAGAAAGGTCTCGGGCAGTCCAAGAGTCAGGCATACGGAGAGATCAACTCAAAGTTGTAACTCCCGTCATCATGGTGAGTGAGTGCTAAAAATTTAGCATGCCACGCCACGCCCGCTCGCCACCTTCCTACCTGCCTGCCACACCCTGGCCCGGTCGGCTGGAGGCGGCAGCGGTGCGTGTGCGCGTGTGGCACGTCTTGGTCCGCTTCTTAACTTCTCAAATTAAGTGAAATAATTCTCACCATATAAGTCAAGTCAACGACCCTTGGAATTCTAATCCGATATAAATAATTATACCCACAATTATAGACCATAGAGTTTATTAATTTATTGAATATATAAATGGGCCTAACCCATAATAAATCCAACAATCCCCACCAAACTCTAGGTTTGTAACTGTGTAGTTCCAGAATCACAATTCTTTGATATACCAGTGTTTCGATGGAGACTGTTAAGTTAAACAATGTTGGTATAAATTAAGTGCAACTAAAATATGAAGGGTTCTGCAAGCGCGTAGAATATACCATTGTAGTATTTTATTAGGAGTATCCAGGTATCGTTATTTATATTTTACCACAGGAAAGCATGGGTCAAAGAATCTGATAATTCACTATTATGTATCTACTAACTTAGTAAACCAACTAGACTATAGCAGGGGTGAATGATATATATGATAGGATTATACAATATAATACATAGGGGATAGGTCACTAAAGATATGCAACTAGTTAACTTGAGAGGTCAACGGGAAGGTAGATTCCTATGATATTCTTATCACATTGTAAAGATATACCCAACTATGCTAAGACTTACCATACTCTTGTGTACCTCGGGACGCTAGTAGACAGGAGAGATTACCATAAAAGATCGTCTACTGATGTGACTACGGTCCTACAATTTAAGAACCTGCTCGACATGATATGGATGGGGATGTCTCCTCCCGTAACTACCATACAACAGGGAACATGGTGTACTCATAGGCAGAACATCATGTAAGCACCACGCTTACACAAGGCTCGGCTACTTAGCCAAACCGGTTAAGAAAAGACTAAGCACTCTATGAACTAGCACACAAAAGCATTGATAATCTCAACTAGCAAGATATATAAAAGTAAGCATAGCCATGTAAATAAGAGAATAAGTATGAGTATTACATAATGTTGAAGTGAAGATACAAGGCTTTACCAAGCCTCCAAGACTAGATCCGAAACCTCGAGCAAGAGCCCATCTCGACCCTCTTTCCCTAGCAACTAGTTGACTACATTGAAGAGTCTAGACCTAATCCTCTAGGGTAGAGAGAGGTTATCCTTTCAACGGACACCTCCCAATCAAATGAATAATGAATAATGAATTAGGGTTTCTCCCAGGGTCAGAGGCCTTGCTTATATAGCCCCCTAGGATGCACCATAGCCCTCAGATCAAACCGACCTTGATGCATGCTGTAGATTGATCCTCAAAGGTGGTGGAGGCAGGATCCACGAGACTGGACGTGATTGGTCCACCTCACAAGGCGACCGCCTAGAGTGTGGGGGCGCCCATCCTCTCCCTTGTCCCAAATAGGCTCATCTTTGGTGGGCTCATAGATCTCTTGATTAGCTTTCCAAATCATCTTGGATCACTTCAAACAGAGTTCATATGTGTCCTGTTTGTCCGTTTTACTTTGGACTACTCCTCGAGCCCATTTGTAATCTTCTGAAAGGCGTAACTTTGTCGTTCGGACTCCGATTTGAGTGAACCAAAACTCCATTTGATGTGTCTCGATGAGCTCTACACAATAGCTCACTTTATTTCATCATTTGAGACACTTCTATTTAGTGATTCTGGTACTTATCTAGTATAACCCCTGCAAAACATAGATTTACCAAAACTCATGGAATTCTATCAGTTTAACCCCTATATCTAGATAGTAATTATAATTAAGTCATTTATCATGTTTCATTGACGGTTAAAAATTAGAGTTATCTACCGTTAATAAAATCCTCCAAGTTTACCCTTTGCTCGTTCCTGAGAAAAGATAAACTCAGCGATGGATTAGAAGTTGCTATGATGCTTTCATGCCTCAAAAGTACACATGCGTTCAAACAAAAACTCTCCTCTGGATTAGAGTCAACCATCCTGACTTTCAAACTTACCCATATTACCTTCAACCATGGGGCTTATTGCCTTCACTTGGGTCTTGAGCAATTGAAAGACAGAACGATCAAGTCAAGCACTATGTCTCGAGTTCTTCAATCAACCTTCATTTCAGAGTTTTTGTATGTTTTCAAAATAAAACTCAGAGATTCCTTTCTATGACCCTTTCAAGTCTCTCATATGTGGTATTTGTGGATTCTCACCAAGGCAACAATGGTTTTTTGACTTCTTCTCTCAGAATATATGGTATTTTTGGAATAAGGCAGAGTAACATTGTGCCTTCTCTCTCTCACCCTACAACTAGTAAAATTATGTGGAGGTCATAGGTGGGAAAGAGACAGCTCATACATACTTGCAATACATATGTTGCCTAGTCCAACCATGGATCCAAAGGAACTCGTTATACAATCAAATCAAGATGTGCATGTGTGGTTTCAAATGAGTAGTGAACAAAATGGAAGATAATATTTATGAGAGGTAGAAGGGATGAAAGTCTAATTCTATAATGCTCCTTAACAAAGGGTAACTTCTCTCAAACTGGAACTTTAAAGGACTTAGAAAAACTGGGGCTTTGCTTTGCTCTCTTTTTTTTCATCACACTATTTTTTCACTTTTTTTATATATTTTTTCTCTATTTTTTATAGTCTAATCTCTGATACAATGAAACTTTTAAGAGGAAAAAGAAAATGATAAAAACTTAGAGCCTTTTTTTGGAACGAGGGTAGCAGACAAGGAAAACCTATGGGGAATATTTTTGGTGTTCATTCCTAGTGTAGGACTAGAACAATTCTGAGAGGATCTAGATGGGTGAGTATGGCGGTGCGTACTTTCAGGGTAGAAGTAGCAAGGGTGTAAACTGTGCATGTGAAATCTTTGATTTTAACCACATGAAAAGCTCCTAAGGATCAACACAGCTGGACCAAACTCAATGCACACAAGCAGTAAATAAATGTGGACGTCTATCCTATTCTAACAAGCATGCATATGTTGTTGTGGTAGGAATTTAAGCTCTCGTCACACAGGAACTCATCATGTAGCATTTTTAAGTTTTTCAAAAGAAAAATTCTCCAGTCTAGGTTCTCTAGGATCAAGATAAACAGTAGCTCAAAACCTTCCTATTTCATATCCGTCAACTACCTAGACTTAGATCAAGCATTCGCTACCCACAAGTTCAGGTTTAGAGCAAATCTTAAACCAAAACTGTTGTATCCAAAACTCGGGAGAGTTCGAGGTTGAAAATTAGGTACTTGAAAGAAATTACGGCAGAGCAACTATTTATCATTTCTATGTTCAAAGATTATCTTCAGAGAACCTTTGCACACTCTCACTTCTTATTTTAAAATTAAAGATCACACATAACTATATATAGCTATAAAAAGAAATCTTTATTTGGTTTTATGGTTATGAATCTTCTTATTGTTTTTAAACAAAGCAAACGCAATATAAATAACTATAGAGGGAACAAAATACTTAGCTAGATACATGGGGGATGCTTTCCCCCAAGCTAGTTGTTGATGTAGTCGTTCACGCTTTAACTGTAACAAACTAGCAATGGATCTAGTTGTACTTCGTCTCACGGAGTGTCGATGTTGGTGACTGTTGAGATAGTACTCCGATATTGGATAGAACATCCACTTTTGCTTGTCCGCTCTTCTTGACCCTTCAAATCCTGTGAAGCTCAAATAGACAACAAAGCTTGTAGAACGGATTAAGTGTTAGTGATAAATATCTAAACTTTGAGCATCTAGAACCTCATCATTTATCAGGATCTCTCTTTCAATATTTTTGTAATTTTTATATCTACATGATGCAAGAGGAAATGCAACAAAGATGAATGCATATTTATTTTAGTTTTACGCCACCACGGTGAATATCTCTATGGGTTATTACATACCACGAAATTATTCACATGGGGCTTAGCATTTTTAGGATGCAATGCAATAACATTTTTTTCTAATGCAGATGTAAAAAAGTAACTATGCAATAAGAATTAATTATGTGGGAAAGTAAATATGCTAATGGAAAAAACTTATGCAATGCTAAAAAGGGAAGTATGGATAACTACCAAGTTTACCTCCCTGGTGAAGGTTCAATGATTCAAGTCCTTCGAATAAGACTTGTTTTCATGTTCACTGCTTAGGTGCATTGTTTGATCCCAAAGGTGGAGACCTGGACAACTGCACCTCTTGAGATGGGTTTTGAAGATGGTGTCACCCACATTCTTTGCTTGCCATCGGTTGGAAGTGAAGCTCTAATTGTGGAAGTTGGCCACATGCATCTTGCTCAGTGTACTTGTTTGCAAACTTGGAACCTCCACTTGTATAATTTGGGGAATCTAACTTCCCTGTATTTTGCTTGAAGTGTGTCCTACTTACAAAGACAATGTAGAGATCAAGTGCATGAGTCCTATTGGTGGAAAAACACCAACAAAACCAAAACCTTATTTATTCCTCTGTAACCTTAGTCACATTAAACATGATAAGATTGATGTGCATTATTCATTCTTATAGCATGGGTGACAAGATCAGAAGGATGAGCATGAATATAGCATCCAAACATTTTTAGCAACAAGATTGGAATTGTGTAAGCTATGGAAGGATTGTCAACTTTACATATGTATCAAACAATTTTATGATTAAAACAACCATCTTCCAAGGATGCCACATTTAGCTCATTAAGTTATGACAATGAAATCAAGAAAGTAATGCTATGGACAAACTTAAGAAACAAAACATGTTGAGTTAGTCAGATAGAATCAAGCAAGTTGTAACTCAAACATGTTTATTCATTTCTTTAGGTGTATACTAGAGTCAAGGTAGAGCTTTTTAAATAATGACCACTTACATTTAGATGTTACCTTTGTCACAGGAGCACCCTGCGATGAAGAGTAATGCTTCTAGTGGTCCTTTCCTTCTTCTTGGAGTTTGCCTCTCTCCTTGACACTTCTTCATGAGTATCTTGTCTTTTAGATCTGTGCTCCTTCTTCCTCCTTTATTATGTCCAGACCTTTTGCTCTACTCTCATTGTTTCTTCTCTGCAGAGGATTAGTGGACAACACATACCCGAAGGAGATGTACAAATAATAACAAGGGTGGTATTGTCATAGAGCTAAAGGTC
>CM041638.1:21902690-21963240 GCA_023333625.1 Bothriochloa decipiens
ATGTACAAATAATAACAAGGGTGGTATTGTCATAGAGCTAAAGGTCATATTATATGATATAGAAAAGTTGGTTTAAAAATTTTGATTATCATAGAATATTTACTCACCATTACTTCTTCTCTCAAGGATTGATTTTATTTTTTCTTAAGTTTGATTTGCATTTATGGAATAAGAATCATTCAAACTTGTAGAGAGAAAGTAAGAGTGAGTAAAGGAATTGCGAACCAGCGTGCTAGAGTGACGAGGGCTTGAGAGGAGAAAGATCATTGTTGGATCATCTTTGGAGGAATCATCAACCTTCCTCCACCAAACTTGAACTTTTCTGCCGCTCGACACTATTAGAGAGGGCTCTTGATTTTTGGTCTTTTGAGCTAAGACCTCTCCCTCGCATTCTGCTTTTCTTTGAACTATCTGATCCAGGAGGTGAGCATGCGGACAATTGAATGCTCTTCTTTCATCAACCATTCTTGATTTTCTTGAGTCTTGGTTGATGAGCTAATGTTCATTGGAGATCCACACTTGAGTTCCTCCTTGATGATTTTTGTCTTCTAGCGGCATGGCGATGAGTTGTTTTGTTAAATGATATGCCAGCCGTATTGATGATCAATGGAGGAACTTCATCGAAAATTGAATGAAAGCTTCATCTCCAATGACACAAGAACATGATCTTGCAATTGTGGTTGTTTATGGACCTTTAGATCTGAGTCTACAGTCCACCATTGATCGATATATGTTGACACAAGGATGCATGACATATTAGAATGTCATCATTGTCTTTGTTCTCGACGTGCAAGATGGTGTCTTCAAGGACAATGAGAGCAGGTCTCTAATTGGCAAAAATGAGGTGAGGTGCACCCTGCTTCTCATCGGCATCCTAGCCTGAGTTTTAGGAAGAATCAATGTTATGATGTCTTCAACTTTGTTCATGGTCAGTCATATTGTACATCTACTTCCTTTGGGCGGGTGCTATTGATGTACATCTTATATATGGCACTCGTCTTTGCAAGTGATGCCAAACCATGAATAGGCTCATCATAAATTCTTTCCTACAAAATGTTAGTGGACACATACCCAAAGGATTGCAATAATTTCAAAATATGGGTTGTCCACAATTTATATGAATTTCATCTATGCTAATGAAGGAATAGTTTTTTTAGGATTATGTTAGCATAGATTTTGTTTATCAAACTTTATTTGTTTTCTGCATTCTGGCATGGTTCAAGGCAAGGGTAACTTGTAGCAAATGACATAGTGAGTGATATTTGATACTTACAGTTCTTCCATCCATGATGAATGATTCGTGTCTTTTTTGCGAAGTTGTTGGCTTTCATCATTTGCCTTGCTTCATCTCTAATGTGAGTTCATCTCTTGACTTACCCAAATTAAATTTGAGAGTTTTCTGCAAGGGTTAGTCTAACAAACTAACCATTGTCTACACTAGCAATTTTTAGTTCAATAACTAAACTAGACTCCAGGGTTAAGGAAGACTATTTAACCTAAGCACCATGCTTAATTTAAAAAGCCTTTGAAAGTATGTACGTGCAATACTTTTAAACCAAGCATACTATGGTAGACAAAAGGCATCATCAAAGCATTTATAGAGACTTACTCAAACAGAGATGAAAGGGCATGATCATGGTGAGGATTTTTTTTTAATTTTAGATGCAGGCAACATGAATGCAACTAACTAAACATGCTATGGATTTGAGGAAACATAAACTAAACAAAGTGGAGAGGGTGCATGGATGATTAAAGCAAACATGCAATGTGATGCAAGAATTTAAAGATAACTACTCATAAATTTAAAGTCCATGAGCAAGACTATCTCACATTTTCTTGATCATACTTACCATGACTCACAAGATGGTTGTGAGTAGCGTAGGTTCAATGTTCATCACTTGAGATGTAAGTTGAATTATCCAATCTACACATGATTAGAATAATATATATGTATACACAAATCTGTGAGATGGCAGGGTTCCCATGTTGATGAATGTTGAATGTTGAATGTTGGGGCACCCTGGGATCTTCAATATCTCTTTTCTTTTCTCGTGGAATCTTGCCAGGAGGTCGAAATGACATCTTTTGTCCTGTCTATTCCACACTCAACAAAACAAGGGGTAATCCTACTAAAGCTAGTGATACACTAAATTATCAGATATCAAGATCATTATTAAAATCTTTATGCCAAATGCTTCCCCGGTAATGGTGCCAAAAATGCTTGTTGGTATAAATTAAGTGCAACTAAAATATAAAGGGTTCTACAAGCGCATAGAATATACCATTGTAGCATTTTACCGGGAGTAT
This sequence comes from Bothriochloa decipiens, assembly GCA_023333625.1. Lineage (NCBI taxonomy): Eukaryota > Viridiplantae > Streptophyta > Magnoliopsida > Poales > Poaceae > Bothriochloa > Bothriochloa decipiens. The sequence goes on from CM041638.1 coordinate 21,904,998, forward strand.
CCAGGTATCGTTATTTATATTTTACCACAGGGAAGGATGGGTCAAAGAATCTGATAATTCACCATCATGTACCTACTAACTTAGTAAACCAACTAGACTATAGCAGGGGTGAATGATATATATGATAGAATTATGCAATATAACACATAGGGGATAGGTCACTAAAGATATGCAACTAGTTAACTTGGGAGGTCAACAGGGAGGTAGATTCCTATGATATTCTTATCACATGGTAAAGATATACCCAACTATGCTAAGACTAACCATACTCTTATGCACTTCGGGACGCCACTAGACAGGAGAGAGTACCATAAAAGATACCTCTGCTGACGTAACTATGGTCCTACAATTTAAGAACCTGCTCGACGCGATATGAACGGGACTGTCACCTCCTATAAATACCATACAACAGGGAACAGGGTGTACTCATAGGCAGAACATCGTGCAAGCACCACGCTTACACGACGCTCGGCTACTTAGCCAAACCGGTTAAGAAAAGACTAAGCGCTCTATGAACTAACACACAAAAGCATTGATAATCTCAACTAGCAAGATATATAAAAGTAAGCATAGCCATGTAAATAAGAGAATAAGTATGAGTATTATAGAATGTTGAAGTGAAGATACAAGGCTTTACCAAGCCTCCAAGACTAGATCCAGAACCTCGAGCAAGAGCCCATCTCGACCCTCTTTCCCTAGCAACTAGTTGACTACATTGAAGAGTCTAGACCTAATCGTCTAGGGTAGCGAGAGAGGTTATCCTTTCAAGGGACACCTCTCAATCAAATGAATAATGAATAATGAATTAGGGTTTCTCCTAGGGCCAGGGGCCTTGATTATATAGCCCCCTAGGATGCACCACGGCCCTCGAATCAAACCGACCTTGATGCATGGTGTAGATTGATCCTCAAAGGCAGCGGAGGCAGGATCTGCGAGACTGGATGTGATTGGTCCACGTCACTGGGTGCCTACCCTAGAGGGTGTGGCACTCACCCTCTCCCTTGTCTTTGGTGGGCTCATAGATCTCTTTGTTAGGTTTCTGAATCATCTTGGATCACCTCAAACGGAGTTTGTATGTGTCCTGGGCGTCCGTTTTACTCCGGACTACTCCTCGAGCCCATTTGTAGTCTTCTGAAAGGCGTAACTTTGTCATCCGGACTCTGATTTGGGTGAACCAAAACTCCATTTCATGTGTCTCGACGAGCTCTACACAATAGCTCACTTTATTCATCATTTGAGACACTTCTATTTGATGATTTTGGTACTTTGCCAGTTTAACCCCTGTAAAACATAGATTCACCAAAACTCATGGAATTTTGTCAGTATAACCCCTGTATCTAGATAGTAATTGTAATTAAGTCATTTCTCATATTTGGTTGACGGTTAAAAATTAGAGTTATCTATCGTCAACAAACATCCACCTCGAATGAGAGTTTCACTCAGTCAAACTGAACAATGGACTAAGCCTTGAATTGATATTTTTATGCGAGATGATATTCGCTCAAGTCCTTTGCTGATACTAGGCTGGAAAAGGCATCCCCGCTGTTTGAAGCATATAAGTCACACTTCAGTGCCTTTCATGAGTATTTAGAGATCACCAAAACCCCATAGACTATGACCAGCAGTCTGACTCATATAGGTGTACTCCTCAAAAGATATTCTGTAGGACAACAACTCATCTTGGAATACATTTGTAATGCAGATCTTTACCCCTTATGGACCAAATCCCAGGCACTGTAAACACTCGCATTTTGCCATCGGGTAAGAAAATCTGCAGGATCCACCTTTGTTTGATATCAACTGGACCTTATGCGAGAGAAAGTGATGCCATCAGAATCTTGCCTTACAGATAGGAAAGATGTGCATCAAAAATGAGTCAAGAAAGGCATCTTTCCTCTCAATCTACTACTAGCTTGTTTCACCACTCTACTTCATGGGATCTCCGATCACATAGAGTAGGTTACCACTACAGTAGATTTCACGTGGGTCTCATACCCATTTCTCTCGATGCACTTTCTATCACATTGCATGACAGACCCTTAGTGAATTGATCTATCAGATTATTTGACGTGTGGACATAATGCACCGTTATAACTCTAGAGGTTTTCAACTTTTTGATAGATTTTAATCTTCTCTTAACATGCCTTGTAGACTTCATGTTATTCCTGTAACTGTTGACCTTTGTAATCATAGTCTGGTTGTCACAGTTCATGGAAATAGCCAGTATCGGTTTTTCAATTACCAGTAAATCCAATAGGAAATCACATATCCACTCGGCCTCAACCCCAGCAGTATCTAATGCCGTGAGTTCTGCTTCCATTATAGACTTTGTTAAGATAGTCTGCTTGCAAGACTTCTAGGAAACAATGCCACCTGCACGCAAGAACGCATATCCGCTCATGGCATAAAGCTCATCAGTATCAGAGATCCAGTTGGCATCACAATAGCCTTCTAGGGTTTATAGTATAATGAATACCATATGTCATAGTTACTTTCAAATAATGCAACACTCTGTCAAGAGTACGCCAGTGATCATCTCCTGGTTTGGACACAAACCGGCTCAGCTTGCTCACAGCATAAGAGATATTAGGTCTTGTTGCACTCGCAAGGTACATGAGTGAGCCAATGATTTGGAAGTATGTCAATTGATGCCTTACTATTCTCTGATTCCTTCTCAATAGCACACTAGGATCATAAGGTGTAGGAGCAGGATCAAAGTCACTAAATCTAAAGCGACTTAATACCTTTTCCACATAATGGGATTGTAACAAAGTTACCCCACCGTCACCTTCTCTAACAAGCTTGATGTTTAGAATGACATCAGCCTCTCCCAAATCTTTCATTTCAAAATTGCTCGACAAAAGTTTCTTTACTTCCTCAATTATATTGAGATTTGATCCAAAGATCAAGATGTCATCAACATAACGGCATATCATAACAGCCTCACCCCCACCATACCAATAATACACACATGTCATCTTCATTCACAGAGAAACCAGCAACTATAAGAGTATTATCAAACTTTTCATACCATTGCTTAGGTGCTTGTTTAAGGCCATATAATGATTTTAACAACCTGCACACCTTGTTCTCTTGACCATCCACAATGAACCCATCTGGCTGATCCATATAGATCTCCTCATCCAACTCTCCATTTAGGAAAGTTGTCTTAACATCCATCTGATGAATGATAAGACCATAAGAGGTTGCCACGGCAATCAATGTGCGAATTGTATTCAAACGAGCAACTGGTGAATAGGTGTCAAAGAAATCTTCACCCTCCTTTTGGGTTTATCCTTTGGCCACAAGCCTTGTCTTGTACCTCTCAATGGTACCATCAGGCCTAAGCTTTTTCTTAAAGATCCATTTGCAACCTATAGGTTGACACCATAAGGATGGTCAACAACCTCCCAAGTTTCATTAGACATAATAGAATCCATCTCACTCCTTACTGCTTCCTTCCACAAGTCAGCATCAGAAGAGGAATGTGCCTCTTTAATGGTGGATGGTGTGCCTTCCACAAGGTACACTATAAAGTCATCACTAAAGGATTTTGTAACCCTCTGTCTCTTACTCTTGTGAATGACTATAGTGTCATCCTCCTCAGGGATGTGCACATGAGAATCCTCAGCATGATCTATTGAAATAGATGGTTTATTCTCATGGGGAATTATAGTCTCATGACTTGTTTCACTAGGTGTATTTTTCATAGGAAACTCATTCTCAAAAAATGTAGCATCTCTTGACTCTATGATAGTATCAACATACATATCAGGCACATCAGATTTTATAATTCAGAACTATATCTAGTGCTGTGAAAGGAATAACCAAGAAATACACAATCAACAGTTTTTGCCCCAAGTTTCGCTTTTTGTTGATTGGCACATTCACCTTAGCCAAGCAACCCCAAGTGCACAAATATGAGAGCTTTAATCTTCTCTTTTCCCATTCCTCAGATGGTGTGATTTCTTTATCTTTCATAGGAACCCTGTTCAGGACATGACATGCTATCAATAACACCTCACCCACCATTCCTTGGATAATCCTGTAGTGATTAACATGGCATTCACAAACTCTGTTAATGTGCGGTTTTTTCGTTCAGCAATCCCATTGGATTGTGGTGAGAATGGCGATGTCCTCTTATGGATAATACCATGTTCCACATAGAAATTATCGAAATCATTAGAGAAGTATTCTCCACCTCGATCAGATCTTAATCATTTTATTTTCCTTTCAAGTTGATTCTCAACTTCAGCTTTATAGGCCTTAAAATAATTAAATGCTTCATCTTTAGTTTTTTAAGAGATACACATAGCAAAAATGAGTGGAGTCATCTATAAATGTGAGGAAATATCTTTTACTGCCTTTGGTCAAAATTTTGTTCATCTCGCACAGACAGAATGAACAAGTTCCAGAGGTGCCAATTCCTCTCCTCAGCAGCCTTGTAAGGCTGTGGGGTTGTTTTGATTCAACACACATATGTCACTTAGAATTATTAATCAAGTTAAATTTAGGAATTAAATTCAGATTTGCTAACAGCATAAGACAGCCAAAACTTGCCGGACAAAAGCGTGAATGCCATATATCCGACTCATCAGAAATATTAACAGAATTCATCATCTTATTACACACATCATGCAAAGATAAGCAGAACAAGCCTCCGCAATCATATCCTTTACCAACAAAAGTACCATATTTCGACACAACACATTTATTCGACTCAAGAACAACTCTATAGCCATCTCAACATAGCATAGAAGCACTAACAAGATTCTTGTTGATAGAGGGCACATGCTGCACGCTCTTCAATGGCACTGTCTTCCCTGAAGTAAACTTCAGAATGACCGTACCAACACCAAGAACATGAGCACGCGACCCATTTTCCATCAACAAGGCGCCAGACCTCTCGACCTGGTAGGAAGAAATCAAAGAAACATCAGCACACACATAAATATTTGCACCACTATCCATCCACCACTCAGGTGAAATACAAACTGAAAGAATAAATGGTAAAGAATTACCATACCCTGATGTTCCATCTCCAGTTTCAGTAGTTACAACATTTGCTGATTTCTTGTCCTGTGTGAACTTACAATCAGGGCAATCTCTAGCCCAATGCTGATCACTACCACAGATAAAGCATCCTCCCTTTCCCTTGTTTCTCTTCTGCACCACATTAACAGTAGAGGTCCCAACACTCTTTCCATTGTCCTTTGTTCTTGCCCTCTCCTCAACATCAAGAGTGCCAATGAGCTCTTTCACATTGAACTCCTGTCTCTTATGTTTGAGCGAGGTGTGGCAAAGTTCTTCCAAGAAGGTGGTAACTTAGAAATTATACCACCAGCCACAAACTTGTCAGACAAAAGACAAGGTAAAAGCTCAAGTTCTTTAGCTAGTGCCTGAAACGAGCCTGTTCCCTACAGATTGGTTCTCAACCATCTTGTAGTCATACAACTGCTCCATGAGGTACGTCTTGCTACCAGCATTAGTAACTCCAAACTTCCCACAAGTGCATCCCACAACTCTTTCCCTGTAGGAAGGATGATGTATCTTTTCTAGAATTTTGGATCAAGTGCGTTAATCACTGCACCTCGAGAGAGGTTGTCATTAGCCTTAAACTTGGCCTCATCCGCAGGAGGTAAGTCAGCAGGCTTGCCCTGAGAGGCATAAAAACATGACATTGCAGTGAGCCACAATTCCATCTTAGCTTTCCAAATCAAGAAGTTTTTAACATCAAAAGGATCAGGCTCTAACACAGCAGCAAAACCTTTGACAGAAAAATGCCTATAATTAGGTTTTTGGATTGTTAGACAATAAGGCAATTTTCATGTCATTTTAATTCCATAAATTAACATTATGATGATGACATATAAAAGATTTTTAATAAAAAAGATCATGACACCACACATGTTTATGACAGTGATGAATATGTGAACAAGAATCATGTGAAGCATATATATATCATAAACATATATAAACATGAAACATAACTCATAACAGCAACAAAAATGGGATAGTAAGAGAAACAACGTAATAGAACAACTGAAACATATAGACAGAAACATATGAAACAATATGACTGTAAAACAGAAATAGATATGCAGAACATATAACTACCAGGGACTGACAACAGGCATCTCATGAAACGATATGATAAAACTAATGAAACAAACTCAGAGTAGCATATGAAATGACATGGATGAACTACTAAAACATATATGATCTAGAAAACGTAAAACAGTGAGAAGATGAACCGATCATACCCTCCGATGCGCTCCGATGATCCAGATACTTGTCTAACCTCCAGCGTCATCTCGAGGAAGAAGATGAAGTCCACCCGTGAGGAAGATGAAGAAGATGTCGCCGACAACTCGAGGAAGAAGACGACGAACGACGACGGAGATTTGGGCAGTCACGTAGACGCTCCTCAAAAACCTAATTGCGATCCCCCATGCAAGGTCTCGAACGGCAAGGGCTTCGGAGGCACCTGCCCTCTCGCTCCTCCGTGCGCGCAGAGTTACCAGATGGAGAAGCCTTCGTTGTTACGGAATAGTGTTTTTTGTGTTTCTCGTATGTCCCGAAGAGATAGGGGCTCTCCACTATATTCTTGCGGCACTGGAAGGGAGAAGAGGAGGAGAAAGGTCTCGGGCAGTCCATGAGTCAGGCATACAGACAGATCAACTCAAAGTTGTAACTCCCTCATCATGGTGAGTGAGTGCTAAAAATTTAGCATGCCACGTGGCCGTGCCCGGCCGGCGGCGGCGGCGGCGCGCGCGCGTGGTACACCTTAGTCTGCTTCTTAACTTCTCAAATTAAGTGAAATAATTCCCACGATATAAGTCAAGTCAACGACCCTTAAAATTCTAATCCGGTACAAATAATTACCCACAATTATATACCATAAAGTTTATTGATTTATTGAATATATAAATGGGCCTAGCCCATTATAAATCCAACAATCTCGATGGTGGATGTGGCGAGTGCCTATTTGGGGTTGGGTTTATGTATGCCCCCGCGTGCGTGATCATGTGGTGTTGCTATGGCGGTGAAGCCATAGTGACAGGAGAGCTGAAGATGATCGACGACGAACCCGCAACAGGCGAGCCGCTAGCGCTGGGTCAGGAACTGGTAGCGGCAGTAGGAGAGGATGCATCCATTGTGGATCGACAGGAGCAAAAACGTGTGGTTGCTGACTCGTGTTCGACTGAAGCACTATGGTACTGTTGGACACTGTAGCACATCCTGCTGTTGTTGGCGCTGCCCAGTTCCACTGGGAGAGAAAGGGGAATTGGGTTTCGTTGAAAACGACATGAGGAGAAGTGATCACTTAGCGATTTGGAAGTTGAGTCATCGGTATCCTCGATGATCCACGGGATAACCAAGAAGGGCGCATGGTGTGGAATGAGCACTGAGTTTGTGAGGCATCATAGCTGCCTAATAGGGAAAGAACACCCAAACACCCTAAATCATCATAAGATGGTGATGAGCCGAGCCGAGCAAGCGCTTGGATGGGGTGCCAATGTCACTGGCCTAGCAAGGACGCTGGTTGAGAAGATGTGCGGTCATGGCCAATGCTTCAACCCAAACGGATTCAGGCATGCCGACATGTAGGAGGAGGCTACGGACACATTCGTTCAGCGTCTGCAAGATGTATTTAGCCTTCCAATTTTGGGGAGAGGTTTATGGACAGGAGAGATGCAAGGCTATACAACTATAGGTGAGATGATGATTGACGACGAAGACGAAGGGCAAGCGAATTCCTTGCCATTGTTAGGTTGTAAGTGATGAGAGGAAGCTGAAATAGAGTGGAGACATATGCATGAAAATGTAGAATACACTAAACAACATCAGATTTGTCATTCAGGGGAATAGTCCATACATAATGAATAAAAATGTCAATAAGAACAAGGTAGTTTTTGAATCCTAAAATACTAGACACTGGGGAGGTCCATACATCTGCGTGTACAAGCTGGAAAGGAAAGTAAGACACTAAAACAGATGAAGAAAATGGCAAATGCTTGGACATATGTTTGCTGAGTTGACAGACTTTACAAGTCTGGGGTGACTCTCTGGTGAAGGTGAACTCGAGGATAGGAAGAGTTTGCTCAAGCGCATGGCCGCCTGATTAACCTAGACAGTGATGCCAGAACTCCACGCTTGGTGCGGTGGCGGCGAGGGCTTCTGGTGTGAGGGAGGCCAAAGGGTAGAGTTCACCATGGCTATCACATTAGAGGATCACGGAACGTGTTGGAAGATCCTTCATACAAAAACCATGCAAAAGGATCAAACTCAACAGAAACATGGTTATCATGGGTGAGAGAGGATTGAGGAACATAAATCAGATTCTTGACTAGCGAAGAGAAACAAGAACATTGCTGAGTAAAAGTGGGGATTTTGTGGTAGGGATGGAGGTGGATGCCCGATGGGTGACCGACATTGGCGTCGTTCGAACAATAATGATCAGAGGGGAAAAAATGAAAGGCTGAGCAGTTGGGAATTTACCAGCGTTTGAGGCCATGAGGGAGGATGCACCGGTGTCGAGGAACCACTTGGACGGCTGCTCGACGTCACGCTTCCAGGGATCCAAGGGAGGTGGTGGACTGTAGCCAGCATGAACGGATGATCTTGGCCCAGCGAAGTAGGCTCGATGTGGAGAGGTGCCAGGGTGAGGGCCAAGCACATAGGCACCCAGGGCGGGCAACGGCACGGGCCATGCCTGCACCTTCCCAGTCTAAGGGTTAAGCCCTGGTGTCTATCCCACAGGGGGCGGGCGGAGTTGGAACCGCCCTGGTGACTAGCACAATCACGCCCGCACCCATGACTCAAATGGTTGTCAAAACGTGGGGCGACGCACTCACAGGAACCACCATGGGCTAGGAGGCGGCGTTGATGGATCCTGAGCCGGAGTTAGAGCCCCCTTCGGCTGGAGCAGATGTGAACAGGAATGCACCGTTGATGATGAGCATGGCGTGCTATGCCGCCATCTTGGCATGCTCCCGATCGTACTGTTCTTCCAGAAGAAGGTAGGACCACGCTGAGATGAAGGTGTTTGGTGGTTGCTTCGACGTAATCGCCAGGATCGCATGGCGGTACTTGGATTAGAGGCTGCAGACGAGATTGAGAACCTAGCTCGTTTCTCGGACGGGCTGCCCGATGTCGCACAGTGCATCGACGAGCTTCTTGAGGTGGCCAGTGTACTGCATGATGTCCATGTCGCCTTGGACAAGGTTGCAGTACTCGGCCTCTAAGTAGATGGCACGACGTGGCTCATTTGTTGCGGAACTGATCGCGGACCTTGTTCCAAGTGAGGTATGTCGTGGCCTTCGGAGTGTGCCCTTGAAGATGGAGTTGTACAGCCAGGTGATGATTTACTGGTCCTGGATGCGCCACTCTGGGTTACAGCACTGGGCGGCCATCGGGTGGGAGTGGGAGGTGAGGTTGTTGCTGAGAGAGAACTTGCCGATGAAGGCATCAAAGAAGCAGCGGCGACAGGAGGAGGAAGAGAAGGCGGAGGAGTTGGCGAGACTCAATGGCATTAGAAAGGCTGAGGCCGAAGAAGGGGTGTTATCATGGTGGGCATGGCAGCGGAAGGGAGGGCTCATCGGAGAAGAGCAACAGCGGTGGTAAGCGGCGGAGCAGGATCAAGATACAATGTAGAGAAAGCGAATAGAGATGACAAACCATTGTGTATTGATCTCTTGAGTACATATATAGTATACAACAGGAAGGTTGCTCTCCTGGGCAACCGATCCTAGGCTAGGAGCGCACGGCGTGCGCGTGTGTGCGTGGTGACCGCACCCGTTGACCAGCGGTTGTCTAGCTAAAAAATAAGTGCATACTCTCAAACACTCTCCCTTGCACAACTAGCTCTTGGATCATTAATGTGCCCAACTCACCGCAATTGAGACATGGCAAATTGGCAATGGCAAACTGCAAGCATCCCGCGACACACGACACCTCTGCCATTTCAGTAAGGGAAGGCATTGCCGCTGCCGTCGCGCCGCGCGCTCGCAGTGGTGGTGGTGTAGAACAGGTCCGTGAAGTCGCAGAGCTCGTTCATGTCCTCCAGTCGAGGCGGCTCTTGCTTCGGCGCTGGCATCATCATCGCCATGTAGCCGGCAGCCTGTTGATGATCCGTCGTCCACCCGGCGGCGGCCTGCAGCTGTTGCTGCTGCTGCCCGGCGCCGACGAAGGCCGGCCGGCACGGGCGCGGCCTTTGCGGTGGTGCCGGAGCGGCCGTCTGCGACGAGGCGGCGCTGGGGGATTTGCCGGTAAGGCGCTGCACGACGGCCTTGAAGCTGGCGGCGTCGGAGCTGATGAACTGCGTCTCGATGAACTTGACCTTCACGCCGGCGTCCTGTGGCCGCCTGGTGCCCTGAACCTCCATGGCCATGCGCCGAGACCTCGAAGCGAAGCTTGCTAGGTTGACCAGAGGTCCAGAGAGCCGCCGCCGCCTCTGTTCTTGGACTCGGAGACTAGGCGGTGTCGACGTGTGCAAAACCGATCCACTTTTCTCGCGTTGTGTACTTGTGTTGTGATGTGGTGTTGTTGAACTGGCTGCGGAGGTCGGCTTTTATAGGTTCAGCCGCCATCGACCCCGAGCTGGCCACCGGGAGGAAGCGGGCATGTACGCACACTCCCCACTGATTGGCGGGACCCGGCACGCTTGGGCCCTGACGGTCAGTGACGCAAACTGGTCGGAGTGCGAGTCGGTTGGTGAAGCCACATCAGTGCGGGGGAAGTTGGGAGGAGGCTGGTCAAAGTTGCGGCCGTGCGGGTCGTCACGGAACACCGGGCGGTCAGCCCGAGGGGGCGGACCGGCCCAGTCTGAGTCAGTCAAGCGCTCGTGCGGAATAGCAGCTTCTATATCTTCTACCAGCGGCGGTCTACTAATACTAGTGTCACATCGGGGCAGCTCGTTCTTTTCCTGCTGCTGCAGCATCGCTGAAGGCCGAACGCCATCACTTTTCTGCCGTTCCGCACGCAAGTGGTCGATGCCAGAAGATTTACCAGAATCCAACGTAGCAGGGCGTGAGTGGTGCACGTCGTTCTGTTGTCATTTTTCTACCTTGCATTTGCGGCACGGTGACGGTGACACAAAAATTACTGGTGGATTTATTAGTATTTTTTATTAGTAGTAGTATATGTGATCATTAAGTAGCGTAGATCGGTACCTGCCAACATTGCATAGACCAGGGAAGCAAGTATGACAACTGGGCACTTCACGTAATTTTCTTTTGTGCAGACTATGTGCGCGTACTCACTCCGTCCACACGAATGACTTCACATCTGACATTTAAATTGCAGAGTTACCTTAGACAGCAATTATACCCCTAAAAAGTGTAACTGACAACACAGACCTCATGCAGACCAACGCAGAGGTGGGATGAAACCGGATAGAAACATGTGGTCATAGTTTTGTTTGTTTCCCTTTTTTCTCCGCTCAAATGGAACGTGTGGATAGGATTTTTTTCATTTCTTTTTTTGGCCTGCACAACTTGCAGCCGTGCAGCTCCAGTCTGTGCCATCTAGATGCATTGAGACCTTTTATTTGTAGATTTTTTGAACCTCAGAAGTGAAGTTAATTGTGGACGCAAGGGGTAGTTAACTTAGGTCTTCGTCGCAGTTGCATCTCTGCCATGTTGCCCTCTATATTAGGACAGTCCTCACTCATATAAGTTAGCCTATGGACATGGGGTTGGGCTTTTGTCAATAATTGTCCTTGAGAAATTAGAGTATTTTGTGGGAGGTGCTAGGATGGGCCGGAATAGATAGAGAAGGGTAGTATAGCACAAATGATAAGTGTCTAAGCTTATTGGTGAGATGGCTAGTGGCTAGGTGTTTATTGTGATGCTATTAGCGTCTTAGGGTTAATAAGTTTAGTGGAAGGTGGTGGTAAAAGAAAACTCCATTATCATACAGCCCAAAGAATCCACTTTGTAAATTTTTTCGATACCTCAGTGCTTCAAGAAAGTTGTAGTATCTGAGCTTGTGTACAAACTCACACCACACTCATGAACACGCGCACACTAACACATAAGCAAAGCCTTCTACACCTATACCTAAAAACACACACGCGACTAAGAGATACTTGAAGATCATCAAACTTCAAACATGACGGGCATGACATTTTGATCATTGTGGATATGTGCGCTTGAGGCTACAAAGAAAATGGGGGGAAAACACGGGTGTGAACGAAACCTACATCAAGCTGGTCGTGGGGGCTCCATTTGAGCAACTCCCACTAAGCCATCGACTCATTCAATTCACAACAATCCTCTACTTTGCATGTTGAGCTTATAATCAAAATTTAGCTTAGTTTACAACCCTTTAACTATCTTAGTTGGCCTAACCTATCCTGTCCCAAATGATAAAAATTCTAAGCTAGCACTTCACACAAAAATTGTAAATTGCTAACTTGGTGGACCTTTTGTTGCTTATCCATCATGATTACTACTTGGGAAAGATTGGATCAGTTTCACAAGATCCAACTAGGTAGTGTTAGCTCCCTCTACATATATATGTGCTACAAAGGTTTGGTTTCAAGCTTGCACATATGTTAGATTGGAATTGTTGGTGAATTAACACTACATATATCATTGCTAGTTGTATATGATTACCATTTGAAGGTACCACATTTCAAAATTTCACCTTGATGTGGTTACATGTAGATCATCTTTGAACTCCATCCTTATCATCATGGTTAGCTAGACATAAAAAACACTAAAAGCCCATGAGATCAACATTATAAGCAAGTTTCTAGATACTACATATTAAAGAAACAACTAAAGGCTATAGTACAACTTGAAAAATTAATAATCTAATTTAATTCATCAATCAATCCTAGTTGTAGAAACCAACACGAGCAAGAGATACCCCTTGAAAAACTATTTATAATGCGAATTCAACCAAACATATATATATATATAATATGTTGTTTCCCTTGCTTGACATAATTTCATTTATACTTGGAATTAGACATGTATTCAATCATACCAAGCTTCATAGCGTACTTAGCACCTCTTTTCCTCAATTTGGATCCACCCCAACTAATACAACATCTAATAATAGTGACTTTTGATCACCTCAGAAAATCTTTTTTGTAGTGGTGTGGTTCATGTTTTTCAATTCTTTCACCTTTTGTTTTGTGAACTTTATGTGACCATGGGGAAGAATCAATTGACTTTAGATACACACACATGGATCAATCACCAATGACATGACTTTGCGGGGTTTGTTGTTATGTATACATGTTTGCGATTATACACATTTGTGGCACTTTTGAATCTGTCTGTAACCATTTGAGCACTTTTAGAGCACTCCCAACCACGCAAATATATATGGTTTCTATATATTTTCATTTAATTTGGGTGGGTGCCAGCTAACAAAGAGATGATATGACATTCCCATTAATGAAGAGAAAATAAGATGGTTTTTTTAGATTACACGGTACAACACAGTACAACTTAAGACGCCCATAACACACCCACATACTCACCCCTGCACAAGTATATAAACCACACCCCTATGAGCATCTTATAAGGACTGACCCGGTAGATCTTGAAGTTTACGAAGTCACCACATGTGTCTCGCTGTCAATAAAGACGTCGCCTATGGTTTCTTATATCAAAAATAATGTCTGCACGAGAATCAAGACATAAACAGATGTGGTAGGTAGATAATGGAGAGAGAAGACATATGATTGAATAAAAACATATTTCGTAGAAACTATCCCTTGAAAATATAGTTTTCTATATGTAGTGTCTACATAAATTTATTATATGCACAGAAACTATAAAGGGTTTTTAGCATTGGAAGTGCTCCTAGTAACCAACTTAGTTGCATAACACGTTTGGCTAGCACTACGGTGACAAGCCACGCACACTAGTGGCTTGCAGTCATTGCGTCTGTAATAGCCCGCAATAGCTACACATTGCAATCGTTGTCTTGGCGATAGGTCGTCTCACTTAGTTATAGCCTCTTTGGTGCGACTGTGGTGGCCTATTATTCGTGGGGTAGTAAGGTGGGCTCGGGGTATGGACTCTGCTTCATGGAGAATTGATGACATCTTTGATGCTACTTTTTTGTTGGAGCGAGGTTTGTTCTGAAGTCTATGTCTCATTCACTTGAGGGACTCGGTTGAACACCCCCCCCCCCCCAACTTGAATCCCTTTACTTCAGAGGAATTGGATTCTACTTAAGAAATTAGGTTATTTGGTTTAGAATTTAAGATTTTACAACTTTCTAAAGCTCGCATATAAGGATATCTCAAATTCATAGTTGGGAGATAGGAAATGGATTATATGGATATGTTTTATGGAACAAATGTTGAAGTCTTATACAAAGTACAATTAACCATGAAACAAAAAAGGTAAGAAAGAAAATCGCTAAAATTACACAAAGTTTCTTCCCAATTCAAGTAAAGTTGTAGATGTTATTTAATAGATTCTATAGATTCTTCTTTTTCAATATAATTTATTGTTGTAAATTATGGCGGATAAACGACAAAGAAGAAGAGATCAATCGCAGTGCAGACACAAGATTTAACGTGAAAAACCCATCCAATGCGAAGGAGAAAACTACTCCTCACTATTATTAATAGTTGGGTTACAACGCTATGTGGCAGCTTACAAGATCGTGATCTCAGTGGAATCCTAATTAGGATATATGTACCAGGCCTCCTCTTTGCTCAGTCAGAAGTCGACCTTTATAATGTGCAACTGAATTTGAAACATATTCAATATTTATTATAATAAATTTAATTCCGGACATCATTGGACCTGTATAGTTTTTGCTGCTGTGCATTGGGAGGCACCTTTGGATTGGAGGACACCTTCCCAGAATCGGTGCACGCACGAGAGGTCACTGGAGAACTGAAGCAGTTGTGTTCAGCGGCGGTTGAGGCGGCGGGCGATCGACGGAATTAAACCTCACCGGCCGGTAAGTATACAAAATTGCCGACATCACATCAGTGAGGTCAGTCAAACTTGCCTGCTGCATGCATTCTGTGATGATCAGTAGATCCAGAGCTTCAAGATGATCCAGAGCTTCAAGATATGCCTGCATATCTCCATCTGGTACATGTGATCGGTTGACTGATCGATTGACTGGGACTGTCCGGCAGTGTTGTTATAGTATATAGGAGTACATGTAATACTAGTATACTACACCATGTGTTGATGAATCATGCATGGCTGCCGTTAGTGAGAGTGTGAGACCAATCAGATCATGACTCCATGAGATCGAGATTCCTGTGACCAAATGGCTCACTCTGGCTGCCCTTTAGCTTCTAGAAAACGGACAGATAAGTGGCCCATGAATACTTAACTAGTTGATGATGTAATATACAATATGCGCATATGTGAGCTGTGCGCCATTGTTTGGATATGATTGTTAATTTGTCTTCGGCTACATTGACTTGACTTGAGCTGAAGGACCAATTTGACGGCTACAACCTGGATGCAGAGGGAAAAAAGTAGCGCCATTTGCATTAATTAACTGTATTGGTACTGCACGTCACTCTTGCCAGCGACGTCCACAAATGGACTTGTTAACAGTTAGGGCTGGCCTGTGATGGGTGAAGCTGTGAAACATGATTCTGGCCTCTGGGCTGACAGCTTTAGTACACAAATGGACTTGTTAACTGTAGGAAGAACGTCAACTTATCAGCCCGTTCAGCAGCAAGCATAAACACAATTACAATTTCAGTCTTCAGTCTTAGTACACACACAATTCGTGACTACATGCAGTTTTCAACTTGCGAACAAAAGGGGAGTTCACTTTCCCTGTCTTTGCGGGCCGACGAGTGACAACTGACATGAAATGTGGTACTCCCTTCTTCCTGTAATATAGGGGTATTCAGATTGTGGTATTTTTTGAACCCGATGAATAGTACCACTTTCGTATTATTTGATAAATATTGTCCGATCGTAGACCAACTAGGCTCAAAAGATTTATCTCGTGATTTTGAACTAAACTGTGTAATTAGTTTTTTACCTACATTTAATGCTCCGTGCAAGCAGCTAAATATTGATGGAGAGAGAGTGAAAAAATTATAACTTTTGGAGGGAGCTAAACCAGGCCATAGTGTATTTTAGTTTGTTCTAAGTCAACTTAGCTAAAGTTTTAAATTTATAGCAAATAATATTATCATCTAATACATCAAACAAGTATAAAATTAAAATATATCTCATGATGAACCTAATTATGATCATTTGACATCATAAATATTATTACTCTTTTATATAAATTTGAATGATTTAACTCAAGACAATGCAAAATGTACTGTATATCAAGACAGAGGGAGTACGTCTTAAACATATGACATCTAGAAAGGAAACTGTTGTCAGTATTTTCCTAGTTTGATCAGCCAAGTTATGATACAGAAACTACTTTATACGTATACATGATCAGATGGACGAAAATGTTCTAGATAGGAGCTACTTAATTAATCTTAGAAAATAATGGAATCTCAAAGGATCCACATATATATAATCACCATGCATCTATAATGGAATTCTTTAGTGTACCGCTTTGCGTTGTTCTCCTTAAGCTTTGCTTTCAAACCTGGGACTCCTGATGCCTGATGACTACATATATAATCCTCTCATAGTATAAATGACCATAGAAATCAAAGGATGATCGTATACAATCGAGAACAATCATCCTTGTTGTATAACTGATAATAAGTGATCCAGATCCCTCAGGGCACTCACAATGCAAGAAACCACAATAGTTTCTATAGTCTTGAATATTGTACCAAAAATCCATTCTTCTCAATGCGCCATTTTTATCTAGAGTCCAAACAAAAAATTCAACCAGTCATTCTCCTTTGTGTGCTGGATCCTGTGTGCCTGTGATAGAGAAGGCCGGGTGCGATGGGAGCAAGCTCTGGGGCGTGCACGAGAGCCAGCGGCGACGGGGAGGAGGGCGCACGGGATCTGAGAGGCTCCATGAAAACCACCGTGGTCTTCCCCAACGCGGACGCTCGTCGTTTCTTCAGTCTCGATTGGCTCGTAGACATTGAGTTCATCTTAGACTTCGTTTCTTCATAATTTTTCTCTTTCCTCAATAACTATGGTGCCACATCAGCAAATTTTAATAAATACAAGTCTGTATTGTGAGTGCCTCATAGTCATATATATATGTAATTATTTTTAAGTAATAATTATGTAGTAATAATATGGAGAATTGAACCATTAATTATTATATGCTGGCAACCGGCATGCCAGTATGGAACTTATGCCATAAAAAGTACACTCCTAATTAAACAAGCAGAAAACGAAGAAATAATTATCTATCATTGTCTTCCCTAAGTGGTACTCACCTACACTTCAAACATAAAAACTAGCTACAATACTTTGCACAACATCATGAAATCGATAAATTAATTAAGCTGGAGTGAACAATACTCAAAACTTACTGCGTACTCAATTTAATTACCACCCATTGCTTATGTAGAAACAGAAGGGACAGACGCATGCCGCATCGATCGTACCAACAAATTATATTAGCTACATCTACCAAACAAACAATCAAGAGTATGGTACGTAGCTTTGTTCTCAAGATAGCATCCATGACATGGCTCTATAGTAAAACCCTAGCTGCCTGACTACGAGGTGCATGGGCAGGTGTATAATCCATTGTTGGCAGCTCAGATGCCTAGGAGCAAGAACGAATCTACCAAGGCACGACAATATAATGATGCTTCTGCAACAAGCATGGTTCTAGTTGCCCTGTTTCCTAGCTGTAGAGATTGATCTGAGCCGTGGATGTGTCATAGAGGCTCCTCCCTCCTGCTGGTTCGTTGACAGGGAAGGAATCATGCAGGTTGTCGTCATGAAGTGTGAGAGTTGGCGCTGAAAGAGCCTGCAGATGCATGCAGGACGTATAGTGCAATAGTGCGACAATACTAGGGTCTAACATATGGCTGCTTAGCTGCCCCTTTGTTTAATGTGCATGGATATTTATACACGAACTGGAAAGAAGCAATATTTGTGAGCTTTGATCGTCTCGACTTCATATATCGTATCAAAACAAATTTATTAAATTGTGTATTTCGATGTCATGAATATGCAAATTAGAGAGTTCTGTGGCTGATTTCCTTTTCGAGTTTCTTACATGTCTAATAACTATCATATGACAAAAATTGGTTGTTTATGTTATCAATCAAAAGGAATTAATTAATGGCTGATATGAAATCAACTAGCTCCTCTATGTATCAGAAACCAACTTCTCAATGAAACCAACCCATGGCACAGAAACATAGAGGAGCTAGTTGAGACAGGAGACAGAGGCCTGTCAAGCCTACCTAAAACGAACATGGAGAATGTTAGCTCGAGTGCTCAAAATCAACTGTGATGGAGCCTTTCAGGTTGGTTTACGGTTGGGAGGTTGCATTGGGCCTTTGTCATTCCGGATAGTTCAAGTGATGTGGTGAAAGCTGTTGTGAATAACGGTGGAAAAACGATAAAGAATAAGAGATCAATAACAGCGGAGATACAAGATTTAATGTGAAAATCTCTTCAATGCGAAGGAAAAAAACCACGGACGTCAGCCAACAAATACTCTTCACTACTATCAAGAGCTGGGTTACAACACCGTGCGGCGGCTTACAACAGAATTTAATCTAAGTGAAACCTTCTTGAGCACATGAATATTTGTAGCTAATGTTTAATCGTAGCTAGCATGCAGTCCACCAAGCTGCATCTTTCTCGGCAGACTATGGCCTTGTAAATGTGCATGCAACCTCATCTCTCTCGGCCAACCATAGCCATGTAAATATGCATGCAATTCTTTTATATGCCAATGTTATTAATAGAGAAAGCTATCGCATTATAGCCCAAAAATATTACGGTTGAATTTGAAATATATTCAACAAACTCTACCTTGAGACAAATTCATCTTATAGCATAAATCAAATACCATCATCCTGAACATAATAAAGAAAAATACTTCTGACGCCAAATAGCCTCTTGGGCTAATCCACTAAACCAACTAAACTTGAGCACAACTCAAACTTAGCAATAGAAACAGGTTTATTCATCATATCAGCAGGATTATCATGAGTACTGATCTTGTATATCTTTAACTTATCATCTTCGATCATATCACAAATAAAATGTTACTTGATGTCAATATGTTTAGTTCTCTCACGTAACATCTGATCTTTGGTAAGATAAATGGCACTTTGACTATTACAAAATAAATTAATACAACAATTAACTCTACACAGCTCAGCGTATAAACCTTTTAGCCAAATTAATTCTTTGCACGTCTCAGAAACAATCATGTACTCTGCTTCAGTAGTTGACAAAGCAACAACAGACTGTAATGTAGCCCTCCAACTTACAGCATAACTGCCAACAGTGAACACATAACCAGTGAGTGACCTACGCCTATCCAAATCAGCAGCATAATCTGAATCCACATAACCAAGAAGTCCCTTCTTAATTCTACCAAACTTTAAACAAGAATCTGTTATGCCTCTGAAGTACCTGAAAATCCACTAAACTACCCTTTAATGTTCTTTATCAGGATTAAACATATATCTACTAACTAAACTTATAGCATATGACAAATGTGAACAAGAGCAAATCATGGCATACAACAAAGACCCAACATCACTAGAATAAGGAACTGTTGACATGTATTCAATATCTTGATCTGTACTAGGACACTATGCAGCTGACAATTTAAAGCGAGGTGCAATAGGAGTACTAATAGGCTTTGCATTATGCATATTAAAATGCTAAAGAATTTTCTTAATATAATTTTGCTGACTAAGAAATAGAACCAGATTTTCTGTCTCTAGTAATTTCCATACCAAGAAATTTCTTAGCAGCACCAAGATCTTTCATGTCAAACTCACTACTCAACAATTTCTTCAATTTAGTGATTTCAACTTTACTCTTGGCAGCAATCAGCATATCATCAACATACAACAGCAAGTATATAGGTGATTCATTAACATGCTTGACGTAAACACAGCTATCATATTTAGACCTCTTAAAATCGTGCAACAACATAAATGAATCAAATCTCTTGTTTCACTTATGAGATGACTGCTTCAAACCATATAAGGATCTCTTCAACTTGCAAATAAATTTCTCATTGCCAGGCACTATGAGCCCTTCCGACTAGTCCATGAATATATCCTCCTCAAGCTCTCCAAGAAAAAATGCAGTCTTTACATCTAACTGCTCAAGCTCAAGATCATATGAAGTAACAATACTAAAAAATGTATGAATAGAACTGTGCTTTATAACTGGAGAGAACACATCATTATTATCAATACCAGGAATCTGACTATAGCCTTTTGCTATTAACCTTGCCTTAAACTTTAGAGGCTCACATGGAGCTAAACCCTCCTTTCTCTTGAAGATCCATTTGCAGCGGATGATCTTCTTCTTCTTAGGCAAACGAACAAACTCCCATGTGCTATTCTTCTCAAGAGACTACATCTCCTCATGCAATGCTGAAATTCACTTTTCACGATCACCATAATCAATGGCTTCACGATAAGTTGCTGGCTCATGAGTATTCTCTACCTGTTTAGCACAACTCAAAGCATAATTAGTCAAATTACATTCTTCAATAAGACGGGCTGGAGGTCCACAGCCCCTCATTGACCTACGATGAGCAACAGGCAAATCCTCCTCTGACTATAAAACAGGAGGTGAGTGCTGCTAAACATCATCATGAGTATCATCATCAGAAACTTCATCATCATGAGTATCAACTGGCTCCACCTGCACACCTGACTCATCATCCACATGCTTCACCTGCACACTAGTATACTGCAGCTCTCTTTCAGGATGCTTTAGAATATGATTTGAGGACAAACTGTCATTAAACATCATAGATTCATTGAAAACAATACTCCTACTCATGAAAGTCTTTCCTGTTTCGGGATTCCACAATTTATATCTTTTAACTCCCGAACCATAACCAAGAAGCAAACATTTAATAGCTCTAGGCTATAATTTTCCATTATCAACATGGGCATAAGCAGTGCAGCTAAAAACTTTCAACTGTAAATAATCTGCAGGTGTACCAGACCATACCTCAATGGGAGTTTTTTTATTAAGAGGAATAGAAGCCGACCTGTTTATCAAGTAACATGCGATGTTAGCTGCTTCAGCCCAAAAATGCCTGCTCATCCATGCATTCAACAGCATGCAACGAGCCTTTGAAATGGTTCTGTTTATACGCTCGGCCACACCATTTTACTGCGGAGTGTGCGGTATGGTGTAATGCCTAACAATGCCTTACAATAATCATCAAAAGTATCCAACAAAACTCTCCACCATTATCAGCATGAAGCAATTTCACCTTTCTCTTAGTTTACCTTTCTATCATAACTTTCCAATCTTTAAAAATAGCAAAGTATCATCTTTATTTTTTAGAAAATAAGGCCAAACTCTTCTAGAGTAATCATCAATAATTATAAGCATGTAACAAGCACCACCAGGAGAGGCTTACGGGAAGGACCCCATAAATCAGCATGTACATAATCAAGAGTACCTTTGGTGGTATGAACTGAGGTGTTGAATTTTACCCTTTTATGCTTCCCAAAAATACAATACACACAAAACTTCATGTTTCTCGAAGTGCAGCCATCCAGCAAGTTTCTCTTCATCAATTCTGCCATACCAAGTTGACTCATATGTCCCAAACGCATATGCCAAAGGTTAGTCTACTAGGTTCAGCATTAGTAATAGCAGCAGTAGAGAAAACATAATCATGTAAAGTACTTCCTCTAAGGATATATAACTTTGCAGAATTTAGACCATCTTTCAAGCAAACAAGAGAACCTTTTGATACCTTTAGAACGCCATCTGAATCGAAATAATAGAAACCTTCTACATCAAGCGTGCTGAGTGAGATGAGATTTTGGGACATCCCTGGTATGTACCTCACATTCTTCAGTGTGCGTGTCATGCCATTATATGCCTTGATCTGAACAGAGCTGATCCCCACAATGTCACACGGGTTGTCGTCTCCCATACGCACAACATCTCCTTTCTGCACAGGCTTATAGGAACTAAAACTGTTAGTGCAGATATAAAATGAACATGTAGAATCAAGTATCCATTCATCATGACTAGAAACACAACCAGCAAAAATTACCAGACAATCTCCAGAATTAGAATTTTCAGTGCTAGAAACAATAGAAGCATTACCATCATGATTGTCTTTCGTCTTCTCTTCATTCTTAAGTTTCAGACAATCCTCAATAAAATGGTTTTTCTTCTTGTAATACTTATAGAAATTTTTAGGCGGCTTGGACTTGGAATGGCCTCTACCGTCATTGTAGCTCTTGTCCCGACTATCATTGGAGGATCTATGCTCATATCTGCCTCTCACATGCAATGGTTCACCTTTGCAGAACGACGACCCATCAGACTACACCATGCCTTTCATCTTCTCCCTAGACTGGAGTACCTCAACAACTTCCTCAAGGGTTAGTTCATCACGGCTTAAAAGTATGGTGTCATAGAAATACGCATATGAATTCGACAGTGAACATAACAATAAAAGACTAACTCCTCATCATCATACTTCACCTCCATCGACACTAGGTAGACACGATCTCCTTGAAGGCAGATAAATGGCTCATCACCAAATCACCCTCCTTCATCTTGAGAGTGAACAACTTCATCTTCATATGCATCTTACTAGTTAGATCCTTGGATATACAGATCGATTCCAATTTCAACCAGAGTTCTGTAGCAGTATTTTCCTGTAGCACCTCTTGTAAAATATCATTATAGAGATGAAGCTGAATTAAAGCCATAGCCTTACGATCCCTCCTGATTTCCTTAAGAGTCCACTCAGCCTTTGTTTTCTTCCTGAAGCCCTCCAGCGCCTCATCGTAATCATCCTTCAGCGCTAGGATGGCCCGCATCTTGACTTGCCATAGTGAGAACCAAGTCTTGTAATCCAGCGGCGGTAGATCGAACTTCATCGACATCGTCATGATCTATAATCACAGCTCTGATGCCACTTGTTGTGAATAACGGCGGATAAACGATGAAGAACAAGAGATCAATCACAGCGAAGACACAAGATTTAACGTAGAAAACCCCTCTAATGCGAAGGGAAAAACCACGGGCGCCAGCCAGCAAACACTCCTCACTATTATCAAGAGTTAGGTTACAATGCTGTGCCGTGGCTTACAAGAGAATTTAATCTAAGTGAAACATTCCTGAGCACATGACTGTTTGTAGCTGATGTTTAATCATAGCTAGCATGCAGTTCACCAAGATGCATCTCTCTCAATAGACCATGGCCTTGTAAATGTGCATGCAACCTCATCTCTCTTGGCCAACCATAGCCACGTAAATGCATATGCAATTCCTTTATACACCAATGCTATTAATAGAGAAAGCTATCGCATTGTAGCCCAAAAATATTGCAGTTAAATTTGGAACATATTCAACAAAAGCAGGCTATGGTCACCTAGGCAAGGTGTTAAAGGTCTTCCATTCTGAATTATTG
Source organism: Bothriochloa decipiens (assembly GCA_023333625.1). Taxonomy (NCBI): domain Eukaryota; kingdom Viridiplantae; phylum Streptophyta; class Magnoliopsida; order Poales; family Poaceae; genus Bothriochloa; species Bothriochloa decipiens. The sequence goes on from CM041638.1 coordinate 21,928,500, forward strand.
GCATGACAGCAAAGCCTTGGATGTTGCTGCGGACTTGGGGATTAGAATTATTGAGTTAGAATGGGTCTCCATGATGGTGGTACAAGCAATGGTAACATCAACTTTGATCTTTCAGTGATGGTGGATTTCATCGAGGAGCCATTTTAGCCGTGAGGTATAGCACTGCGTCTGCCGTCTGGTAGTAGGGCTTCAAGCTTTAACTTCTCACGATGATCAATCTTTCAGTGATGGTGGATTTCATCGAGGAGCCGTTTCATTCCTGCGTGCTCATCACCTTGTGGAATATGGATGATCCTGTGAAAGCTACGACGATACTTCAAGATTTGATGCTAATGTTTTTTTGTTGAGGGCTGGCACGGCATGCATACAGTGCAGAACCCAGTACTGGGTTCAGTGAAAACTGTCGCTCTTTGTTCAGTTTTCTAGATCGAGCTCAGTGTTCAGTTTTAGAGCTGATGAGAGTTGGTTTTAAGCTCATGTTCGTCGTGTATTTCTTATGGATCGTTTGGCCAACTCTTGTAGGTTCTTGCTTGTACTCTTGTCCCTTAACGAAATACAAATGCATGCTCAAGCATGTTTTGAAAAAAATGATTCAGGTTTAAAAAAAAGGCATTGCGATTTCGTTTCTTTCAGAAAAAGGACAAAGTCAAAATGATTCAAGAATCAAGGATACCCCACAAAATCATGACTTGTGATCCTTGGCTCTTGACCACAATAGTTTATTTGTCTTTCCACTTCCAGGTTACTGAAACTCCACGTTCAAACTAAGAGCTAGCTGCCAATAAGCAAAACAATCATCGACTATATCACGGTCATATGCAATCATATAAAAAGATTATATGGCTGTGCATGCATGCGTGTGAGACTGAACAACTATGGAAACAATAATATCAATGCAGACTAATCACACGAGTGGAGTAGGTGGAGAGAATTAGGGAAAAGGAATTGTTGGCATGATCCAAAGAAGAGTCATGTTTGTCTCTTTATGCCTGATCACATGTGTCATCCGCTAATACTATTACAATGGTTTCAAAAAAACCCTTTTGTAAAGACGATCATCAAAAGATATAGCCTCTAGAAGTAGAGGACCTAAAAAAATCATAACTTTTCATATGATGACTTGAATTTAGATGAAAGAAAATTTATACATATATTACTATTCAATAAATATTTTTATAAAAATATAAAGTCAAAGTTATTCTTTGGAGACCGTCATATCTTGAGTTCCATATATATATTAATTTTGGTAAAACAGTCATATCTCGAATTTATTCTGGAACATGGTTGAAAATCTTATGAAATTGTCTACAAGTTTTATATTAAACAATTTCCAGATTCTGAATTAGTCAAAAACGAGGAGAACAGAGACCGGTCATAATTCTAGATAGCGCAGAAACTTCAACTTACAACAGTTATATCTCCTAGACCAGAACTAATTAAAAGGTGATTCCAGCGGCATATGAAAGGTACAAAAGTCTAGTTGTTCCTAGAAAAATTTCATAAACTTTCCACAGACAGATTTGAATATATTCCACAAAGATCCTCTTCTTAAACATAGTATTGATGGTCCTCCGATCTGATCCATCATGCAGTTCCTAAACTTTTTATCATTTATATGTCCTTTAGCATGCCACTACATCAACTTGGCTGACTTCACTTTTCCAAATAACCTCAACACATGAGGAAATATAGCAAAATACCATACACGATATTTATGAGGCCTTCTTTGGTCCTACTATCGTCGTCATCGTGGCACGATTGTATCATGGAGCTTCGCACTATGAGTGTGACACCCAGATTCTTTTTTGAAACTGTAGGAGAGCTGCATTTCATTGTATTATAGAGAAAAATAGGGGGTCTCCAACAGGATCCTCACTCATACGGGGATCAAATATGAGTGAGGCGATTACACACACACATTTTTTGAACACATAGAAATCAGCCAAAACTCGACCACAACTAAACAACCCTAGTCAGCCAGCGCCAAACCAAGCTCTTGAAGCTTCTTTGCCCCAGTCATGCACCAGAGACTATGTTCGTTCTTGAGCTCACTCCAAATCATGCTAAGAGAAGGAGAAACCCCCTCAAAAACACATGTATTTCTATGTTTCCAAATAGTCCAGGCCTCAAGAATAATTAGAGAGTTCACTCCTTTCCTGTGCTCCAATCCTTGCTAACTCTGCTAATCATCTTGCGCCACCATTCAGCAAAACTCTGCTCATTTTGTCGGGCATTAAATCAGCTAGGTTCATTTGAGAGAATAATTTGAACCAAACTTGTCTTGCCATCACACACGAAGTTAACAGATGTTGTATTGTCTCCTCTTCTTGGTCACATGGGGGGCATTTATCCAAATGAGAGAGGCCCCTCTTAGAGAGCCTATCTGTCGTCCAACATCTATTACGGATAGCCAGCCACAAGAACATTTTGCATTTGCTCGGAGCCCAAGACTTCCATAGACGATGCCAAGGCTCAAATGTCACTACACCACAGGAAAAAAGCTTTATAGGCAGATTTGGAAGAGTAGCAGCCACTAGTGGAGTCAAATCAATGTGTTGATCGAGTGGAGTAAAGAGAAGAAAATTATATCTTTTCCTTAAGTGTAGTGTCAACTACAGTCATCGATCGTCCATGTCACTTACGAAAAGATAGAATTTTCTCCTCTTTACTCTACTTGATCAACACAGAGCTTGCTGAAACAAATACATTTGACTACTAATAGGCCATGTTCAAATAACAAATGAATTTGTATCAAAAGCTGATTTGTTTTGGACCATTAATTTGAATAACTTTAGGTTTCCATGGTAAATAGAAAAAAGGGCCAAGTCTCGATGTCCTCCCATCTGTCGCCACCTCCTGCTAGTTTATTCTCTTCTACATATGTTGCCCCTTTTGACACCATTGACATCAGTTGTTCGTCTATGCCATGTGTGTTGTTCGTCTGTTCCATGTGTGGTTGTCTGCTACTTCTGTTCTATTATGGCCCACCACATTGGAGCACTTGTTTCCCTCTAGTTGCATCTCTATTTCTAGCCATTAGCCATGTAAAAGGGAACTTCAATGTGAATTGTAGTGATCTGCTCTATTTAAATTATTTTGAATGGCCATTGTGTTGTTGCCACCTTTGGATAATTGAGGATCAGCATAATTGTAGGTACATAATTACTGCTAGCTCAACCTACTGTAGTGATCTAGTAGGGATCACCAATAGTTTAATGTATGAAAGAAGATTGATCAATTGCTCATCAATGCCCGATTGGACAAATGATCGGTGGTGATAAAACGTCCATCACCACCGAACTACACACCAGTGACCGATGGTGAAGTAACCCTCAACACCAGCAGTGCATAAAGCTAGGTGGCAGTGACCAAAAGCTCATCACCTTTCATTTTTTTTTGTAAACAGATAATGATTATAGGATCATCAACACCGGATCAAATTGCACCATGACGTTCACAATTGGCAGTGATAAACCGTACCATCACTGTCGACAGTTCACCGCCAAGGGTCAAAACCTACGATGATGGGGGGTTTAGAAGCGAATCAAAGACAATATAAGAAACAAAGCAAGCTATAAATTCAAAGGATTGCTAATTACCCCCTTTAAAGCAAGGAGATCATGTCCACTCTATAAAACCCAAGCCACAGAGCAGTTTGTGAATAATGGACACAACAATTTGGAGAAAGGTGGAGAAAGATGCCTCCTTGGATGGGTGTGCTTGGCCAGACAAAATTAGGGAGAAGGATGCAAAGGTTTTGTACTAAGCTAGGACACTATACTTAGGTTAAACAACAAAAAGGCAGTGATCTACTAAGAAGGATGCTGAGATATTCATATATCCCCTATATGCATTTAGTACATGGAAACCCAAGATGATTTCCTATTTGCGTAAGATTGGGTTACATTGTATACGTACCAATCACACCACCACAACATACATTGATGGGTTTACACAGGAAACTAGGGATCAACAAGAGATTTCAATCTCCAACGATTGTTAAGTATCTATATCTCTTATGAAGAATCTATTTACGTGCTGGTTTCATTGAGCTTTTCCAAGCATTAGGGGGAGATTAGTAGTACCATATGTAATGCCCGGAAATTATTTGGAATGCATAAAGCATTTTAAGCTCAGGATCACGTACTAAATGAACTGAACTTTGAGTTCAAAGTTGTTGATTTTCATAAGATTGCAAACAAACTGCCAAATGCATTTACTGATGACTAATTGTTGCAAGTATGTGCCAGAAAGAATAGTGGTACTAAGTAAAAGCACTCAGCTCCCAATTGTAAATAAGAGGGGGACTAGTATGGCCATAAAGCAGGATTATTCATGCTAGCAATAGAAGGCTTTCCTTCTAAGATAGTAAATGCAGGTCAACCTATATGGTTGGCAATACTATTGGGTAAACATTGGTTATTACCCCGTAGATAGATGTCATCCACAAACCCAGCTTAGAGGTGCACCAAATACTGATGCTGGGATATCGAAAAGCCCTGACTCTCGTTTGAGGAAGTCACGATGAGTCATTTAGGGTTCTTTGAGTTTTTGATATACTGGAGAATTTTATAATAGAAAGGCTACATTTGTCAACAAATACTTCTCTGAATAAATTGTATACAATATTCCAAGTCATCCAGTTAATTAGACCATGCCAGAGTGCTTTGTCACTCTTACTGGATCAGAACTTGTTGAGTAATGTAATACATACAGAGATAGTCTTGCTCACTAGAGAAGAGGTGTTTTGAGTTGTGATGCCAACACTTCATTGTACCTTACTGTGGGTACAAAATGTTTTCATCCTAAGATTGGATTGAGAACAACATGGTGGTGAGTTACAAAGCAAGACTAGTAGCACAAGGGGTTTACGCAAAGCCCAGGCATTGATTTTCAATGCAAATATTCTCCATAGTAAGTTATAAATTTCTGAAAGAGTTCACATACTCAATCCTCCGATATAAAATCGTAACATATATCGTGTATTGCTTAAGTCAAATATGTGGCTTTAAGCAGATAAGTTGGATTTGGTAGAATCGACTTTGTGAGTATTCCTTGATCAATTATAGGGATACAAGATTGATTACATGTGGTGTTTATTTTCAAGTCCCTAATTGGATTTCATAGTATTATATGATTGTCAATAATCTTGACATTATTGGGAATGAACACTTGTTAATAGCATGTTGTAATCTAAAGACAGAGTTTTGAGATGGGAGATATAGTCTAAACCAAAATTTCATTTTGTGTTTAAGATCAAAGTATCTTCTCCCAGGATTTGTACTAAAGCTGTCTATATCCACATCATATTGAGTAATTCGATATGAAGGTATATCCTATGTTTGTTCTACCTCACGATAGAGGAAGATTGTTTTATACCATAGTGACTGAGACTAGATATTGAGACAAGTTGTCCATTATCTCGGTGCTATTTATGTGCTAACATATCTTACAAAAGTTCCTGGCCGAATATTAGTTTGCAATGATTTGCTATATATAATAGCAACACTACTCCTACTAAATGTTGGTAGCTTGAAGTTAATAATATCTCTTGATATTTCAAAATAGCACATGTGGTCTTGATATAATCCAGGATCCGATTATATGGATATAATGATTCTGGTCATTTATAGGATCCCTAAATTCCAGATCATTGTAATAGCTTTACATAACAATCATTCTGATATTGTATTTACAAGGCTTCACATTAATGTGTATAGCTTAACAAAATGATATATCACATATGTGATATTGATTCTATTGAATCAAAAGTCATTATCCTGAAAAGGTAATGCAACTTGTGTTGTTTAGGTAAAAACAAGTTATACGTAATGCAATATTTTTGCATTAAGATTGTTCTGTCCTATAGGTTATATGGACATATGAACATTTACAAACTAAGTCTTGTGATAATCTTGTAGAGATATTCACAAAGTCTACCATACTCCACATTTCTTATGTGTTGAGTACATTGGTATGAATTTGATTAATTAGTTTGAAGTTTGCATGTATCAGGGGGAGAGTCTCCCTGATTGATAATTTATTATAGGGGGAGAGTCTCCCTGATTAATAACTTGTTGCAAATATCATATTGCACTCTTTTATTTGTATGAGTTTTTTTCATTGGGTTTCTCATATAAAAGTTTTTAATGAGGCAATATCAACACAAGATTATGTCATATCATCCATTTTTCCCATAGGGGTTTTTGACAGATAATATTAGGACATAAGATGCATTGTACTCTTTTCTTTGTGTGACTTTTCCTTTTATGGTTTCTCACATAAATTTTTGGATGAGGCAATGTCAATACAGAGGTATATGCTATATCATCTAGTTTTTCCCACCGAGATTTTTAAAAGATGATATTTGATACATATTGACCCTATATGGTCAAGGTGTTTTTAGACTAAGGCTTTGAGTTTACTCAAAGGGCCTAACAACATTGGTGATTATATATCATGGTGTTTCTCTTTATTTTTCTCACAGGGTTTTAAGGAGTTTTGCCTGATATATTGGTATTACTTTAGTTTTTCCCACAGGGTTTTCCAAAGCTTCAAGACGATGACCGATGAACAAACAACATTGCCTAAAGGATCAAATTGATCAAGGAACAGTGTTAGGAATTATTGTTAGTGATCAATTTATTGTTAATCATATCATTAGTAACTATTAATGACAGTTATAGATTAGACCCCTTCAAGGCACCCTTTAGGCATAGATAGACAGCTCTTCATAGAGAACCTCTTCATAGAGACACCTCTTGGCCAACAGGCATATGTCCTTTGATTTATATATATATATCTGTACATTGTTCATCAATGAAGACACGGTCATTCCATCGACCACAGTTTCATCTAACAGATCTGGCAGTGTTATTAACCGAAAATGATAATCCGATTGGCACCATCAGTTCTTGTCTTGAACCCATAGTGTTGTGCCACTGCTGGTTTGTGAGTTGAGCCAGCAGTGAGACGAGTCTTCACTGCCGGATGAATAGGATTCTCCAATTGTTGCCCGCATCCGGCCTATGACCTGGCAGCATAATCTGCTTCTTCACAATACCTGATAGTTTGGCACGGCAGTGATCGGTTGTTCTGAAGGTACGAATACAAACCATATTTTGTACTAGTGTAAAAAAATCCTCGCCCAAAAATTTTTTTAAAAAAAATTGCGTCGCTAATGTTCTGCACTCTGGCCACATAAGAAGAACATTGTTTATGATTTTTGTTTTAATTCATTCCCCGTGCGAGCCATGCAGCTAGGTAGCAGCCGACGTTCTTGGTTGACTTTATTCATGTAGCTACGGCCATTTGGTGCATCGGGGCGAGCTCACTAGATAGCGTAAGGATCCCTTCAGCCTGCAATGAGAGACCCAATTAATTTATTGAACATTACCATGTACGTAACCGTGTCTGGTCAAACTTCGATCGCTGGCCCGCATACGAAATCATACATCGAACTCCCCGATCTGGTTAGAAGCAGGATAGAAATGCCATTCGGTTATAGCTAATGGTTCTCTGATTGAAAGCAGATTTACCATATATACGGAAATTTTAATGTACTATACTATAAACCCATTTCTACGGGCAAGTCAAATTTCACGGTTTATGAATTATGATGCTTGCTTGATTTAATAGAGCAAGTCGTTGCGATTTGCGATCAATGCAAACGACGCGGCAGCTCTTTGGTGCGTGAACACAACAAGGCGGATCTCGATTTTCGTGTATATGCATGCGTGCGTGGAAGTTTTCATGTCTTCGATCGATCCCTGGCTTGCTATAACCGTGTCTTTACGTTGCTTGCTTCCCGATGCATGACCGGCCTTGAGCACAGTGCAGCATTTCAAATAATAAACCATTGTGGTTTTCAGTCCATTTCCTCCCTACCGTGGTAAATATATATAAATTCATTGCTGTTTAAAATGACTATTCCCTCCGTTCCAAACCGGCCTTGAGCACGTGCAGCATTTCAAAATGACTTTTTAGATTTAGATATACAATTTTTACGAATATCTAGACATAATATATATCTAGGCACATAGTAAAAGTTGCATAGCAAGAAAAAAAAACAATGAACGATGACTTAAAATATGGAACAGAATCAAGGAGTGTTGTTTATATATAATTTCTGCTATTGTGTATTTTCCATGATGTTATATACTGTGTATATCTGTATGTATATATTGCTAGCTACTAAATTTCAAAAGGCATTTTTTTCTTCTAATTTTGTGTAGCAAATATGACTGGTAATAATGTGTTTCTTTCGTTTTGGCTTTAAGCATAACACATATAATTCTTATTTGCTCTCTCTCTCACGTGCACGCGTCTAATTTGTCTATATATTGAATCTCTGGTAGGTATCTACGTACTCCTTCCTGTAGTTAAGTTTCAAGATCAGATGCAACGCAAAGTCAGTAATTTCAAATTTACCTATAGCTAGGTTATTGGAGCCTTAGATCCCTAATTGGGACTAGTAAAGCAATATATCGGCAGTACGTAGTATATATATATATGTGTGAAACAGTAAACAAAAGATTGTTTAATCTGGAGTATCATGGAATAATTTATAGCTAGATTGCAGGGAATAGAAGAGGAATAGAGACATTGGGATCTGGAAAGAAGGAACAGGAGGTTTTATTCTCTTGTTCCCCTTGACTCCTAGTGCAACACTATAATCCAAGGTTAACAAATAAGTCGCTGCAAACTTTCGTATGCACCACTGCTATATCCCATATTACACATGGGGTAAATTTGTTGTGGGCTTAGTTATCCAGAGAATATTTTCAGATGCACCTACCTTTATCCTGTATTACTCATTAGTTCAATCTGTATAAACCACTAGCAAAGATAATGTAGATCAGTGTTCATGATGAGCAAATACCAATGCCTACAACAAATTTACCCATACACAGTACGTACCTAGGAACCAATAGCTAGGCCAAAAAGGGACAGGCAACAGAAACTCCATGCAGATGAAATGATAAACTCGCCATGTTTCACATGAACAAATTTGCAGGATAACACAATAATGACAGTGCTGTTTAAAGAGACGCCTGGTTGCTTGTTCTGTGGCCAGTTTTGGGGCAGGTCCCCTGTTCAAGGACAGCACACCCTTTTTCATTCGGTCCTTCCAGAACCAGCCAAGACACACATACGTGCATATAGCCATATACACGCATGGACACCCCCTTATAACCCTTGCTGTGAGTGAGCCTATCAGAATACAGTCAATGCTCCCATCAATCAATCCAAAACTAGAGTATACAGCTCAAACCCATCTGCCATACTCATTTTATAAACCTAGGGTTTGTCTTTGGTGAGCATCTTGGACTACTTGATATCCCTACCTCACACACCCCCACTCCATATAAGGCAGCCATACATCCTTTTCCCTTGTACCAGCACCTTCCTCTTGTTTTTCTTGCCTGTCTCCATACACATCTCATCAGTTACTTTGGACGAGCTGAGCTACAATTAGGCAAAGGATATTTCCGAGGTTTGGTCTCTTCCTTTTGTTCTGTTAGCCTTATGCAGGAGTAGTAAAGTATATAAGGATGTTGCAATTTGAAGCATCTAATTTGTTTCTCATTTGTTCCATTCATGGCGTGCTTCTTAGATCTTAGCTAGGTTTTGCAGCAAGGAAGAATGCATTCGGGCGGTGGACCACTGTCGGTGCCACCAGGCTTTCGCTTCCATCCGACCGATGAGGAGCTCCTCTACTACTACCTGAGGAAGAAGGTTGCTTATGAGCCCATAGATCTTGATGTCATAAGGAAGATTGATCTCAATAAGCTTGAACCCTGGGATCTCAAAGGTAAACAAATACATGTATATATAGATGTCGTTTTTTGGTCCAAGCTGCAAACATATATACTTACCTGAAGCAAGCTAGATCTGATGTTGCTAGACCTAAATTTTTCAAATTAACGAGATAACTCACACAAATCTTTGCTATATCTGGATCATGGCAGAAAGGTGCAGAATAGGCACCGGGCCTCAGAACGAGTGGTACTTCTTCAGCCACAAGGACAAGAAGTACCCAACGGGGACGAGGACGAACCGCGCCACAACGGCAGGGTTCTGGAAGGCGACTGGGCGAGACAAGGCCATCTTCCTCGGCAACGCCAGGAGGATTGGCTTGAGGAAGACCCTGGTGTTCTACATCGGCAGGGCACCACACGGCAAGAAGACTGACTGGATCATGCACGAGTACCGCCTTGACGAAGAGAATGTTGAGATTCAGGTAATAAGCTAGGGGCCTTTATCCTTCTGTTATTTGTGCTGATGAGAAAAGAACTAAAAATATTGACGAGTTACCATCTTCTCGCATGTTAATTTTTTTTTCTTATTTCAACCAAAAAAAAATCTTCTCTACCTCGGTTCCAAGTTCAACTAATAATGGAATAATGTCACTCAAATCCTGTAAATATATGTCTGTGTGTCCGTGTTGTACTGTTCTTTAATTTGTTTCTTGCTAGAGAGTTGCAAAAAGTGACTCAAACACACTGATATGATCTGCAGGAAGATGGATGGGTGGTGTGTAGGGTTTTCAAGAAGAAGAGCTATCACCAGAGAGGCCTCAATCCGGCTGAAATGGCCGCACTGGACGACGATGAGCTCCAGCCTTTCCCTATTCCTATCTCCGGCAGCTCCCTGCTAACAGAGCACAAGAACAACCCTCACCTCATGCAATATGACTTCCCTTCCTTCGACCCTTCCATGCAGCTCCCACAGCTGATGAGCGCCGACCAACCCGTGCCAACCCTCCTCCCCAGCCATCCCGGCATCGCCATGGCCATGAACTCGCTCGACGTTGAGTGCTCGCAGAACCTGACGAAGCTCACATCCAACGGCAGTGACGGGATGCTCCACCACGTCCACGGTGGTGGCGCTGGAGGTGGTGTCGACCGCTTCGCTGGCACGACAGATTGGTCGATCCTAGACAAGCTCCTTGCCTCGCACCAGAACCTCGACCAGCTCTTCCACAGCAAGGTCACCGCCGCATCTGCCTCCCCAATGGCGGCATACCATCAGCAGCTCATGGAACTCGGAGGCTCGTCGTCGTCCTCGTCCTTGCAGAGGCTTCCACTGCAGTACCTCGGTGGCGAGACGGCAGACCTCCTCAGGTTCCCCAAGTAGTTTGATCGACCTCAAGTTTAGCTACCTTGTTAAGCAGCGACCAGATCAGGTTTTTGGTTGACTATTAGACTGCTTAATTCGGTCTACTTCGCATGAAGTTTAATTTAGTGCTTCTAAATGTATATATATGCTGCAATTGTTTGGGGGCATGCAGGCATGGAATGCCATCTACTGTGGTTGTTTGGTTGGTCAAGAGGATCTTTTTGATGTTTTCATTTTGGCTTAGGGTTGCTTGTTAGGTGATTTTGGAGAAAAAATGTGAACAGATGGCCCGGTCAATCAAGAACTTCTATTTGTTTTCTCGAACATATTGCATATGTTTCCAACTCTAATCCCCACTGATTGGTCTTTTGGTTGTTGAACTAATAATATAGGATAGGAGCATATATATCTGTTCATGCCTTCATGGTCACCAATTTAAAAAGCACTACACATTCTCATTTATTTTTTCTAAGTTTCTTCTCATGTGTGATCGATTTGATGTATATGTGTATTCCATCATTCATTTGGGTCTATCATCAAACGGTTTAATTAGAATTGCGTTACAAATTGAGAAACAATAACATAGGAGCTTCTAGTGCTTATTTTGTTACATTAGTTCTGCCTATTATGTCAGTCTTGAAAAATATAGGATGAGCTACTGAGCAACAAGAAACCAAGACCAGCAACCCGGCGTCTATAGGTTGCTCACATTTGTTAAATGCACGCTAGTTTTCACTAAATTTAGGTGTGACAAGAAAACTCAAATTCAATTTATATTCTTAAACATTCTAGAAACCCAAATTCAACACTATGGTATATAGTCTTCCATTCTCAAGTATATGGGATTTTCAGTTGTCCTAAGTGAACTGGTACTATATTTTGACTAAGTTTATAGAAACACAAGAGTATTAACATTTACCATATCAAAAAGGTAATTAATTAAACTAGTTTCAGAATGTGTAATATGAAGCTCATTTAATATTGACAAAATTATTCCTCTTTTATCTAAATTTGGTAAAGCTTAGGACAACCGGCGACAGCAGAAACATCTCATGTAGTCCCTCGTTTCAATTTATAATAAGACATCATGTTTTTTCTTTTTTTAGATACATTACTTTTATTATGTATCTAGACGGCATATATTTAAATGCTTAGCAAAAGCTGCTTATTTGGATATAAACCAAAACATCTTATAGTTTGGAATGGAGGAAGCATATTCATGAGGGAGGGAGTATAGAAGACTACACATGTAACGAATTAGCGATCAACCACTCCACCTATATATGGGAGAACACAGCAGAAGGTTTCCCTTGAGTTTTCTTCAAGCACTTGAAATTTCCTTTTATACGTCTGAAATAAACAGTTCCATCTTCCTCCTTGGAAGGCTTTCCTCCAGATCCTTTGTTTACTGGGACCAATAAACAATTTATTCCACTGAAACAAGGCAACGCCGGAAGCGTTACGGTTCTTCCTGCATGCCATCACATGGCAATCCCGAGCTTGCAGCAGCAGTGCAAGCCATGGCTAGTTAATTGCTTGAGGCATGCGCATCAAAGTTCGTGCGTGCACGGAGAAGACAAAACTACTGTGCCAACCTGTGTGTACCACCAGCCACCAGCCAGGTTTTGTTTACAGTTTCTTGGACAGGAAACGCGTGAAATAAGCAGGACTAGGCGACTAGCTGTTCCTTGCTGCAATGGTCGATGTAAGCGTCAGTGTCACAACTCACAAAAGAAGGGGCACAAAGGTCATCATCCCATGACAGATCATTCACTCCTATTGAAAAGGCAGAAGGAACTCACATACTACCTCCATGTTCATAAATAACGTCATTTTGGGTTTGTCTTAAGTCAAACATTTTAAACTTGACTACACATAAATTCTTTTAGATTGAGTTTGAAAATATGAAAGTGATGTAAGTATATTCATTTTGAAATGTAGTTTTATAGAAAGTGTACATGGACTATATTTCACAAACATTTTATAGCAAAAATAAGCAGTCAAAGTTGTTTTTAGAGACCATGTGGATGTCCAAAACGACATTTCTTAGGGAGATGAAGGATTCGGTCACAGAAACTAAATGTGAAACGACTATAGGCATCTCCGACTGAATGCTTGTTACAATCAATCGCTTGTGTTATTTTTGTACTGAGTGTAAAAGTGCAGTAACTAATTAAGGACGTAAAAATGTCTGCTACAGTGTCACGTATACCGCTAAGCTTACAGCAAAACCTAACAAGGCGCCGACTGTGACCTGAAGCTCCGTGTGGCCAACATTTTCACTCAACCGGTAATTCTCCTCTATGTAAGCCTGCTTCGGCTCTGTCATCTTAGTTACCTCGGGTTCTGAACTATGGAGCCCATTCACCCTTGGTGATTCGGTACTAGAACTGCGATTCGAGGGGCTCACATTTGAAATCGCCTCCTCAGTAATGGAAGCAAACTCGGAAATCATGTCCACTTCAGAATACTCAAGAGGTACCTTCTCTTTGAGGATCCAAAACTTGTTCAAAACCTTTGCGTGGTTGCCCACTTCTCTTCTAACTCCCTATTGGAAAAACAAATGAATATGATGAGCATTGACCCTTGAAGAAAGACATGCCAAGTTTATAACCCAAAATACAGTATCACATATGCTGATTTATCTTGCTTTCATAATACACAACTGAACAGCTACTAGCAATATTTGGCTATTTCTTTCCACACACAAATATTTGGTTTGCCCCTCATCAAGAAAGAGATGAAATCACTGATCAGGATACAAACAATAATCTAGTACCCACATAGTGATCTCATAAAACTAATGTATCCAGGGCTCACACCAGATTAATCAAAGTCTATTTGCCAAGTATAAGGCAAGGTACTAAGAAGCACAGATGTTAGAAGCCAGCATACAGACAAATAATGCAACGGGTGAACAGGGAAGAGGCCAAAGCCCCACATGTATCCCTGAAATTCATACTTCAGGTAAAGGCAGACATTGTGCTCCACAGTGCAGACTGACACACTTTTTGGTAATACAATATATGCTAATGCTTAGGGCATTAATATATTCACTAATGCTCAGGTCATTATGTGAAAGGGTCTCTAGCCTAGTGGTTAGAGCGCCTGAGTAGCACCCACTGTGGGAGCGAATTTAAACAGGTCTGCATTATTAAAAAAATTAAAAAATAGGCTAGGGTTTTCCCTTGCTGACTTCGGTCAAAAATGCTCAGGTCATTATGCTGCTTGCTGCACATGCGCATCGTCTATTACTCTATCCCACTCCAACAGAGTTTATACTCCCACTCACAAATAAGAATCAACTTTGACTATTCAAACAATGGATATTTTTTCCGCAAGTGTATGTACAAATACTACAAGCTATGTTTCTATTATATTTCTGATGGTAAACCCGCCCATTTTTTCCATTTTCTTATTTAGCTCAATAATTTAAGATTTGCTGCCAGAATAGGAAGTGTCAAAATTGAGAGTTATCGGTGAACTGAGGGTGTAAAACCTAGCTAGCCCTTTTTCTAAGTATTGGGATTGCACAGATCCTACAAGAAATTGAGAAAGAAAACAGAACATGTAGGGCAGAGGCTAAGCAAAAATCCTGCACTGAAATCAATCTCTTTTAAAGATTCCTTGAATTTTCTTGTTCAAGATGTTTTTAGTTCTTTATATATGACATGCGCATTAAGTTTTTTCATTGCATATTTACTGTATAATTTTCATGATTGTTATATATATATATATATATAGATATATCTGTGTACAAATTGCTAGTAAATTCAAAAGGCACCTTCTGTTACCAAATAATCATAAGGCTAGTAATGCATTCTTTGTTTTTATTTTAACTGTCACATATATTTGTTTTTATTTACTGCCATTGGTTCAAACAATGGGTTACGCGCTGATGTTCTTTTGAATCTCTGCAGGTGCCTACTCCTATAGTTAAGTTTCAAGATCAAATGCCACACAAAGTCAGTAATTTCAGATTTACCTTTGCTAGGTCATTGGAGCCTTAGTTCCCTAATTGGGACCAGTAAAGAAATGTATCTGCAGTGCCTGTTACTATATGACAAAGAGCAAAAGATTGTTTAATCTGAAGGATCATGAAATATTGTATAGACCTGAAGGGAATAGAAGAGGAATAGAGACGTTGGGATTTGGAAAGATGGAAGAGGAGGTTTAATTCCCATGTTCACCTTGACTCCCTCGTGCAAAGCCTATATTACAGGTTAACTAAGTCACTAAAAATTTTCAAGTGCACCCTTGCTATATCCTCTATTACATATTACAAAGGAACTACGCTTAAGGGGCAAAGGGCTGAGCAATACCAGCACCATGCAGATGAAATGATAAACTGACCATGTTTTGCAAGAGCAAATTTGCAAAATCACACAATAATGACAGTCTTGTAGATAGAGACACCTGATTGCTTTTTCTTGGGCCAGTTTTGGGGCAGGTCCCCTGTTCAAGGACAGCACACCTTTTTTTCATTTTGTCCTTCCAGAATGAGCCAAGACACATACGTGCATATAATAAATGCATGGACACACCTTACTATTAGAGACTGAGCCTATCAGTATATAGTCAATGCTCCCATCAATCAATCCAAAACTAGTATACAGCTCAAACCCATCTGCCACAGGCTATATAGAGTTTGTCTTTGGTGAGCATCTTGGACTTGATATCCCTACATCACACCCCACTCCATATATGGCAGCCATACATCCTTATTCCTGGTACCATCACCTTCCTCTTCTTTTTCTTGCCTGTCTCCATACTCGTCAGTTGCTTTTGAGGAGCTGAGCTACAATCAGGCAAAGGATATTTCCAAAGTTTGGTCTCTTCCCTTTGGTCTGTTAGCTTTATGGAAGCAGAAAAGTATATAAGAATGCCGCAATTTGAAGCTACTTAATTTTTATTCCCATTTGCAGCATGCATGGGGGTGCATCTTAGATCTTGATGTCATAAGGGAGATTGGTCTCAATAATAATCTTGAACCCTGGGATCTCAAAGGTAAATACATGTATAGATGCCATTTTGTGTGCAAACTGCAAAGCAAGCTAGATTTCATTCAAAGAAATATATAGCTAAATCACACAAATCTTACACGGAACATGGCAGAAAGGTGCAGAATAGGCACCAGGCCTCAGAACGATTGGTACTTCTTCAGCCACAAGGACAGGACAAGAAGTACCCAACAGGGACAAGGATGAACCGCTCCCCAACAGTGGGGTTCTGGAAGGCAACTGGGAGGGACAAGGGCATCTTCTTTGGCAACTCCAGGAGGATCGGCTTCAGGAAGACCCTGGTGTTCCACATTGGCAGAGCGCCACACGGCAAGAAGACTGACTGGATCATGCACGAGTATCGCTTGATGAATAGAACATTGAGATTCATGTACGGAGTCTTCAGTCCTTGTGTTATATGTGCTGATCTAGCATCTATTAGGTTTATTTGCTCCCGATTGATGTACTTCTGTCATGTTAGATGAGAACCAAAAACATTGATGAGACCTTCTCACATGTCATTTTTTTTTTCAATGAAAAAAAAGTTCTTACCTTCACTATCTTGCTTTCATTCACATCCAAGTTCAACCAATGGAATAATATCACTCAAATCATGTAAATATATATCTGTGTGTTGTACAGTTCTGAAGTGATTCAAATGCTGATATGATCTGCAGGAAGATGGATGGGTGGTGGACGACGATGAGATCCAGCATTTCCCAGTTCCAGTCCCTGGCTCCCTGCCAACAGAGCATAGGAACCAACCCACACCCCTTGCAATATAACTTCGCTTCCTTCAACCCTTCCCTGCAGCTCCCACAGCTAATGAGCGCCGACCAGCCCATGCCAACCCTCCTCAGCAGCCATCCTGGCATTGCCATGCCCATGAGCTCACTCGACATTGGGTGCTCGCAGAACGTGACAAAGCTGACATCCAACAGCAGTGACTGGATGTGCTGGAGATGGTATCAACCGCTTTGCTGGCATGACAGATTGGTTGATCCTAGACAAGCTCCTTATCTCGCACCAGAACCTCGACCAGCTGTTTCACAACAAGGTCACCACGGCATCTTCCTCCCCAATGATAGCATACTATCAACTGCTCATGGAACTCGGTGGCTCGTCGTCCTTGCACAGGCATCCACTGCAGCACCTCGGTAGCGAAGCGGCCAATTTTCTCAGGTTCCCCAAGTAGTTGGATTGACCTCAATATTAGCTACCATGTTGGGCAACAATCAAATCAGGTTTTTGGTTGACTAGACTGCTTAATCCGGTCTTCTTCATATGGAGTTTATTGCTTCTAAATGTACATATGTGCAACTGTTTGGGCCATGCAGGCATGGAATGCCATCTAAACAGTGGTTGGTTGGTCAAGAGGATCTTTTTCATGTTTCCATTTTGGCTTGGGGTTGCTCATTAGGTGCTTTTGGAGATTAAATGTGAAGGAATGGCCCGGTGGATCAAGAACCTTATTTTCTTTTTTGAATATATTACTTCTGTTTCAAGCTTCCCAACTAATTGGTCTTTTGGTTGTTGACTAATAAAGAGCATATATATCTATTCATGGTCAGCAATTAAAACGCACATGCCATTTTTTCTTATTTTCTCATGTGTGATTTGATATCTATGTAGCGGTATAGCCTCCATCATTTGGATTAAAAGGCTTAGAATTACCTTAAAAAATGAGATACAATAACATAGGAGCTTCTAGTGTTACTTTGCCATATTAGTTATATCAGTCTTGAATAGTCTAGGATTAGGTTCCTTATTGGAAATTATTAGACTACAGAATATACACTAATAAATCTTAATAGAATGCAAACACAAAAAAATAGATGGACAATGGAGCATTAGGATAGTAGCTATGCATCTGCTAGATAAACTTTTTTCACAAACACACAAGAAAGTTGTGAACACAAGATAATCAGATGGTCATATTAGTTTTTATTACCATTTTCACCACAGTTTTGTATTTTTGCTACATCATTCTATTTTGCAAGTTACATGGACAACCATGTAAAATCATATATTTATATTAACAATATAACGAAATTTGATATGAAACTAGTTAGTAGAGTGTGTAGTCAAGCTTAGTCCATCAATACTAAGACATTAATTTATAAGGTAT
The DNA here is from genome assembly GCA_023333625.1 of Bothriochloa decipiens. Lineage (NCBI taxonomy): Eukaryota > Viridiplantae > Streptophyta > Magnoliopsida > Poales > Poaceae > Bothriochloa > Bothriochloa decipiens. The sequence goes on from CM041638.1 coordinate 21,946,749, forward strand.
GGATCACCAACCCCTTACTCAAAGCTCAAGAGTCAAGACGTATAACACATTCCCCTGGCTTCTACTAAGGAAAGACAGATCATTTGCAGATTTATTAGTTCTTTTATGACATAAGAAACTTTGTGCCTAGACCATCAAAGCCACAACATTATTTTCTGCCTTGCATAAGTAGGAGTATCAACCAAATCTATATATCAATCGAAATGGGAAGAAAACTACATTAATTACAAAAGGCCTAAATGCGACCAAGATTGAGTAAAGAAACAAGCATAAGTGGTGGCAGCAAAGAAGCCCGAAGAGATGAGCAAATATGGAACTAAGGAGAGCAGAGACCAATTTGCAATCAAATATTTGTTTCTCGCACAGTAATTCTAACTAGTCTAATCTAGTGGATTGAAAAGATTGGAGTATTGAAATTGGAGTATTGTATTGGACTGGGATCTGGACAAATAAATAAACAGTGTACCTGAGCATCATACATTACAATGGCTGCAAACACCACTGACATTCCGAATATGGAGTCTGCAAACCCCCTGCGCACTAAACCAATAGTCACAAAAAAGAGAAGCATGGAGCTTAGGGTGAAAACAAGCAGACACAACTAAGTTTTGCAACACAAATATTCAAAAACTAACCTTTCTAGCCCAAGCGAAGTAGCAACTGCAACAACACTCTACAAGATAGGAAAGTTTTGTTAGAACTCAGAAGGGTCAATGCCAAAGGGAGTCGAAAGCTTTACATGAAAAGGTAAGGCTAAAACTGAATTACTTTACACTACAATAAAAAAAACAGCAGTTAGGACCTTGCAGCACTTCTTGCTTGACAAACCACCACATTTGTTTCAGTTCAATTTTATAGCCATTTGGGGTATGTTATATTTCAGAACTCCTCCATGGCCAAATTCATTCTAGATACATAGCCATCCTCAATCATTCATTGTGCAAACTAATGATAGCAGTTTACCGTACAAGGCAAACATTTTCCACATCATAACTTCAACGGCCCAAACATGTGGAAGAGGTATCCCCAAAGTAGGCGACTAACGCAGAAACCGAAAAATAAAAGGTTTTGGAAAGGGAGTGGAGTGGGTAATCCGATGTTTTCACCGCGGAGTGGGTAGAGGGCATCCCTCCGGAGCGGAAGACGGTCCTGAGGTCAAGGCCGGCGCCAGCGCCCCCATTCCTGCCCGACGTGAAGGGCTTGGACAGCTGCCCGATCGCGCTCGCCACCGTCGCCGCAATCAAAACCTTCAGAGAAAGCCAGACCAACATTCAGAACAGAAAAGAAAAGAAAAAGAAGTATCCTATTGGCCGGGTACCAACCATCAGGAGAGCAACTAACCTTGTTGCGCGCGACCTCGGCGATCTCCCCGGGGCCGAGATGGAGGGAGGCCGCCGGCGCGACGGCCCTGCGGCGCGGTCTGCACACCGTAATAGGAGAGGCGCCCGTTCTCGCGGTGGAGGCGGACGGCGAGGACGTCGAGGGAGGAGCCGGAGGACGGCAAGTCACCCAGGATGAGGACGCGATATGAGGGGAAGAGAAGGGTTGGGCCATGGCCGTCGCCCGTCGGGACGGCGAGGCGTGCTGGCCTGTCTGACCCAGTTGCCTGCCTGCTCTGCCCTCCGGAAATGGCCCTTCATTTTCTTAGTCATGTTTCCTCCTGCTGTTTGTCACGGTCTACAGACTACACGTGCAAAAGACGAACATTTGCGAGATGATGGTTCCTGGCCTTGTTTAGTTGATCACAAGTGGAAAAGTCTAGATATTAAATATCTAACGTCATAATTTGCTTCAAACCTTCTTAATTTTTTATCATAGCCTTCACATACGATAACACGACGCGTCGCTAAGTTTTGTGATTTTCGGACTTCGTTTGTATTTTATATAATTTTAAATCACTTCTCCCGCACGTAACTCAACATGTTACACGAACGAGAAGGTCAAGATTTCATGTGAGGTCCTGGACATGGCCTCAAGGTACACCAAATTTCACGAATCATTTTTTGAATCGCTAAATTGCTGTATTCCATGCACCTATAGTTTAAATTTGAATTATGCGAAAAAATTCAATGAAACAAAATAACTCAACTAAATATAGCAAAAAAAGTCAAAATAGGGCCAAATTTTAAAATAAGGTTTTTTTACTATACAAAGGCCTCAAAAAAATGGCTTCAAAAAAGCAAAAAAAATAAAACTTTACCGAGTACCATGCAAGACACTCGGCAAAGCCTGGCCTTTGCCGAGAGCCAGCATAAGACACTCGGCAAAGGATTTTGAAAAAAAATAAAAAAACGTTTCATAACCTTATCCGGCCGGCCACCACCCAAACCCTATCCCCATTCCCCAGACTCGCACACGCGCTTCCCCGACCTCGCGCCGCCGCCGCACGCCGCCGCCGCGCGCGCCACCACGCCACCGCCGCCGGCCCACCTCCCCGCCCCCGCTAGCCGCCGCGCGGCCAAGGCGCCCGGGCCACCATCCGCCGCTTGCCCGCCCCCGCCGCTGCGCGCCCGCCACCCCTCCCCCAATCCGTCGCGCGGCCAAGGCGCCCGCGCCACCATCCACTGTCCGCCACGCGGGCCCCTCCCTCACCGCCGAACGCTAGTCCCGCGCGGCCCTGCCGGCCACGTGTGCGGCCCCGTGTCCACCGGCCCTCCCCCGCCCTCTCACCTCGCCGGCGCCGGATCCGCGCGGCACCTTCGCTGTCGGCCGTCGGATTGTCGCCGATCGCTGGATCCACGCCACCGTCCTTCGGCGTCAGCGCCCGGAGCCCCTGGCCGCGCAGCAGGTGTGCCTAATGCACTCGGCCGACCAAAGGGAGAAGTAGGAGGAGGTAGCAGGAAGGAGGAAGGAAGGAAGGAAGGAAGGAAGAAGGAAAAAAAGAGAAGGAGGAGGAAGGAGAAGGAGAGGGGGAAAGAAGGAAAAAAGAGAAGGAGAAGGAGAAGGAGGAAGGAGGAAGGAGAGGGGGAAGGAGGAGGAGAAGAAGGAGAGGTTCCTTGGGCATCGCCTCGTATTGTCCCTTATCCCCGTCGTCTTCTCCGTGTGCCATCCCCGTCGACGCACATGCCGTGATTAGGTATATGACCCCTTCTCTTCTTGTCGGCCTTCATGTCATTCTGATTATCGGTCTTCGCACCATTGTGATTAGCGGCTGTCGTGGTATTGTGTATGTGGGCGACCACTATGTTGTGTTTGCCGGCCATCGTGCCATTGTTTCTTGCAGGTTATCGATACTCCCCTTGCAGGGGAGGTTCTGCCGAAATTTTAGCTTATAGTTTTATATTTCTTCTTTTGTAGGAGAAGAGTTTGTCGGAGGTGACGGGGAGGACCCGACCATCTTCGTCGATGTTGCGGTCCTGCCTGCACTGCATCACCTCGCCACTATGTCGCTAGCCTCTCTCCACCGCCACCCTAGGTATAATTAACCTCTCTTCCTGGTATTCGTCGTACTTAGGTCGCGTAACTCAGTTAGGCGTCTCCCGTCCGAAAGAGATACGGTTGGAGGTATGCAGGTTTTCGCATATCTGCGATCGTATCTGTTTCGGATTGTCCATGTTTTTTGGACAGCCCACGGATGCGTAGATGGGATAGTTTCCATGGTCTGCTACTATCCGAGATGGAGTTTTGGCATCACCCCTTGTTGTTCTCCGGATACACACTCTTCCTTGTAGGACGTGTAAAGGGAGAACAGTGGAGAGGTGCTGCTGAAATTCTGTCTCGGATAGGAGCAAAGCATGGAAACTAACCTCATCTATGCATCCGCAGGTGAGATTAGGACCTATCCTCACCTATTAGAGAGTAGGAATGCCATGTGTATGAAATTGATGGTAAGATGTGGAGATGTTGTATATGCTAGAGAATGGCGGACCGTCAGTGGATGTACACAGGCCGAACAAGTAGGGATCATATAACAGCAGAATGGATGACTAGGACTGAACGTTTCATGAAGCATGCCTTTGGCAAGGCCGCTGGATACCCGAAGCTAGCTTTATGTCCGTGTAGCAAATGTGGTAACAGGAGAATGCAAAAAACCAGGACCATATGGGTCAACATCTGTTCAACCATGGATTTACGCCGGACTACGCACGGTGGATCCACCATGGTGAAGCCCATCGTATGAGAGAGGAGGTGGTGAGACAATGCCTCGATGCTTTCGATGCTGATGCCGGGGTAGCAGAATGGGTAGATGACTATCACCAAGGAACATGGTTTCATGGGCGTGAGAAGGAGGAGATGGAGGCAGCCGTGAAAGCTTTCAAGTACATGATGGACTCGGCACAAATACCCCTTCAGGATCATAGTGAGGTCTCACAGCTGGATGCCATTGGATGCTTAATGATGTTGAAGTCTGAGTTAAACATGAGTCGAGATGGCGATAAGATGTTGACCGTGGTTGGCACCCTGCTTCCAAAAAAACACAAGTTGCCAAATAGCATGTACGAGGCATAGAAACTCCTATAGGCACTGAAGATGACGTATGAGCAGATACATGCTTGTCCGAACAGGTGTGTCCTATTTAAGAAGGATCACAAGGATGTTAAGTACTTCCCAAAGTGTAAATCCTCCAGGTACCTGGAGAAAGACTCTAGCAAAGGTGATGGCAAGAAGGAGCAGCTTAAGATCCCCGTGATGATCCTACGGTACCTTCCCTTCGTGCCGAGGCTCCAAAGGCTCTTCATGACCGAGGAGACCGTGAAACAGATGACGTAGCACAAGAAAGGCAAATGGTACAGTCCTGACAAAATGGTGCATCCATCTGTTGGTGAAGGATGGGAGTTCTTTGATCACAAATATCATAGCAAATCTGATGAGGCTCGTAATGTACATGTCGCCCTGGCAATAGATGGGTTCAATCCTTATGGCATGTTGGCTGCCCCATACACATGTTGGCCCGTGTTTGTTGTCCCCCTGAATCTATCGCCTGGTGTCGCCTTTCAAAGACAAAACTTGATCTTGTCATTGATAATTCCTGGACACCCGGAGAGTAATATGGGTGTATTCATGGAGCCTGTTATTAATGAATTGATCAACGCTTGGGAGAAGGGGGTATAGACATACGACTGAGCTACAAAGACATCCTTCAAAATGCACGTTTGGTACTAATACTCTATGCATGACTTCCTAGCGTATGGGGTATTCTCCGGCTGGTGTGTTCACGGGAAGTTTCCATGCCCAATATGCATGGAAGCTGTGAGGTTCATTTGGTTAAAGAAGGGTGGCAAGTACTTGTCGTTCGATCAACATCGTCAATTCCTAGAGGTAGACCATCCATTCAGACAAGACACCAAGAACTTTAGGAAAGGTGTCACAATCACAGACCCTGCACCGCACAGGAAGACGCCGAGGTTCATGCTAAGATAGATGCTCTCGTGCCCAATAATGAAGGAGGTTTTGTGGGATATGGGGAGCAACATATGTGGACTCATAAGTCCGGCTTGACGAGGCTCCCCTATTTCAGTGACCTCCTACTGCCCCATAACATTGATGTAATGCACACCGAAAAGAATATCGCCGAGGCACTTTGGGGAACACTCATGGACACCGGCAAGTCTAAGGACAACCCTAAGGCTAGAGTGGACCTTGCTGAGTTGTGCGATTGACCAAGATAAGAGATACAACCTTCTCAACCAGGAAAACGGTGGAATAGGCCGAAAGCCGATTTTGTCTTAGCAGTGAAACAAAGGAAGGAAATACTAGAATGGATCAAGACATTGATGTTCCCCGATGGCTATGCAGCGAATCTGAGCAAGGGAGTGAACTTACTAACTATGCGAGTCAACGGAATGAAGAGTCATGACTACCATGTATGGATTGAGTGGATTCTTCCGGCGATGGTCCGAGGCTATGTTCCTGAGGATGTGTGGCTAGTGCTGGCAAAGTTGAGCTATTTCTTCCGCCAGTTTTGTGCCAAGGAGCTATCTCGGACCGTGGTTAAAGACATGTAGAAAGCGGCACCTGAGTTGCTTTGTAAGTTGGAGAAGATCTTTCCACCAGGCTTCTTCTTGTCGATGCAGCATTTTCTTGTGCACCTCCCATATGAGGCATGTATGGGGGGCCTGTGCAGGCCCGCTGGTGCTATCTTCCTAGCATGCATAATCCACTCCCTCGCTACAAATGCTGATGAAAATGAATCCAGCCTTAGCCTTTTCATAGGGCAACTCGGAAGCGCAAGTGGATTGAAGCACAAGTGGATCGAATGCACTGGACAAGCACCAGCTTTGCCGAGTGCCAGGGCCAGGGCACTCGGCAAAGAAATTTGTTAAAAAAAAGAAAAAAACTTTGCCGAGTGTCTCGTCCTAGAGGCTTTAGGCAAAGAATTTATTTAAAAAACAAAAAAAACATTGCCAAGTGCCCCTTCCTGGAGGCTCTCGGCAAAGAATTGTTAAAAAAAATAAAAAATCTTTGCCGAGCGCCATCAATGACACTCGGCAAAGAACACGGTAACGGACCAGCGCCGTGACGGCCACTTTTCTTTGCCGAGTGTCTGATATAGCCGTCGGCAAAGCCTTTGCCGAGTGCCCGACAAAAAGCCGTCGGCAAAGAACCTTTGCCGACTCGATTTTTGCCGAGTGCTCTTTGCCAAGTGTTGCACTCGGCAAAAGCTTTGCCGAGAACTATATAGCCTTTGTCTAGTGCAAATTGCACTCGGCAAATCTCCTGTCTGCCGTAGTGGTGGTAGTGCCAGTCACCATGGGATTGGAAGATGGAGTGGGTGAAGACATGACTATAGTGACAAAAAAACATTAGGAATCCTATAACAGTTAGAATGTCACCTCACTCTCTTATTTAGAGGCTATTACACATTCCTCATTTGTCCCTGCATATTTAGATGTGAACCAGCTAACCTTAGGATTATTGTGGTTTAACTATTGGTTTTCTTGATCCAACGGCCACCGCGCCTTCTCACCGGTAGTCTTGCTTCGACGCAATCTCCCCGATGTTGCCACGTGCCGTCCGTCCGCATCGGGACCTCCACCCGGGTTTTGAGGCACAAACCCGCGAAACCTATCGCCGATGGTTTTGAGGCAATACCACCAAACCGTCGTCGATGGTTTTGAGGACAAACCGCCCGCGAATAGCGTACCCCGTATGCATCTCCCGTCATGTACACTTGCGCTTGTCGATGTCCCAAGTGTCAGCCAGCGTGGCTGGCCACCTGGCCGTCTGGTCCGTCGGTCCAAGCCTTGCGTCCGTCCTTCACCGCACCGGTCCATCGGCACAACACGCCCTACTTGACCTTCTCCTGACCGTGGCCACCGCCTACGGACTCCACACCTACACAACACAAGTAAAGAGACGTTTCGACGCATAACCTTGTGCCAGGGATTAACAGAACCACCGAACCAACCACGCACCAAAGTGTTGGCACGATGACAATCGCCCATCACAAAGATGCTACACAATGGTATGAAAAAACCATGTGTCCGCACAGTGTAATTGTAGCTAGTAAACGGGAACTGGGAGTGAGGAAGAAAGTATAATACAAGAATGCATGGTTTGTTTTACCCACATTGCATACTCAATGCAACAACTGTGTGTAACAAACATGGTTTGTTTTACCCTCATTATATACTCAATGCAACAAACTGCGTGTAACTAATGATCTGGCTCCATCTGATAACTCCAAGACTAACTACGTACTGAGAAGCTTAAATTTTGTGAATCAATATAGACATGGACGAAAACAAATCAGCAAAAGCTCTGCCATTTCTAGTTCGGGCTTTTCTCCAAAGCTTTGGAGGACGAGAAATGCACGCCACCAGCTGAAAGCCATGCCTTGCTGTATATGGGCTAGTTGCTGTAGACTTCTAGTGAAATGAAGGATAGATGAACATCGCCTTTTCTGCTTTGGTACGGTAAAAGTGACTTATTACCATTGCTGCAACGAAGTGCGTATGTATATATACCTACAGCTAGCCTGCTGGGTGCACGTCGTAGCTCTCAATGATTCCAACGTCAGGCTCAAGTAGGCAAGTCGTGCACTGTTTCTTCCACTGCTGGCACCCATATGAAGCGCAGAGACACGCGCGCATGCCCCCAGGCTTTGGTACTGTACCAGGACTGATATCGACGTACTCTTTTTCTCTTTATTGATATAGGCTGTGTTTAGTTACTCAGAAATCACCCTAAAATTTACTATGCAGAATTCCTATCACCCGTCACATCAAAATGCCGGTATATGCATAGAGTACTAAATGTAGATAAAATCAAAAACTAATTGCACGGTTTTGTTGTACTTTACGAAACGAATATTTTAAGTCTAGTTATTAAAAGTTTAGACAATTTTTATCAAATACAAACGAAATGTTACAGTACGCTGAGGTGACACGACGTGATATTTTCTTTCAAAATTCACGAAAACTAAACACACCCATAAGGCTTTTGCAAGACATTCAGATTCTGCTGGACAGTATGCAGAAATCTTTCAATTTCCTGAACTCCCCTCCCCGTCGTGCACGTGAACTCGTGATTGTGATCATGAAAACCCATTGGTGGCCGGTGCGGTATCAGGTTTGAATTGTATCGTTATGCTCCAGCTCTGAAATCTAAGATTGAGAAGCAAGAAATGTTGGCCAGTGGATTCATTCAGAAAAGCCCTAGACCCTTTGCTTCATCTCTAATGTTGGTACGCAAGAAGGGCAATACCTGAAGATTGTATCGATTACTGTATCTTAATGCTATTAGAGAAGTCTAGTATCCAGTACCTACTAGCTTTGCTACTGTTTGGATCTTGGCTACATGGATTATTTACATAACTTAGGACCAATTTTGCGAGGAGCAGCTGCACTTTGGACAATTTGATTGAATAGAAATGATATGATATTTAACAAGGCTAAATCTAATACTTCTATTCGACCCCCATCCCCCGGAGCACCCACCTCTCGGGTGACTCGGGGGCGACCCCATCGCCGGCGCCCTTAGTCTCCTCCAAAAAAAAGGGGCTCGTGCGCACCTCCTCCTTCCCTGCCGCCCCCCTCCCTCTCCATCCCCCTCCACCTTCACCTCCGGAGAAATTGGTGGCAACCGGCCCGATCCTGCGTCCCTCAGGCCCAATCTGGGACCCCGCGTGCCGGATCCGGCTCCTCCATGGCAAGACATGGTGTCCTAGGCCGGCGGCACCCAGTGAAGCTCTGGCCCCTGTCCCATGCGACCGCCGGCCGTTGCCCCTGTCCCATGCGTCGGCCGGCGTGCCCCGTGGCTGGCCGTGACAGGCACTGGCGTGCCCTGCCGGCCGTGATGGGCGGGCATGCCCTTTGGCCACAATGGACCCACCAGGTGCCCCTCCCCCAGCGTAGGCCGGCCCCAGCAGTGGGAGACCGCGTCTCCCCGATGCGGCGCTGCATGCGAGCTACTGGTGGTGGCCGGGTTCCTCGTTGGTGGTCACGTTGCTCACGAGCTGCTGGTGGTCGGCTCGCGGCCGCGCCTCTGCTCTGGTGGCCAGAACCGTGCTCGTGTGCCTCATGGTGAAGTAGGCGAAAGCTCAACCCGGTTTTGTCCTGGCAGATGACGGGGGCGCTCTAGCGCCATGCACCTCCTTGGGGGCATCATTGTTCAATCCCATGTGGCTGCCCGGCATCGCCAGATTATGGGCTCTTGCCCTGTCTTAGAAGCTTCTAAGGCCAGCGACAATGTCATCCAGGATGGCCTTGGTCGTCATCCCCCTTCCTGAAGGCGTCATTGATCGTCTGCGGCTTGTCACTTATTTGATTGTTGTGCTATGCCTAATCGTGCTTCGCGTGTCTCTTCACTTTGGTTTGTCTTGCCAGTGGTTGGTGTAGTTACAGTTGATGCTCGGGCAGATGCTTTGCCGCCAAGATTGCTTAGGTCCCTTCTCATGCAGTGCTTTGCTGCTGGGAACGTGGTGGCCCCATCCGCGGATGCTTTGCCGCGTTGATGGTCGTTATTTCCGGCGGATGCTTTGCCTCCGAGGTTTTTTTGGCCCCCTCCCATGTGGATATGCTTTGCTGCTGGGAGCATGATGGCCCCATCCGCAGAAGATTTGCCACGTTGATGGTCGTAGTTGTGAGCGTGATGGCCCCATCCGCAGATGCTTTGATGCGATGATGGTCATAGTGCAGGCCGATGCTTTGCCGCCATGATTGTGCGATTACACTACCCTGCTGACTAGCATAGTGTCAAGTCTAGGGTTGCAAGATGGATTACTTGTGAATCCTATGTAACTTGCAACCTCTACTTAATGAAGCTTGTGCTAATGCTAAGGCACGCTTTTGAAAAAAAAAATCTAATACTTTTATGCAGGTAATTTTCATGCAACTTATTGGATCCTAAAGTGGTCCATATTGCATAGGGATGAAGAGCAACCTTTGTTCATTGCAGGCTACAGAAAATGGGAGACATTGCTCTTAACTATGTTTGCGAAATTGGGCTGGAGATTCAGGAACCGCAGTGCGGCTTAGATCTTTGCTCTGCTTTCTTTCAGGCTGAACTTTTATTCTTGTTTCCGGTTAATTTGTGAACCTTATGGATTCATTTTTCTAGCTAGTAAAGATGAGTTAATGCTGGCAATGGGACGGGATTTGGGAGTGAGAGGAATAAATTGTAATACTAGAATAATGCATGGTTTGTTTTACCCTCCCACATTACATACTCAACGCAACAACTGTGTGGGTAACCGATGACCCGGCTTCATCTGATAGCTCCAAGACTAACTACCGAGAAGGTTAAATTTTGTGAATCAATAATAGACTTGGAGACGACGAAAGCAAATAAGCAAAAGCTATGTCATTTCTAGTTTGGGCTTTTCTCTCAAAGCTTTATGGAAGACGAGAAACGCACGCCACCAGCTGAAAGCCATGCCTTGCTATATCTGGGCTAGTTGCTGTAGACTTGTAGTGAAATGAAGGATAGATGAACACCGCCCTTTTCTGCTTTGGTACGGTAAAAGTTACTTATTACCATCAATGACTGCAACAAAGTTATGTATACCTACAGCTAGCCGGCCTGCAAGGTGCTCGCTACTTTGCTCATAGCTCAATGATTCCAACGTCAGGATCAAGCAGGCAAGTCGTGCACTGTTTCTTCCACTGCTGGCACGCATGAAGCGCAGGAGTTTGGGATGTTGCGTGGCTAGGTGTTTTTGGGTCATTGGGATACCATTTCAGCTTTGCTTGATCTCAAGTTGGGTGATAATTTTGAGTCTGTTGCCCGTTTCTGGGTTGCTAGTAAGAGGCATAGAGTTACTAATAATGTCGCATCTGCTGTTCTGTGCTCTCTATGGAAATTACAGAATGAAACTTTGTTTTCAGGGTGTCAGATGGACGTGAATGAAAGGGGTGCTGCTGAGGATCGTCAGGATGCTGAGAAGATGGATGGCAATGTTACAACATGAGATGGGAGAGAGAATAGAAGAACTTGTTTCTCAACTGGAAATCAAGCGTCATCACCTTACCTGATATTGTGGCGCAGCATGAAGAGAGTGCATCATCAGGATCGGAGCCATGCCTGTTCGGCATGTGGACTCCAGCGCCGTGACTTTGGTTCAGCATGATTAGCTAATGAGCTTAAATTGTAATGAGTAACTCAATTGTAATCATCTGGATTCGGTTGAGTTGCCTTAAGGCCTTTTTGTAATAACGGTGCTATGGAAGGTAGTAGTATATAATTAGAGATTCAAATAAACCAAAACATTACTATATAATTAGTTCGGCCTTGATATGGCCCCTCAAATATCCATCTCTGGGACATTTCGTATTTCTTCATGTCTTCCGCAACACAGAGGCAGCGCAGCCCCCACATGTCCATGTGAGAGCTAAATAACGGGCGAGGCACCGCACTACACTACACGATAACGCATGTGAAGGGAGACCGATGGGAGCCCGACGATCGGGTGGTGAGTGGTGACGAAGCGAGAAAAGGGCAACGATTCTTTCGGCCCTTCCTGGGCAGGCAAGCGCTGCTGCTTCTAGCTTTGCTTATGCTTTCCGCTTGTGGTTTCGACTACTCGCTCCAGCTGCATGCGCACCACATGGCGCCTGGGGTGCTGGCTGGCCCTGCTGGTGCTCTGCGCTCTAGTCACCACTCACCAGTTCAGCAAGCGGCTGCGTGTCCATGCCCTGCTGGTGCTCTGCGCTCTGGTCACCAGTTCGGCAAAGCGGCTGCGTCCATGTCGTCATTGCGTTGATGTGGCCGTGCAGTAGTATGCATTAGTCCAGACTGCAGAGGAAGTTTATGAAAACTACTGAAGTTGAATGGGTTCCTTTAATAATTCCCAAAAACAAGAAGGGTTATACATCCATTTCACATGTTAGGTGTAGCTGGTGTATTAGGCGGTTCCTCTTCATGTTATGCATGGTTCCCGGTAACCTCTAGTTTGATCAGGAAAACCATCGAAAATGCGAATACATACCATTGTGGAGCACTCTTATTGTTGTGATGAGCGATTATCAACACGAACATTTGTGGTTCACGGTTGGTTTGGTGGTTCTACTGATCCTCCCTCGCATAGGATTATGTGTCGAAACATATCTCTTGGCTCCTGATGTGCAGGTGTGGAGTCCGGAGACGGTAGCAAGGTCAAGGAGGGAGTGTCGTGCCGACGGACCAGTGAGGTGAAGGGCGGACGGGAGGCTTGGACTGACGGACCAGACGGCCTGGTGACCAGCCTGGTGGCTGACACTTGGGACATCAACAAGCGCAAGTGTACATGGCGAGGGACGCGTACACGGTATGCTACTCGCGGGCGGTTTGGAGGTTTGTCCTCAAAACCATCGGCGACGGTTTGGTGGTATTGCCTCAAGACCACCGGCGGTGGGTTTTACGGGTTTGCGTCTTAAAACCCAGGCGGAGGTCCCGATGCGGACGGACGGCACGTGACAGCATCGGGGAGATTGCTTCGAAGTAAGGCTACATGTAAGAAGGCGCGGAGGCCGTCGGATCAAGAGGAATCAAGGGTTGGACCATTATGCCCCTAAAGCTAAGTGGTTCAACTTAATGTACCCAAGGGCAAAACTTTGGATATGCAATAAGCCCAGGCAATAAATCAGGATGAATGGGGCACCCATCCCCTCACCTCTTGCATTCTAGTGTTCTCTTTCTTCCTTGTAGGTCTTCCCCCTCTAGTGTTTTTGGTGAGAGAGAGGTTCATGAATCTTTGATTTGTGCTCGAACCAAGTTGTGAAGAGAGGCCCCTAGTCCTCACTGTTTTCTCCGGGAGTAAAGATGGATTTGCATTCTTGATGTTCATGTCGTGTTCAACCCGAGCTCCTTTTCCCCCTCTAATTTCATGGTCAATTTTCTTCGGTTTTGCACCGTTTGTTCTCGTTTTTTTTGCGTTGGTTCGTGCTATGAAATGAGAGGATCATTCCCACTGAAGGTTTTAAGCTAATTCCTCATGAGCAAGTAGATCAGTAAAGATTTGTGTTCATGGCGAGTTCTTGGTCGGTTGTTCACCCCCTTTGAGATTTCTTGTGATTCTCTTCGAATTGAGCCATGATCCTTTGAGGATAGCTCCCCTGCTGTATAAGGAACATCTCTTCTAAATCTTATTGCAGTTGGTGTTGATTCGTGAGAGATTAGGTTGATTCTTGATAAGAGGCAATTTTCGGGCGATTTTCTGGACGACCACGAACAGTCCATGCCTTGGTCGGCAGACAATCCGGGTGTCGGGGTTCGGCCGAGGCTGTTTTTTGTTCTGCTGACTTAGTGTTTTGTTTGTATCCGTGTACAGTCTGAGGTTTCTACCACGGACAGTCCGGCAGCTGGAATTCGAGCCAGTGGCTTTTGTGGCTGGTCTGGCGAGTGAGCATGGACAACCCGCCATTCAAACAGCGGACAGTCCATGACTCCTCCAGTTCAAAACCGAGCTCTTGACTTCCAGTTTATTTCTGGGACTTTGACCCGTGGACAGTCCGGCATAAAATTTCGGACAGTTCGATGGTGTTCTGCGTCAGCAGTACAGAGTTTGTTCTAGAAGTTTGGTTTCAGGATTTTGAACCGCGGACAGTTGGGCGTACAAACCGCGGACAGTCCAAGAGTCAATTGATCTTTCTGTCTAGAATCTGTTCCCGAAGTTTGAGTGTCAAGCTTTTGCCTCTGAATAGTCCGAGCTCATAACAGTGGACAGTTCGCCGTTCCAAACCCAGTGCATGTTCGTACCTGCGGACAGTCCGCACCTGGGAAGCCAGACAGTCCGAGGCTCATAATTTCTGTCTATCCAGAACTGTTTTTGTTTTGTTTGTGCTTCTCATCTTGACCTGCGGACAGTCCGGTGTCTATGTGGCGGACAGTCCGCCCTTGTGCAGTGAGCGCTATCTTCTCGTTTCGTGATCCGCTGTTTTTGTGGTGACCCGCTGTATTCTTAGGGAATATCCACCCTCTCAATAGGGTCATGGTCATCCCCGGCTTGTGTATTTGCTTCTTGGGGTGTTTGTCGAGTCGAGTCAAGGATCTAAAGAAATTTAAGGCTCCCATTCACACCCCATTCTGGTCACCAATTCCGGTCCTTCAGAAAATGCATGAGTCTGCTGTTGAGGGTTACAGATTTTGTTAGAAACAAAAGACTTGTATTTTTGAGCAAAAATGACATAATATTATGGTTTCTCACAGTAATTTTGGTCGATTAACATTCCAATATATGCTAGTTTCAGCAACTCTCGTTCTTTTTCTTCTTCTTGGCTACTTGGCCTGTAGTAAGGATATGGTTCACTGCTTAGGTATTAGGACTATGGTATTCAATCTAAATCATTTCAATTTCAACTTATTTGTAGTAGATAGCTAAGGTCGCGTTATTTAATACATGGGTGGATATCATCAACTATGCTAATCTTGGTATTATGGAGGTAATCTTGGTATTATGGAGGCAATGCACAAATGTAATGCTCACAACTTCACTCTAGAGATCAAGATGCTCTTGAAGTTCCATCTCGCTTTTCTGTGGTATCTCAAAAAGAAAAAGAAAAATAAGCAGTCATTGCCAGTGTTATATATAGCAAGTAACTGAATATCACTGCTAACACTATCCTGTCCTCGCCTCGTCTTGTGTCTACGGCTTCTTCTTATTCCTCCCCTGAATTCTCCTCTGTTTTCCTCTCTGCTGCCTCTCAGAAAGATCAATGGGGATCTGTGGTCTTGTCTATCTTGCTCTACTCATCCAGCTTGGTCCTGGTGAGGGAGCTACAGTTTCAAACGGAACCACTGATGGCAAGGAGCGCTGGGGATACGTTGAAGTTCGTCCGAGTAAGTATTTCTGTGATCAACATACCATCTTTTGATTTGCTTCCGTTTGCTTATCTGTATGCGCTAATGACTCTCCCTTCTGTAAATGATATTTGTTTCTTAGAGGCGAACCTGTTCTGGTGGTATTACAAGAGCCCGCAGCGGGTGTCGACGCAAGAACAACCATGGCCAACCATCCTATGGCTGCAAGGTGGCCCGGTACGTACTAGTCTTCCTCTTCTACGGTTCCAGCAGAATGAACAACCTTTCCTTTGGTTGTCGTCGTCTTGTGGATCAGGGACAGTCGGGAGTCGGATTCGGCAACTTCCTAGAGATCGGACCTCCTGATGAAGACCTCAAGCCACGCAACTCGACTTGGCTGCAGAAAGCTGACCTCATATTTGTGGTCTGACTAGGAGGAGATCTCTCTCTGTTTTCTCGATCCCGTTTTCTGCTTCATGAGCTGATGGCTGATGCTGATCCACTCGGTGATGAAAATTGAAAATGGCGGCAGGACAACCCGGTGGGTGTTGGGTACAGCTACGTGGAGGACGAGAGCGCGCTAGTGAAGACCGACATGGAGGCGGCCGCGGACTTGACCGAGCTTCTCAAGGCGCTGGTCAAGGAGCTACCGACCCTGCAGAGCAGCCCTCTGTTCCTCGTCGGCGAGTCCTACGGCGGCAAGCTCGCTGCCATGACCGGCGTCTCCGTGGCAAGGGCCATCCGTGCTGGAACCCTCAAGATCACACTTGGAGGTTCGTATAAACACTTTGGTACTCAACCTGCAGATAACAAGAAACATCCATGCTATGCTGACTTAATTGGTATGCGTTAGCCATTTCTTTATTTTCCCACAGGTGTGGTTCTCGGTGATAGCTGGATCTCGCCAGACGATCACGCGGTGAGGATTTAGCACTTGACATCTTTCGATCCACCAGCATCACATCAAGTTCAATGATGCTAGCTCTAGCCACTGACTGTTTGCTCAATGCACGCAGCTATCCTACCCTTGGCTGCTGAAGGATGTTTCGAGGCTGGATGACAACGCCGTCGGCAAGGCCATCATGTAAGCTACGGTTGACAGCTTTTTTTTTCCCACGATCGACCACGATCTATATATGTTGATGAATTTTGCTTCGGTGAACTGAAACTGGGATTACTTCAGGATGGCGGTGACAGCGAAGCAGCAAATGGTGTCCGGGCAGCATGCAGCCGCCTATAAGACGTGGGTCGATCTGCTCGATTTGATCGACACCAAAAGCGGCAACATCGTAAGTGTAAAACTTTGGTACTACAGGGAGGGAGGGAGGGAGGGGGG